>JAJHSJ010000001.1:42852818-42944279 GCA_021015155.1 Magnolia officinalis
CCTAGGTGTAGGCTGTAAAGGTTAAAGGTGAACCTGATTTAAAACCTTAGGTTTGGGGTGAACCGTGTGAAACCTCCTTAGTGAAATCCAGTACACTCAAGTGTGAGTGCGGTTACCGAGAGTGGAGTAAACAAGTAGTCGACCACTATAAAATGACTGTGTTTGAGATTGTTATTGTCTTCCATTTTCTCATGTGATTTCCTTATATACTTCATATCTGATTATCTGAGATCGCACTCACACATCACTCACCGTCATATCCATCATAAACTAGTTTGCATATTGTTCATCTCTCTCAAATAGTTTGTGATTGGATCCTCTACCACCGGGCTTGGAAGCTAGTAGAGTTACTCTTGAGTAATCCTAATATATGCTTGTTTTAGGATTAGTGTGATAGGATTTTAAATCATTATAAAATTATTTTAAAAAAAGTCCTATTCACCCCCTCTAGGACATATTGGCATTTCCTATTTCAACTAAAGCGGGCTTCACCGCAATTTCATATGCCAGGACACACCTTACTAGAACGCTTGTAAGTATCAAAAACCAAACCAATAAAGAGGCAAAGAAAATAACTAGGTATTACAACATTCACTAGAAGTGTATGAAGTAACTTACAACATCACCACAAATGCATAAAGTAAATTAACAACATTCACACACATAAACAAATCCAATCATCCACCACAACTCCAGGAATTATAGTGGTTCATTTGTGTGTACCCAATTGTTAGAAAACAGCCATACAACTACTCCACTCATAATATCCACACCCACGGATATTGGTTTTCACTATGCAAAAAAGGTTTTCCAAGGTTCACCTTAAAACCTTCACAATTGTATCTTTAGATGGGCTTACACAATTATAAAACCTCACACATTCTGAGATTTTCTGGATTAACCTCAGACAAAACCAAAAATGAGATTTCCCTGGCACAACCTCATAAACCACAAAGATACACAAAGATTAAACGGTACTTATCTGAAAATTCTTCTTCTAATGAAGCCCGGTAGAACAATCCGATGTAGACGAAGATGTTCAATGTTCAGTCTCACAAGTGAAAGGTTCTAGGTTTAAATGATTTTTAGATTAATTCATCCTGGGCTAGCTTGATTTGATTTTGATCTCAAACAAGGTAAAATTACAATTCCCTTCTTTTATGAAATTGAGTTGAATGGATATCACAAAATCAAATGCAAAAAGAGAGAATTTAAAATGAACACAATATAGCTTAGAAGTACAAGAACTTATCTCTCAGAGTGATGGTTTGATATCGTTGGAATGAATGAAAAACTCTAGGATTCGTCCTCTATTTATAATAGGTGAAAATACTGTTCTCTCGACTGGTCTAAGGGTCGGTTCGACTGGTCGAAAGACCAACCAAATTTTATAATTTCTAGCGCGATAAGATAAGGTCGTTACTCGACTCGTCGAGTGGCTTGCTCGAGTGGTTGAGTGGCCTGCTTGACTGGTCGAGTGGCTTGCTCGACTGGTCGAGCAATGCACTCGATTGGTCAAGTGGGACCAAAAAACCTTGCTGAACTTTGAGTCGAGCCTGCACGACCGGTCGAGCACTGTTCATTCGACTGGTCGAGCAATCTCCACGACTAGTCGAGGGTCCAACAAAAAATTCTAAAAATTCACAACCAAATTTGGACTGGTCGAGCCAGATCTTGGACTAGTCAAACAAAGACTTGGACTAGTCGAGGAAATGACCTATAAACTTATGAAATGACCCCCATAGCATATGCAATAAATATGACCTAACCTATAGTCAATCTAGGGTCATTCATACCTTGTTTATGAGTTTGAACAATTGAAACATCGTTCGCTCTACTAATTCATACACTTGAAATACTTGAAGCTTGTCTTCAAATATTGAACTTGTGCTTGAGTAAAGACTTGAGTTCTTGAGTCTTTAAAGTACTGAACTTGAAGATTAAACTTGAACTTGAGCCTTGAACTTGTACTTGTACTTGAGCTTGAAATCTTGAACTTCGACAATGCTTCTTCAACTTGAACATAGAGAAGTTCGATGAAGACTTGGACAACTTAAAAATGCATGAAGTTGTTATATACATCTCATTAATACATAATACAGATTCTAAATGATTTGGCACAATAAAATTTGACAACGCTGGGTGCTAGATTTACAACATAGCATTTACAGCTGCCAGTGTGAGTCCAGCAATCAGGGCTTCGTTTTTCGCTGTATTGTTAGAGGCTTGGAATCCAAATCTCAAGGCATACTACATACATGTATGGTCAGGAGTTTCTAGGACTACCCCGGCCCCGCTTGCCTTAGAGTTGGAGGAGCCATCAACATAAAGTGTCCAGAGAGGTTGGTCGAGCACTGGATCGTTATTGATGGGTTCGGCAGCATTCTCTTAAGGGGGAAGTTTAGCTCTTGAGTCAGTCAAGGATCGGTCTTGGGTCAGCTCTTGCCCTGGTGGTTACATTAGTTCGACAATAAAATTCGTTATTGTTTGGCCTTTTATTGCGGCTAGTGGTTGATACTTAATGTCGAACTCACTCAACTTGATGGCCCATTTGGTCATTCGGCCTGAGGCTTCGGGTTTTTACAGGACTTGCCGGACTGGGTGATCAGTCTTGACGACGATCGGGTGAGCCTGGAAATACGACTGTAGACGTCGGAATGATGTGACCAAGGCTAAGGGCATTTTTCCCAAGTCGGATATCTCGTCTCTACTGGGACTAATGCTTTCTAATGTAGTAAACCGAAATTGCCTTCCTTCATACTCCCTTATCAATGCTGAGTTGATTGTCGCATCTGATACAGCTAGATACAGCAAAAGCGTTTTGCCTGACTCGGGTTTGGATAGTAACGGTGGTGACTCGAGATATTCCTTTAGCTCTTGGAAAGCCCTTCTCGCATTCGTTAGTCCATTCGATAAATTGTTTCCCCTTCAACTATTTAAAGAAAGGGAGGCATTTATTTGTAGCCCGGGATACGAAGCGATTAAGGGCGGCTATCCTCCCAGTCAGCCTTTGTATATCCTTGGTCGTCTTTGGAAATTGCGTATCGAGAAGAGCCTTTATCTTCTTAGGATTAACCTCGATCCTGCGCTGTTTGACCAAAAATTCGAGGAACTTTCCCGAGCCTACTCCAAAGGCGCATTTACTTGGGTTCAGTTTCATTTGATATTTCGGAGGATTGCGAACATTTCCTTTAGGTCGGCTACATGGTCAGTGGCTTTTATACTCTTAACGAGCATGTCGTCGATATATACCTCCATGGTCTGACCTATCTGACTGGCGAACATTTTATTGACCAACTTCTGGTAGGTCGCCCCTTGCGTTCTTTAAACTAAAACGCATCACACGGTAATAGTAAGACCTTTGTCGGTGACAAAGGTGGTCTTAGATTTATCAGTCGAGTGCATTATAATTTGATTATATCCTGAGTATGCATCCATAAACTAAACAAGTCGTGTCCTGCGGTGCTGTCGACTAACTGGTCGATCCTAGGAAGAGGAAAACTGTCTTTTGGGCAGGCTTTATTTAGGTCGGTGTAGTCTACACAAACGTGACACTTCCCATTAGCTTTCTTGACCAGTATGTCGTTGGCCACCCATCGGGGTAGTAGATTTCTTCGATGAAGCAGGCCTTGAGGAGCTTGCTAACCTCTTCTCCAATTACTACATATCTTTCTGGTCCAAGAGCTCGTTGCTTCTGTCGGATCGGGCAGTAGGATGGGTCGATGTTCAGCCGATGCGTCATAATGGCGGGACTAATGCTCGACATATCCTCATGGGACCAAGCAAAAACATCGACAAAGCGTCGAAGGAGGGACACTAACTTGTCCCGCAGTGGTGGCGTCAATGACGACCCAATTTGCACTGATTTGGAGGGATCGGATTCGTCCAGAAGGATCGGGACAAGGTCTTCCATAGGTCAGCCACGTGTCTAAGATTCTTCTCGCGGGTCCAATGACTCAATCATCATTGTTTCACGGGAAACCCTCAAAGTTGTGGCGTAACATTGCCGAGCATCCTGTTGGTCACCCCTTACAATTCCTACGCCGTGTTTGGTAAGGAATTTCATAGTGAGGTGGTAGGTCGACACCGCCGCTCGGAGCAGATATAACGATGGTCGACCGAGAATAGCATTGTTGACGGAAGATTAGTCAACTACCAGGAAGTCGACCATCACAGTGGTTTGATTCTTATCATCCCCGGCTGTAAGGGGAAGCTGAATAGCTCCTTCAGGCATGACTTGATCTCCAGAGAACCTAATTAGGGGAGTTTTTATGACCTGAAGTGAGGCTTGTCCAATGCCCATTTTATCGAAGGCCTAGGGGAAAAGTACATCTGCTAAGGATCCTGTGTCGACAAGGATTCGGAAGACCTTCCGATTGGCTATAGTCACGGTGATCACTAATGCATCGTCGTGACGATGGTGAATACCTCTGACATCATCATCGGTGAAAGCCACATTGTACTTTTCCAGCTTTCTTTTTTTCAACGTTTGGGCAAGGACCTAATTTCTATTTCTGCTTCTGGGCGACGGATGTTCCTTGTATGGTTTTTTTTCAGGCATGGTTTGAGTTGCCCCCGCCTATGTGCCTCCATGTATTGTTCGGATCTCTCCGGTTGGCAGGTTATTGATCGGTTGTTCTTTGGCAGAGGCTCGGCTTACACGTTGCTTTACGTGTTCGCTGAGGTGACCCTCCCGGATCAGCTTTCGATCTCCTGTTTGAGGTAGTAACAGTCGCTCATATTATGCCCGTGATCTCAATGAAAATGACAGTACT
This sequence comes from Magnolia officinalis, assembly GCA_021015155.1. NCBI lineage: Eukaryota > Viridiplantae > Streptophyta > Magnoliopsida > Magnoliales > Magnoliaceae > Magnolia > Magnolia officinalis. Next base: position 42,857,594 of record JAJHSJ010000001.1, read on the forward strand.
TATTCTTGTTCCTTCAGTCGAGATTGCCTCGTAGCTTGTTCGGCCATTGAACGAAACGTTCATCTTTAATCTCCAGCAGGACTTGCCCCTCAGGTTTATTCAGCAGGGTATAATTGGTGAACTTGCTATCAGGCCGCTTACTCTACCTATGGTCATCAAGAGATTGATCATCTTTCCGCTTCTTGCTTGTATTGGTCGAGTCCGCTTCTTTTTTTCACCTGATCTTTGGCCGTGGAGCCTTTGTTTTGGTCAGCGTCTCGCAAGATCCGGGACTCCTCAGCATTAGCGTACTTCTGCGATCGGTTTAGGAACTCCGCCAATGTGGTGAGAGGATTCTTATCTAGGGAGAAGAGGATGGTTTGTCCCTTAGCCCAGTCATGATAGCGTTCAGTGCGGTTTCATCCGAATGTTTTCGCACTTACAGGGCTTCCATATTGAAGCGCTTAATAAAGTCTTTCAGCAGTTCGCCATCTTTCTGAACTATGTTCATCAGATGAGTCAGTGCTTTCAGTATTTTCTTCCCTCCGATGAAATTAGTGATGAAAGCCTCACTAAGCTCGAAAAATGTCTTAATCGACCTTGGCTTCAGTTGTTTAAACCAAAGTCGAGCAGCGTTTGTAAGACACGTATCCTAGACCGTACCGTTCCGTAGACTTCCGCGGTCTTCCTGGTCGAATTCCGGCAACCTTTGACCCTTAACCGGTATTTGTGCCCAACCCTGATTCACACGCCGTTAACCCGAGTCGACTCAACCCGACACTTGTACCCTAGCGACCGCGCTGTCGCCGTGGTTCTGATGCCGCGACTCGCGCACCGATCCGATACCATGGTCAGGAGATGTGGGTCCGCGTTCGGTGTGAGAAAAATGCCGCTCGTGCGAATTCTAAGAGAATCTCTATAATATGTCACATCAATCAATCATCCAATCAATCCCATCATGTCAAGTACACATCACCTCTCACCCTTCCCCAAGCAACCCCTAAAGTTAAAAGCTTCTTACAAGTCCATAACTCTTCTTACACAATCTACCACAAAAGTCAAAAACTTCTTATACATCCATCACCTCCACATCCATCACCCATCTCTCTTCCTTTACAAACCTCTCTCTCTCTCTCATTCCCAAATCACATTCCCAAGCAAGAGAAAAAAGAAACCCACGTCCAAGCATTTCTAACCTCCAAGAGAATTTTTGTATGTGGCCCACTTCCTAACCCCCCCTCATCTCCCATCTCAACCTTTCATTCTCCATCATCATCCGTTGGGATTGAAGCCAAGGTGTAAAGAAGTCATTGAGCTAAGAAGAAAGGATCTAAGGTGGGTGATCCACCATTAAATTCGATTTGAGGGCCCACTTGTTGTGGGACCCACTTGATGTATGCATTGTTTAGGGAGGGTCCATAGTGGCGGGGTCCCTCCCCTTCCCACGTCTCTCTCTCTCTCTCTCTCTCTCTCTCTCCTCTCTCTCTCTCTCCTCTCTCTCTCTCTCTCTCTCTCTGTCCTTCTCTTCTGTATGATGGCTTGTGGCCCACCTTGATGCATGATATCATCCACCCTGTCCAGCCATCCAAAATGGTGTGGCCCACCTTGATCATGCCTTTTAAATTGGTGCCATCCATCCGTTTTATCTAGGTCATCCGGTGGGCCTAAATGATAAGAAACACAAATATCAGATCCATCCAAATCAAGTGGGCCACGTCTGTGTGGGACCCACCTTGATTTTTATTAGAACACCGTCTATCCAGCGTCCCTGGACGCTGGACGTGTTGGCGGTAAGGTGAACCGACAAGTGTTGTGTACTCACAATAGCTTTGTTTTTTTTTTTCCTTTTCTTTTTTGGCTTTTGGGTGGGTCAAATGTACAAGCTCCACCTTGATGTATATAGAAAATCCATGCCGTCCATCCTATTCTTCAGCTCATTTTAGGCGTTAAGCCTAAAAATGAGGCCAGTCTGATTATTTGGCAGGCCATAACATGGAAGACAATATTTTTTACCCTTGAAATCTTCCCTGATGTCTCTATGCACCTAAATACCTTGAATATTGGACTCATGTAGCCTGTCATGAGCCGTGGAATCCAATGGCTGGGTTAGATTTTTTGGATGTGGGCCCCACCTAGGAAAAACCCTAATAATACCCCCCCAAATCAAAATAAAATAAAATAATATAGCTACAACGCCTGCTGCTGCTGATGCACGCAGCTGCGTGCGCTGGAGGCAGGGACCCACCGTGGTGTGTGTTTTGTCCACACCATCCACACCTGGACGGTGGGACCTACCGTGATGTACGTGTTCTATCCACACCATCCAGCCATTGATCAGGTGGCCCACGTCACAGGAAGTAGTGGTGATTGAACTGTCTACCATTGAACCCTTTTGGGTATTACAGTAGTTTTGGGTCAATATAAAATTTGTTTTTCCTTCCATCCAGGTCAGCATGACCTTATCAATAGGAAAGGAAAAAAATTTATATTGACCCAAAACTACTATGATACCCAAAAGGGTCATACCTAAGGCCCGCTTGATTTATATAAGGTCCATTTGAGGAGGCCCATCTTGATGTATTTGTGGCCATGTTGTATGGACCACCTTGATATATGTGAGGCCCATGTGATGCAGACCATTAAATGTATTTGAGGCCCATGGGTTGAGGCCCAATGGATGTACATAAGGCCCATTGTAATGTGATTCTACTGTGGTTTACGCGTTAACCTTTCTGGCGGGCTATGCCTTGGGAGCAATGATGGTTTGACGTCCATATTGTAAACATAATGTTGGTTAAATGTCCCCATTATAACTCTCCCTAGGGCCCATTGATAGGCCCATACTTGTTGTGTGTAGGCTGTCTCGGCCCATCTTCGTTATGAGCAGAATTCATCACCATATAACCTGTTTAGTATAGTTCCATGATTCATGATCATACGCATCATATGTATGCTTGACATGAGAAGTGAATGGTCATAACATATGCCTTCGGGTAGATTGTTTATGGGCTCCAGGTTAGGCGGTGTTACCCTACATGAGCGTACAATACGCATAAGATTGTTGCATGACTGAGTAATGTGATTCATGCATTTCGCATTGTGTGATATGGTTACTGTATGCCCTAGCGACATAAGGCCGTAGCCTCCACAGGCATATCGTGATTGGCAGGATTAGATACCGAAAATCTTATTTTACATGGGGTGCTATAGATATCCTTGGGGGAAAATCCCTAAACCCTTATGGTACCAGGAGGTTGCTCCAACGTGTAGACCGAGTGGGTGCATAAGTGTTGATTGCCGATTACCGGAAGACCGCTCTTTCCATTGTGTCGTGGTCGGTTAGAAGGGGATGCGACCTTAACTGCTCGAGTGGAGGGGGCAAAGCTAGGCTGAGTTTGACTAGCTCGAGGAATGGGTCTGCTATCGACGAGCTGAGTCCGATATTGGCAGGCAGATAATAAGGTTTTTTCCACTCACCTTGTTGCGCGCAATGGGGCGACAATCTGGTTGGAGTGTACTAGACCCCGGTGATATTCCAGAGTTGAGCTGTATTGACATGTAGACTTAGATGAGGATTCGTATGCATGAGTTGCATCTCGCATCGCATGGCCTTGGTATGGCCGATATCATTCATGTCTTGCATTGCATAGCCTTGGTACGGCTAACGGTATTCATGGATTCATCAGCATGTTCCGCATTACTCTGATACTGCATAATTATATTACTACCTTCCGCACACACTTTCACCACCCTCTAAGCTTTCTATAAGCTTATGCACGACTGTTGCGTGCAGGTGACGTTGGATCACAGAGCGCTGAGGCAGGAGCGCATAACAGATCATCTTAGAGCTTTTTGTCCATTATCATTGTATTTCCATTTATGCTCATTGTACTTTTAAAGTTTTTTATCATAGTGGAAATGTGATGAAGTTTTTCATTGTTGTTGTGGGTTATGCCTTTGGTTATGCTTAGTACAAATCAAACTGATGTTGAAAATCCTCCTCGTAGCATCCTAGGATCGGAACCTGGCGAATCGGCGCTGGGAACCGAGAATGGGGTACTACGGAGGCTGTCGGTGTCGGATTCAGCGATCGGGAATTTTGTGAACCTGATTTTTGAGTTTGGGGCATGACAGAAGGGGTATCAGAGCATAACTGGGAATAACTAAGAACATTACAACAGGTCTGCTATGAGTTTAGAATGATTGAGTCCCGAGTCTGGATAGCTTAGCGATCTTTTATTACAGACCCTTATGTGCGTGCCTTCGAGAGTTTTCAAGTTGATAGGCGCCTTCGCTCTTTCCCTGTAGGACATGTCGCGCAGGAGAGTGACCCGATTGACTCCCGCTTCACCACCTGAGACTCCCGCTCCACTACCTGCGGCTCCCGCCCTACCACCTACGATCCCCACTCTACCACCAGAAGTTCCTACCGCCCATCCTGAGGATACTGCTCCTCCACCAGAGACCGGTGTAGATCCGACTATATCTGTGAGTGCCTCCAGTTACAGCAGATGTTGCAAGCTCTGACGGCCGCCCTTCAGGGGCAGGGCAAGCACCCTGTCGTTCTTCTCTCCAGCCCAGGTAGAGCAGGAGCGCGCGAGTGCCCTCCTTCGAGAGTTTCGACGGCTCGATCCCCAGCGTTTCCATGGAGAGCCAGACCAGACACTAACTGAGAGATGGCGCTCCGATGTAGAGAAAATATTTGATACAATGGGATGTACGACTGAGCGGCGAGTCCGATTAGCAGTATTTCTTCTCCATGGTGAGGCTGAGCACTGGTGGACATCAGTCTTTGAGCAGCAGGCGCCGATTTCGTGTGGACTTGGGTGGAGTTTGTTGATCGGTTCGACTGACGGTATTTTTCTGATCACATCCGACGACTGCGAGCATTGGAGTTCGAGGCCCTGGTACAAGGTGATATGACAGTGGCTCAGTACGCGGCTCATTTTTTAGCGCTGTCCAGATTTGCACAATACATGGTAGATGATGAGGAGTGAAGAGCCCGCTGATTCGAGGATGTTTTGCATTACGGTCTTCGAGGCCGTGTTATTCGGCATGAGCTCCCAACTTTTGAGGGGGTGGTATGGAAGGCCCAGATTTATGAGGCTAAGTGGGCCAGTTCTCAGTCTGATCGCGATCAGAGGAGAGACTGGAAGAGGCAAGCTCCTTTCGGTGACTCCCAACAGCGCCCACCACAACAGCAGAGGCGCACTGGTCACCCAGCCTTCCGAACACCAGCAGCACCTCCAGCACCACCTCCGAGGCAGTTCACCGACACCTGTTTTGGGTGCGGTGCAACGGGGCACCGTATATAAGAGTGTCCCCGCCCCCAGCAGCAGCAGCAGCCGAGAGGTCCACAGCAGCAGAGACCTCCACAACAGCAGCTACAGCAGCCCCCACTACCGAGGCCACCTCAGCAGTAGCAGCACGCTCAGAGGGGACAGGCACCTCCCCAGCCGGCTCAGGCTATATTCTACGTGGCCCAGCAGGATCCTTAGTCATCTGAAGGAGTCGTTGATGGTATACTGTCAGTCTCTGCATGCATCACTCGAGTTTTATTTGATTCTGGTGCTTCGCACTCGTTTATGTCCAAGGGATTCTGTCATTCGACTGGATTGCCGACAGAGTCTGCTCGAGAGGGTTGACCGTATCGACGCGCTTGGAGAAGACTACAGTATTAGGCCGCTTCTGTTCATCTTGCCCGTGCTAGTGGGAGAGATTTTCTTGCCTACCGACTTGTATGTGCTGCTGATGTCAGATTTTGACGTTATCTTGAGCACGGATTGGCTTGACGAGTACCACTCCATCTTAGACTGCTCCGCTAGGACAGTCATGTTCTGTTTACCTGGCTTGCCGTAGTTTCAGTTCATTGTAGAGCCACGGGGAGAGTCATTGTCATGCTTGATGTCTTGTGCCGTTGAGGAGCCAATCGCCGCTTGTATTGATCAGTTGTCGATCGTTTGCGATTTTTCTGATGTGTTCCAAGAGATTACGGGATTACTACCTTGCTGACACACCAAGTTTTAGATTGATCTCATGCGCGGTACTGCGCCTATTTCGAAGGCCCCGTATTGTATGGCACCACTGGAGTTGCGAGAACTACAGAAGCAGTTGGACGAGTTGTGTGAGTTGGACTTTATCCGTCCGAGCAGTTCGCTGTGGGGAGTGTCGGTACTCTTCGTGAAGAAGAAGGATGGATCATTGAGGCTCTGTGTAGACTACCGTGAGCTCAACAAAGTCACGATCAAGAACAAGTATCCGCTCCCGAGGATCGAGGATTTGTTTGATCAGCTGCTGGGTACACAGTTCTTTTCGAAGATTGACCTGCATTCTGGTTATCATTAGATTTAGGTCCGAGAGGAGGACATCTCGAAGACAGTATTCAGGACGCGTTACGGTCATTTTGAGTTCCAGATCATGTCCTTCGGACGACCAATGTACCCGTGGTCTTCATGCAGTTGATGAACGAGGTCTTCCACCCTTATCTCGATCTGTTTGTTGTAGTCTTCATCGACGACATTCTAATATATTCGAGGACCCGTGAGGAGCACGAGCAGCATCTGGAGGTTACGTTACAGACCCTCCGCGCACACCAGTATGCGAAGCTGGAGAAGTGCGAGTTCTAGCAGGAGGAGGTAAAGTTCCTCGGTCACGTGGTAATGAGGGAGGGTGTCGCAGTAGACCCCTCGAAGGTTGAGGCAGTGCGTCAGTGGGGCCAACCTACGACTACATCTAAGATCCACAGTTTCCTTGGTTTAGCGGGTTATTACCGGCGTCTCATTGAGGGCTTCTCATGTATTGCAGCCCCATTGACCAGGTTGACTCAGAAAGGGCGCAGAGTATATTTGGAGTGACGCCTGTGAGCAAGCATTTATGGAGTTGAAGGACCATCTCACGTCCTCTCCTGTCCTCACTCTTCCCTCTGGGAGTGATGGATTTATTGTATTTACCGATGACTCACATATTGGTTTGGGTGCTGTCCTGATGCAGTACAGGAGGCCAGTGGCCTTCACGTCTCGTCAACTCAAGGTCCATGAGCTGAACTACCCTACGCATGATTTGGAGCTGGCTGCAATTGTCTTCACACTGAAGGTGTGGAAGCACTATCTCTATGTGGTTAGGTTCGAGCTCTTCTCTGACCATAAGAGCTTGAAGTACCTTTTCTCACAGTTTGATTTGAACATGAGGTAGAGGCACTGGATGGAGCTCCTGAAAGACTATGATTTCGATCTTCAGTACCACCCGGGCAAGGTGAAACGTGGTGGCGGATGCCCTCAGCTGTCAGCCACGAGGCCTGGTGGCGCATATGATGATTCAAAAGTGGCTTATTGGCCTGCAGTCTTCTATCATACAGTTATCGAGCCTGTTGATTCAACCCTCTCCTGTCACAAGGGTGATCGAGGCTCAGTAGGCTGAAAGTTGTTGTAGAGTTATATGGCTGAGGCGGCATCTGAGAGTCAGGCAGATTGGTACAGACAGTGGCCTTCGCTTCAAAGGCCAATTTTGTGTCCCAGATATTCCTGAGTTACGCAAAGATCTTATGACTAAGGCACATCGGTCGCGATTTTCTATCCATCATGGCTCGACGAAGATGTACCGTGATATGAGGCGACAATATTTTTGGGGGGATATAGTGCTAGATCTCCAGTTTTGTGGCCGAGTGTAACACGTGCCAGCGTGTCAAGGCCGATCATCAGAGACCCCCCTGGTCTATTGCAGCCGTTGAGTGTTCCGATGTGGAAGTGGGAGCACGTGTCGACAGATTTCATTACAGGTTTACCGAGGACTCAGCGTGGTCATGACGTCATCTGGGTTGTTGTGGATCATCTGACGAAGTCGACACATTTTCTTGATATTCGTGCAACTTGGCCTTTGGACCGGCTTGCGAGGTTATTCGTCGAGGAGATGGTGAGACTGCATGGCGTTCTAGTCTCGATCGTTTCTGACCGAAACCCGAGGTTCACGTCTCAGTTTTGGGGGAACTTTCAGAAAGTGATGGGGACTGATTTGCAGCTCAGCATCGCATACCATTCGCAGACCGATGGCCAGATCAAGAGAGTAAACCAGATCCTTGAGGATATGCTTCGGACCTGCATGATCGATTTCGGGGGTAGCTGGTATGAGCATCTGCGATTGACTGAGTTCGCATATAATAACAGCTATCAGGCGACCATCGGCATGGCTCCTTTTGAGGCACTATATGGCAAACCATGCAGATCACCAAGTTGTTGGACCGAGGTTGGAGAGCGCCGTCTCCTAGGTCCCAAGCTTGTGCAGGAGACGTCAGAAGCTATCGATACCATCATGTAAGGATGCGCACAGCTCAGAGCCAACGAAAAGTTTTTGCTGATCACCAGCATCGTCCTTGGAGTTTGATGTAGGGGACCATGTGTATCTCAAGGTCTCACCCATGAAGGGCGTAGTTCGATTTGGAGTGAAGGGCAAGCTTGCCCCGAGATTCATAGGACCTTTTGAGATCACTGGGCACGTTGACGCCGTGGCCTATCGGCTTACCTTGCATCTCAGTTGTCTGGCGTCTACAACGTTTTCCATGTATCTATGTTGAGGAAGTGTGGGTCAGACATAGTTCTTGTTATTGATTGGCAGCCGTTAGAGGTTCGTGAGGACGCTTCCTACATTGAGCAGTCAGTTCGTATCCTTGATTGGAAGGAGCAGGTCCTCCGGACCAAGGTCTTTCCGTTAGTGAAGGTTTAGTGGAGTCACCATTCTGTTGAGGAGGCTTCTTGGGAGCACGAGACTGAGATTCGAGAGCACTATGCCCATCTCTTTGATGGTTGATCATGGGTTATAATTTGTATGTTATCTTTGATTTTATATAGTGATGTTATGTTTCTTCTCCCTCATGAGTTATGACTAGTTGCGATGATTGTTTAAATTTTGAGAATAAAATTTTTATTAGGAAGGGAGAGCTGTAAGACCATTATCCTAGACCATACCGTTCCGTAGACTTCTGCGGTCTTCCCGGTCGAATTCCGGCAACCTTCGACTGTTAACCGGTATTTACGCGCGACCCTGATTCACATGTCATTAACCCGAGTCGACTCAATACGAGACTTGTACCCTAGTGACCGCACCGTCGCTACAGTTTCTGATGCCGCGACTCGCGCGTCGATCCGATACCCTGGTCAGGAGATGTGGGTCCGCGTTCGGTGCGAGAAAAACGCCGCACGTGCGAATTCCGAGAGAATCTCTACAATATGTCACATCAATCAATCAACCAATCAATCCCATCATGTCAAGTACTTGTCAAGTACACATCACCTCTCACCCTTCCCTAAGCAACCCCTAACGTCAAAAGTTTCTTACAAGCCCATACCTCTTCTTACACAATCTACCACAAAGTCAAAAACTTCTTACACATCCATCACCACCACATCCATCACCCATCTCTCTCTTCCTTTACAAACCTCTCTCTCTCTCTCTCATTCTTAAATCACATTCCCAAGCAAGAGAAAAAAAAATTCCATGTCCAAGCATTTCTAACCTCCAAGAGAATTTTTGTATGTGGCCACTTCATAACTCCCCCTCATCTCCCATCTCAACCTTTCATTCTCCATCATCTTCCATTGGGATCGAAGCCAAGGAGTAAAGAAGTCATTGGAGCCATGAGGAAAGGATCTAAGGTGGGTGATCCACCGTTAAATTCGATTTGATGGCCCACTTGTTGTGGGACCCACTTAATGTATGCATTGTTTAGGGAGGGCCCATAGTGGCGGGGTCCCTCCCCTCCCACGTCTCTCTCTCTCTCTCTCCCTCTCTCTCTCTCTCTCTCTCTCTCTCTCTCTCTCTCTCTCTCTCTCTTGTATATAATGGCTTGTGGCCCACCTTGATGCATGACATCATCCACCCTGTCCACCCATCCCAACATAGCCCACCTTGATCATGCCTTTTAAATCGGTGTCATCCATCCGTTTTATCTAGGTCATCCGGTGGGCCTAGATGATAGGAAACACAAATATCAAATCCATCCAAATCAAGTGGGCCACATCTATGTGGGACCCACCTTGATTTTTATTAGAACATCGTCCGTCCAGCGTCCCTGGACGCTGGACGTGTTGACGCTAAGGTGAACCGACAAGTGTTGTGTACTCACAGTAGCTTTGTTTTTTTTTTTTCCTTTCTTTTTGGGCTTTTGGGTGGGTCACGTGTACAGGCTCCACCTTGATGTATACAGAAAATCCACGCTGTCCATCCTATTCTTCGGCTCATTTTAGGCGTTGAGCCTAAAAATGAGGCCAGTCCGATTATTCGGCGGACCATAACATGGAAGACAATATTTTCTACCCTTGAAATCTTCCCTGATGTCTCTATACACCTAAATACCTTGAATACTGGGCTCATGTAGCCTGTCATGAGCCATGGAATCTAATGGCTGGGTTGGAATTTCTGGATGTGGGCCCCACCTAGGAAAAACCCTAATAATTCCCAAATCAAAAATAAAAATTAAAAATTAAAAAATAAAATACTATAGCTGTAGCGCCTGCTGCTACTGACGCACGCAGCTGCGTGTGCTGGAGGCAGGGACCCACCTTGGTGTGTGTTTTGTCCACACCGTCCACACCTGGACAGTGGGACCTTCCGTGATGTATGTATTTTATCCACACCATCCAGCCATTGATCAGGTGGCCCACGTCACAGGAAGCAGTGGTGATTGAATCGTCTGCCATTGAACCCTTTTGGGTATCATAGTAGTTTTGGGTCAATATAATTTTTTTTTTCCTTTCATCCAGGTCAGCGTTGACCTTATCAACAGGTTGGATGGAAAGCAAACGTTATGGGGTCCCACAATGATACATGTGTTTTATTCCCATCGTCCAGGCGGACAGTGGAGCCCATAATGATAGTTTGTGTTTTATTTTTCCACCGTCCACCCCATAATGATGTATGTGTTCTATTCATACTATCCAATGACATGGGACCCACCATGATGCATGTGTTGCATCCAAACCCTCTAACCATTTTAAAAAGCTCATTTTATGGCATAAGCAGAAGAAAGAGGCAGATCTAGGATCAGGTGGACCACATTATACAGTGGGTTTTGAACATCCACCATTAGACCCTTGGGCCACCAAGTTCTTTATGACCTTATGAACAGATTGTATGGGAAATGAATGTTATGGTGGGCCTTGGGAATTTTAATGGTGGAAATCATTATCACCGCTTACATTTGGGTGTGGCCCGTTTGATATACATATGACCCCTGTGATGTGGCCCACTTGCCATTTGAGGGCCCATTATGATGTACTCAAGGCCTATGGGTTATGGCCCATTGTCATGTACCTAAGGCCCACTTGATTTATATAAGGCCCATTTGAGGAGGCCCATCTTAATGTATTTGTGGCCATGTTATGAGGACCACCTTGATATATGTGAGGCCCATGTGATGCGGCCCATTAGATGTATTTGAGGCCCATGGGTTGAGGCCCAATGGGATGTACATAAGGCCTGTTGTAATGTGATTCTATTGTGGTTTACTTGTTAACCTTTCTGGTGGGATATGCCTTGGGAGCAATGATGGTTTGACGTCCACATTGTAAACATAATGTTGGTTAAATGTCCGCATTATAACTCTCCCTAGAGCCCATTGATAGGCCCATACTTATTGTGTGTAGGCCGTCTCGACCCATCTTCGTTATGAGCAGAATTCATCACCATATAACCTGTTTAGTATAGTTCCATGATTCATGATCATACGCATCATATGTATGCTTGACATGAGAAGTGACTGGTCATAACATATGCCTTCGGGCAGATTGTTTATGGGCTCCCGGTTAGGCAGTGTTGCCCTACATGAGCGCACAGTACGCGCAGGATTGCTGCATGATTGGGTAGTGTGATTCATGCATTTCGTATTGTGTGATATGGTTATTGTACGCCCTAACGACATCAAGGTCGTAGCCTTCACAGGCATATCGTGATTGGCAGGATTGGATACCGAAAATCTTGTTCTACATGGGGTGCTATAGATATCCCTGGGTGAAAGTCCCTAAACCTTTATGGTACTAGGAGGTTGTTCCAACGTCTAGACCTAGTGGGTGCATGAGCACCGAGTGCCGATTACCAGAAAACCGCGCTTTCCACTATGTCGTGGTCAGTTGGAAGGGGGTGCAATTTTACCCGCCCGATTAGAGGGGGCAAAGCTAGGCTTAGTTTGACCAGCTCAAGGAATGGGTCCGCTATCGATGAGCCGAGTCCAATATTGGCAGGCAGATAGTGAGGTCTTTTTCACTCACCTTGTTGCGTGCGATGGGGCGGCAATCTAGTTGGAGTGTACTAGACCCCGGTGATATTCCAGAGTTGAGATATATTGACATGTAGACTTAGACGAGGATTCGTATGCTTGAGTTGCATCTCGCATGCATGGCCTTGGTATGACCGATATCATTTATGCCTTGAATCGCATAACCTTGATACGGCTAACGGTATTCATGGATTCATCAGCATGTTTTGCATTACTCTAATACTGCATAACTGTATTACTACCTTGCGCACACACTTCACCACCCTCTAAGCTTTCTATAAACTTATGCACGATCGTTACGTGCAGGTGACGTTGGATCGCAGTAATGCTGACGCAGGAGCACATAGCAGATCATCTTGGAGCTTTTTGTCCATTATTATTGTATTTCCCTTTATGCTCATTGTACTTGTAAAGTTTTTTATCATAGCACTACCAAAAAAATGAGTAAAGGCTATGGATGATTAGAGTCTACAGCTACGGATTAAATCCGTAGTAATATAGCTACGGATTTAATCCGTAGCTGTAGACTCGAATCATCCGTAGCCTTTTCTCATATTGATGGTCACTTAGAAGTTCTATGGGGGGCCCGCCACAATTTTTGTGTTCAATCTAAGCCGTCCATCTATTTTGACAGATCATTGTAATGTGTTAGCTCAAAAATTAGCTAAAGTTAAAGCTCAAGTGGACCACACCATTCGAAACAATGGAGATTAAGTGCCTTTTGTTGATTTGTAGTGTTGTCCATGTGAGTCTTCTATTTGCCTCATTTTTTGGGATAAATTCCTAAATAATTCTTTGAATTGAATGGAAGGCATAGATAAATGACATACATCATGGTGGGCCACACGGAGCCCCTAACATGGCCGTTCATCTCACTTTAGCGGCCGCGCGCACCAAAACACAAGAAGCCCGCCCACCCGCCCGCTGCATTTTTCTTTCTCGCATCCAACCCCTCTCTCCCTTCCCTATCTCTGCTCCATCTCTCTCATTCTCCTCCCTCTCTCTCCAATGCATCTCTGCCGTCTCTTCTATCTCTCATCCATCTCCTCCATCTCTCTCATTCTCCTCCATCTCTCTCCCTCTCCCTCCCTCTCCCTCCAACAGCGCATGCATTTCCCTCTCCCTCAAACAGCCCACGCATCTCCCTCTCCCTAGGTTTTGGTGAACCCCTTACCTAGGGTTTTCTCATTCTAGCTCGTGGCTCAAAGGAGGGGCAACCACTCTAGTTTATTCCTCAGCTAGGAGGTAGCAACAATGGTAATGGCAGAATGCTCCCCTTAAGGCCATTGATTCGAAAGCTAAAGGTTGATATATTTGGGGGTTTTCAAATTTGGAGGTTTTTATTTTTGGATTTAGGGGTTTTCAAATTTGGGGGTTTTCGAATTTAGAGGTTTTTAAATTTAGGGGTTTCCAAATTTAGGGGTTTTCGGATTGATATTCGGAGCGGAGATGGGTTACAACGACTGGGTTACCATTTTGAGTTTGTTCTTTTCAATGGTGGATATTTGATTTGTTCTTATTTTTGCCTTTACTTTGAATTTCCTCATTTTATGTTGTTTTCTTTGCCGATCTGTGTTTTTAAGCCATAGATCCGGATCTGAATATGTCAATACTTATATATCTGGCTAGAAAGCTTCTTAAAAGCGTTGGATCTAGCTATATCAATTTCATTCCATTGGATTTTTTTATTTTTTTTTTAATGTTTTCCGGATCTATGATTGTCTTTGTTTCTTTGGTTTGTAGCTTTCTGTGCTTCACAGATCAGATCTGATTTATGTTGCATGTATTAGCTCTAGTTCATTCATTTAGCTTAGAAGATATTTTGAATTGATGGTTTTGTGTTTGTTATTATGGCACTATCGAGATTTAGCTTGCAGATCTACACTTACAACAGATTTGGGATTTAATTATGCAGATATGAGATATGGTTGCAATAGCAAAGATAATGAATGCAACATTGGTCCTTCCTTCTCTTGATCACAAGTCCTTTTGCATAGATCCGAGGTATGAACTCTTGCCTACAACAACCTTGAGAATCCTTCACTGGTTTTGGTAGACTAGAAAACTGAAAAAACAGGGCTTAATGTAGTTTCAATAGAATCTTGTAGTGATTTTAAGGACCCTTTTGATTGGAAGCGTTTCATAGAAGTCTTGAAAGATGATGTTGAGATAGTGGAGTTCCTCTCACATTTAAGTGTAAAAATGCTATATATTGTTGATGGCTATGATATTCTAGTTTGGGGATATTTGGATTATAGTCCATCTACAGTAGGAGACGCGACCCATCAAATGGATAATTTGGATGGGAACTGAAACCTGATTAAACTAGGTGATTTGTGAGACTTTTTGCTATTTGGTGTATCTGGATTGCTTGATCTGATAACAAAGAGGCCCATATCTTGAAGGCAAAATTTTCCACTAAAAACATCTCACTATTGTATTTTGAGGTTATTTTTTCACTGTATCCATGTTCTTCTGACATTCTTCACTATTGTATTTAGAGAAGATAAATTTCTTATATGCTTCTCTCTAACTCTGAGATTGATGGTTACAGAGTAGTGTAGAATGTGGTTGTCCCATTTGACAGTTGTAGATGCAGCCATTATGAAGTTATTGTAAGCCTTTGTACTGCTGCATATATCTTCATTATTTAAGTAAGCTCTAATCTAGTCATGTGTATAATTGCATGATGATGGAGCCACGGATCACTTCTAATATCCAGCCATCACTTCTGTTGATTTTTTCAATGCAGTTTTCATTGATATCCACGAGCATGGTTTGGAATGCAGTTTGTCTGTCAAAGCTTGAGTTCTGAGGTTGCGGTGGAAGGAAATGTCAGGTAACTCTATTTATCTTCTAGAATGTATGTCTACTTTGAACTGAGGATTGATAGGGATGTAGAGGATAGGCTCTTATACTCTTGTAACCATGGAAATCTAATTTAGCAGGTTTCTTTTGGGAAAAAATTCCATTCATTTTTTGGAAAATGGTGAAGAAGGAAATCGATTTCCACACCTATTTTTGCTTTTACAATCACACACTACAAGATAAGTGAGAGTTAGCGGCGCTTTTCTACTTGCATCTGACATAAAACTGCCCCATTAGATATGAATCACCGATGACTTCGTGAGGTCGGCCCTCATGTGGGAAATGACCGACTGGTTAAAGTCCAAGGAAAGCACAAATTCGTTAGCTTTTATCTCATTTCTCTCGTCTACAAATAAAACCCTAAAATTTCTCTCTCTGTCTCCTTCTACTTGCAGCTCTCTCTCTCCAAAGATGATAACATCTTTTCCTTTTCCTTCATCTTTATCATCATTTCTTCCAGATACTTCTGAAATCTCTCAATCGAGAGTTGCTTCTATGCTCTGCAATGCTTAGAGAAGCAACACCTACATTCCAAAGCTCAAGCCTTTTAGCAGGAGCAAGAGCGATCGAAGAGTCAAAGAGCCTTCCTTGCTCCAAAAATCAGATAACAAGCTTGACGATATGATTTCCTTTTCCCAATTTCTTTTGTAATTTTTGACAATTTTCGAACTTGAATCAACAAAGATCTGTCATTCGCACAGGTTTGATCTTTTGAAATCGATGGAATCGGAGGCTTCTATCTACAGGTTCGATCTCTTCCTCTCTATGTTGCTCTTTCTCTGTTCTTTGCTTACATTAGGGTTTTCTCTCTAAGCTCTCTCTCTCTCTCTTAGATTTTGTTTTGCCTTTCAGATTTTTGGTGCGTGGACCATAATATCGTCATTTTAGGTCACTTAAAAATGGGCACGCTTGTGAAAACTAAAAATTCCCCTATGTAATACCTCTTGTATTTCATGCATGCTAATTGTTTGATGAAATGGCTCAACAAGCAATGTTTTGTGTGGATGTAACTAAGCAGAGGGATTTTTTAGTCCCCTTTCAGATTTTTGGTGCATGGACCATAATATCATCATTTTAGGTCACTACGATGGGCCCATTCATAAAAAATAAAAAGCCCCTTGTGTATACCTCATGTATTTCATATGGACTCCAATATGCAGGTCATATCAATGATTCTAATATGTGACTATCATCATCTAGATAGTAGCGAGTAGGAAGGGATGCAAACTACGTACCAAGGAGACTACATTTCATCTTATCCTCTTGAATTCGGAAAGCCATGACCAAGTAATCAATTGTTATTGTTGGTGAATGCTTGGAAACTGTAGTTCTCCTGCACACACTGTCAAGAGCAAGTGAATGTCAGAAAGATGTTATGAATCTATCATTAGAAGTAATAGCCATTGCTGTGTCTATATCAAACTGAAGTTCATTCACAGGTAATGAAAGTTCTTACAACTGTCCTATGTTGATGTATTATTCTTTTAATTGTTTATTGGGTTGGGCCTTTGATGTGTCTATCAATTTGGGTGCTAATGTGGGACACCAAGTTTAAGTGGTTGTCTGTAACAAAACAATGGTTACAAAGGATTTCTCTCTAATTGCACTTTTTTTTTTCCAAATTCAGTTTATTTTCAAGAACTCATTAAATTATATTTATCTCATTAACTGTTCAATTTCAGGAAGTCGATGAGATTAAGAGCAATGCTATGAGGCTGGTTTTTCGCCTTGATCAGATTCCATCCTTTGCAGTTCAATTCCAAGAAGTTTTGTTGGCAATGCCAGTATAAACAGCAACTTCGGGTACACTTGTTGCAAAGTCAATAACTACATTTATTTATTTATTTATCAGGATGATTTGATACACAGGTACCCATAAACAGCATGCATTTAATTCAAACTAAACCTACTAAACTGTTAAACCATCGTTAGTTCAGTCCAGAAATTAGATTTCTTGAACAATCCTAACCTCTGGTTTTTGGACCCTTGTTTGTTGAAACAGGACCATTGAACATTTTTATTTTTATTTTTAACCACCCAATTAGTATCCACCAATCTAATATTCATAGAAACAAATAATCTTGATTTTTGGTTCATGATACATCGAAACAGGAACCCATAATTTGGCTAGCTTAATTTGAATTAATTTTATGCAGCGTATGCAACTTGTAAGTCATAACTAATTTCTATCTATGCATCCTCCACCACTCTGCCAGATTGTCAAGTTTTTCTTGAAGCTGAGTTCACGAATATATGAAATTGTAAATATTGAGGTTTGAATTCCTTATTCTTTCAAATTAGGGAACTTCTCCATTTGGAACTTAATTTGTATATTTGGAGCCATGGTTTGTATATGCTAAACATTGGTGTGACAGCTCCCATCATGAATAGACTAATCCCAGAATATCCTTTCAATTGATCAACTATAAGAAATGCACGAACAAACCATATTCAACAAACAAAAGACCAACTACTTCCATTAACACTACTATCACCTCTAACCAACCATCATACCAAGTAGGCCCACCGACACCATTACCTACCAAACAAAATCAACAACTCCACCTACAACCCGCATCCCTACTACTCCAAATAGCATAATCAAAACAGAGGACATCCAGCCACCCCACCCAAGCAACTAACCAGTTCACTACCCACTGCCACCTCAAGTATGCATGGGATGAAGTTGCTGATGTAGGTACTACAGAAGGTGAAGCTGCAAGGGACCTAGATCCTCATCAAAGCTATTGTTGTAGGTGGAACTTAGGCTGATCTGTTGCATTTGGAGATGGAAAAGTTATTTCTTCATCAGAAAAAACACCCTGTTACCATGAGGACTAGCAGCACTGGAGCTGGTTCATTCCTCTAAAAGTTATTTGGGGTAAGGTTTTTATTTATTTATTTATTTATTATTATTATTATTAAGAAGAAAAAGTCATGAAAATTATGTCTCAGGGCCCTAATGTGGATGGCCTGTTTGGTGGACACCTAAAACAGAGTTCTTCTCGCTTTATTTAACAATAGTTATGTATTAGAGATCTTGATCTCTAGTGCATAATGAATTAATGTTACCGTTAAATAAAATGGATGAACTCATTTTTAGGCGTCTACCAAACAGGGCATAAGAATTTCTAATTGAGAATAACCGCATTCATGTTAGATAATTCTCACCAAGAGAAGTTTTTTACTGTGCCATTTTTCAAGTTTTAGGTTCAGTGACAATTGGAGTAATTTAGGTAAGAAGTACAAAAAGGCAGTGATGGTTTCATGCAGTCACAATCTTATAAAATGCCTTTCATATTTGATACAGTAATACAATGACCTTTTGTTTTCTAGCAGATCATATGTGCTTCTTCTTCTTCTTTTTTCTTTTATTTTTAAAATCAAGTTACATTCAGTTTTAGCCATGAACAATTCTTCCACGGGATTTTAAATGAGTAGGATTATAAAATCACTGTGACAGGTATGGGACCTGATAAAATTGGCAGACTATCTTACACAGAGGGAGTACATTGATTCTTCTAGAATAGGGATTACTGGTGAATATCTTGGAGGTTAGATAAATATTCATTTAAGTTATATTGAGGGCAACTTGAATTTGTAACAGTTACAAATTACAATTGAAACTTGAAAGATATGAATCTCATTTACAATTTCCTTCATGCAGGCATGCATGCATGGTTTGCTGCTGCTATCGATACCCGTTATGCGGTGGTTGTCCCCATAATCGGCATTCAGGTGGGCAAGATAAATGATTTCTTGTGATTTCTCGTGATGTACCAAACACATGAATTGGAAAAGTTGCATCTATATTGTTTGCAGGGATTTAGATGGGCCTTAGATAATGATAAATGGCAAGCTAGGGTTGACAGTATAAAACCCATGTTTGAAGGTGAGATTACAGGTTTCAGTCCTTTTTACTAATCCTACATGCACAACTATCTGGCACAACCTTGTGTATGGCTGCACCAAACTCTCTCATGCTCTTAAAAAGGCTTCCTATTTGATATGCTGCATTTGTAGCAAGTAACCTGACTTGGCCATGCCATTGTCAGGAATTCAGGATGTGCACTTGGTGTCCTGATGACGCCGACAAACCTAGCATGCATTAATTAATAAATACATACGGACTCACATGCTTCATTTTAAATATAAATAAGTATTTCTTTTGGTTGCAGAAGCACGGATTGACTTGGGCAAGAGCACAATTGATAGAGAACACTACAACAAAAGCTGGATTACCCGATGATTTGCGTGGCTAGTTTACCGGTGCTAATTAAAATGGGGCGTCGGTCAGTTGTGCATAATCTTGGAGGTTGTACACTTTACTAGTTCAATACTTTCAAGTTGTGCACATGCTTCATCAGATTGCACGACCATCAGTTGTATATCTTGTTTTGGGTTGTTCTTGCTCCATTTTTTTCAGGATTATTTGGGTAATTTTTGCTGTATAATTCTGTTATCTTGAGAAATCTAATATTTGAAGTAGGACTGAGTCTGAATTTTAGAGAATTTTTTTTATTTTTATTTTTATTATTTTTTATCATGCACACCTCAGCATGTGAACCATTTGTTTATTGCAGGCATGCGACATATAAAGATACAAAGTGATTATGTCTCAGATCTCATTTATGCATGCCATGTGTACAAAAATAGATTGCTTGAAAGCTGCTTTAATTTTATGCCAATTAGCAGGGGCCACAAGTGTATATCACTAGCAAATCACCAGGTTAACTGTTTGAAAGAGCCACCTGTCTATGTTTGCTATGAGAAGTATCATTTACCTGTCTCTGTGTCTGTTTGAACAGATTGGCTAGCATCAGGTGAGATACATTGTTTAGATCTTCTGGATTAAATCAAGCAATCCTACACCTCAGGTTGGCCAAGACATATCAAAACAAATGAATGTCTAGAGGAAAAACAAGTTTAATCATCAATTTACTTTGTATGTTGTGACCCACCTGAAGAGTGAAATTGTCTGATTTTTTAGGCAGAAGGTATAAGCTTTATTTCCAATCTTATGGAAAGCTATCTCACACCTGTGTTTCATATTTCCATATGTGCCCTTGTGTAGAATTAGCAAACCCCCATAATATATATTGTGAGTATTAATGTTCTCTGTTTGATTTCAGGAATGCCCAACATGCCTTCCTCTATGCTGGCTACAAGGAATCTGTTAGCACTTCCTTTCTTTCTTCATGAAACCATAGGCCATGTCTAACTTTGTTTTTTGGAGTTCTAAGTGTATATTTCTCCTTAAAATTGTAGGGCTAAGGATTATACTGTTGTAGAACAACCTGTGGAAGCATTCACAAATATTACATACAGCCACCAGGTATGAACTGGGATGCAAATGTAATTTGTTGTTGGTTATGTTGTTGCTGCTGTGTGAAGATTATGCGTTGTTTTTCAGTTTAGTGAGCAAAAAATATTCTTGTTGTCTTCACTATGTTAGGTGGATGATCTCTCAAGGATGTATAGGCTATTTTGTAGAATAACCAAAAGGCTTAGATCCCGTTTCTCAAATATTTAAGCAGGTGGGGTGCATTTCCTTCCAAAGTTGCACTTTGGTTTTATAAATAGAACATAACAACTGCCCTCTTATGTTTATCCTGCCTCTCTATGGTTACTGAGTGCTTTGTGATGTAGCATGTTACTACTGAAGGAACCACCCTGGTTAAACAAGCAGAAGATGCAGCAAGTAACAAGAAAGTGAGTTCTTCTCATGTATGTAATGTTTCTAAAACAGGGTCACATTAACTCCTATGGTTGAACATTGTTGTATGGCTACAGTTATTGGCCTTTGCATATGCATCAAACTAATGCGTAGTCTACCTTCTCATTACAAGGTATCACTACACCAAATTCGTCAGTTAGGAACGACTATATTTTTTGGCCTTTACTGCTATGGTACATTTGAGTGTTGGATCTACTTATGTTTGTGTATATAACTTTTAATGATACGAGAGAAGGGATGGACAACGTGGATAAACAGATACGTCACGGTGGGTCTGCCCATAGAACTGCCCATTCGTGGCTAGAGAGATGGGCGTAGGCGGGGTAGTACGCAATGCGCGTCCAAACAGACGACGAAAAACTGCTGACGATTACACCGAAGTTAGGCTTTGCTTTAATCTCAACAGTGAGTTGTTTTTTTAAAAAAAAAAAAAAAAATTAAATTAAATTACAGGATCTGAAGAGTAAAAAAGCAAGGATTCTGGAGATGGGTTTTCTACTTTTTTCAGTCAGCTTAATCAGTTTTTTTTATCTCAGGGGTTAAACTGTAAAAAGGTAGAAATCTGGAGGTGGTTTTTTTTTAAAATCTTCACAGCCGAAAAAATCCGAGGTATCTCTACCACCAACTAGGTTTCGTTGTTGTTGTTTTTTTGTTTTAGGTCTTAATCAGCGATTTTCTTTAAAATATAAGGCATTTCTACCTATGGATTCTCACACATGTGCTATCATCAGCACGTGTCAAGAGGGTGGCCATCTCATTGTTCTTGTAAATGTGAACTGATGCAATCCGCCTGTGCTGAAGACCGCCTGTCACAAGAATCTCTCTGATCCAATTATTAGGTGGGCCACATCCTGTACATTCAATCACATCAACAGGAGTTTGAATTACTGCAGTCTTGACATAGAACCATTTCATTTCGTTTATGGAATTTTCTAATGTGAATTGATATCTTCTACCACACTACCGATTGATTTGCTTACACCCATTTCAATTCCAGGAATTGAACATAATACGAATATTTCAATTCACCTTCAACACACCAGTTAATTTATTTTTAAAAAAAAAAAAAATCATGACCAAATCGAGTGGTTGTAACAAATGCTCAGTGAGAATCTACTTGGCCTGGGATCTTTATTTTGCCAAAATCAGATTTCACATACATTATTTCAATGCATTCTTTGTTAGATTCTGATTTTTTTCCTATACATTTCTAATGATAGATTTTGATCTGCTTATGGTAGGTACCTTGAAGAGCTTGAGAACAACCCAGACATTTTAGCAAATCCACAGAGCTGAGCTTTAAGTTCCCAATAGTATGTCTATGTGGCTTTATTTTTGCTTTTCAAAGTGGATTTGCTAAAAATCTTTCACATCGTTTAATTTTATTTTAAGGTCCTACAAACATAGCAAGTGAAAGCACAGTACTTTAGAAGTGTCTTAAACTAACTGTTTTTGTAATGATCTTTTGTCACAGAAATTTATCAAAGAACAGGTTGCAAGCCTGTACCTCTGGCCAAAGGTCCTAGAAATTACTTGTTTTAGACAGTTCAAGGTAAGCTTTTGTTTGATATTGAGATTGTATAGATTCTGAAACGAAAGAGCATTTCTCATATTAGAATTTCCGACGAAAATCACGGATTACTAAGTGCAGTTTGTGGGAACAGAATAGATATGGATTTATTGGTGAGTATGAAAAATATAGAAGCTGTAAGCAAATCTAGAGCTCTTGCAGTCGCTTTGGTTTAGAGAGAGGTTTCAAGCTTCATCGGTTGTACAACCATTACCATTGTTGTGAGCAGTGAATCAATGAAATAGGACCATCTCCCCATACTCTTGCCAACCATTTTATCTATCTACTTTTTGATTTTTTTTTTTTCCTTGTGCGCAGGATTTTAAGGCCTACAAACTAGCACTTCAGCCTTATGACGCTACTCAGTGCTGGGAGTACCATATAGAGGATTTTTTAAAAAAAATTATTAAAGACCACTTTCAATTTATTGTAATAAATATTATATATATTTTTTTATTGTGAAGTAATATAGATTTTATTTAATATTTAGTTTAAATTGTATTGCAACATTTTTTATGTTTCAAATATTTTTTTAAAAAAATACAGGTTTCAATTGAATTATACAATAATAATAATAAATTTATTGGCCTATGCTGAGCTCCAGATCTTTGTTGGCGCTTTTCCATATTTAAAAGTGCCTACGAAGCCACCTTTTAGCGGCGATTTAGATAGATTTCAGCGGCGCTTTGTTAACTTTCAGCGGCGCTTCTGTCACAAATACCAGCACAAGCAAAAGCGCCGCTGAACCTATACAGACCGCCGCAATAGATACTACTAAATAGCGGCGCTCTGAGAAGCGCTGCTGAAATTACTTAGCGCCGCAAAATCTTTTAGTGACATACCCCTCTGGCGGCGCTTGTCTAGCGCCGCTAAGAATCTATAGTGGCATTTATAGGGGTTTTACGGCGGTTTTGGCCGCCGGTGAAAGTCAGTTGTCTTGTAGTGACAGGAAAATATCACATCTATGGAAGTTGATTTCATCTCCACTGTTTTCTAGAGTTCTCCACCAATCCAAACTGTTGGAACGAATAGAAAAGCAGCATGGAAAAAGGTAACACCACTCCCCTTAGTGAAATCTTCCTTGATGTCTTTCTTGTCAGCATTTATATACCCATTGTGGCACTAGTCAAGGGGTCCTTGGCTGGCACATGCACTGTTTATCTTTCCTCATGCAAACTGTTTATGTTGCCCTGCAGGGTGGTGATGGAAAAATGGCAGATGCAACAACGGCAAAGACTGAAAAGAAGGCGGTAATTTTCTTGACTATGTGGCTATGATACTTTTTTCAGCTATATATTACAAAACTTGATGGCCATGTACTAAATTGATAGAGCCTAAACACTTGCAATGCCTAGTGCCCAGACTTCTAGATTAAAAACCCTATTTGTTGGCAACCTATCCTATTATGTCGAAAGAGCTGATGTGTAAATATCATTTAATAACAGAGAACTACTCTTGTGACAAGATTTTAATTTCTCAATATATATGGGAAATAAGATGGCTATATTAATGTTTTATACAGAAAATAAACCTCTTTTTCTAGCCTTTCTTGGGTATGCTTGGTTATCATCTGATTCTTTTAGATTTCTTTTTCTAAGTTCATTTGAAATATGATTTATGAGAAAATGCCAAGAGGATTCATCGAAGACGATTGAAGAGGATCTTCACAACATACATGCCAAATTGCCAATGTAAGCAAGAAATGAGTAAGGTTGACGTTGTTATTCTGGAACTTTTGTACTAAAGTTGAAACTTTTGAATCATGGAGGTAGGGGCAGCTTGTTACTTGATTCTTGTCAAGTGACATTTCTGCATATAAAACTAACAAATATGGAGATCCATGGTAACTTAAATTTCCCAAGGCAATCTCATTGAGATTGCCTTAGGAAATAACATATGCGAATTGAATTGCTTATGGTCATTTAAATGAAGAGGAAATAACAAAAATAATGGTGTTTCTTGGCATGCACATGTACTAACACTTGAGTGCTTTATAGCTAACTCAGATATTTGCATTGAGAACCAGCTAGAATTTGTTGCTAGAATTGTGATTTACATTTTATCTTTGCATATTGGAAGCTTATGCATGGTCATAGGTTACAATGAACATTCCTGTTGGAAGGTATATCTTCAAATTATTAGTTCATCTCTTGTAATTGACAACTTTTAATTGGTTGGAAGTGTCTGATTTTTAATTGGTTGGTTATTTGTTCCAATGCAAACTAGTGAATGTTGGGATCTACTACTGCTATGGATCTGCCTCTTTCTTTGTCTCGTGCCATGAAATAATATTCTTTTGAAAGTACGAGTGCGGGAGCCGACGCTTTCGGAGTCCGAACTCATTCTTTTGAAAATTAAAAAAATGGGAATATTAGTAAATATGGATTTTCTTGTTAAGAAGAAAATGGAAGGTAAAGAAGAGACATAACTGAAACTTTGCACTGTGAAAAGTAATATTAACCGTCTTACTTTCCCCATTGAATTTGACGTCCAGGAAATGGACATTTTCCAGAAAACCATGGATTTAAAACCATTAAATTCTTCTCAGAAATCTGAGTTTATTGAATTGAATTGAATTATTACTTTCCCCATTGAATTTGACGTCTTAATTTTTTTTTTTTTTTTGCAGAAAGGTGGGAGCACACCACCTGTAATTTTATTGATTTGAAAATGGTTGTGTACAGCTATTCAGGTAGGTGCAAATACAAGAAACAACTGCCACACATATCATATAGACCAAGCAAAATACATAAAATTACAAAAATGAGAAAACAACTAAAGCTCTTTTTTTTTAGACACGAACTATAAATGTAGATTCCTGTATTGATTACTCAAGCATGACGGTTATGCGCATTCTTTCAGGTGGATGTTGCATGTGTGAGGATTGGAGCTGCGTATTTCAGATTCAAGCATCTGGTATGTCTCTTGTCAAGAATGCACATGATTGGAGTGGCCTGGCCATTTGGACAGGCCGTATTTATGTATTTGCTCGAAATTGATGGAGCAGACCCGGATGTGCGTCGGAGCTATCCGGAAGAGCGGGGGTCCCTGGAAGGTGGGAACCGCTGTTATGACCGTGATGAAGCTGTCCATTTCCTATGGATGGCATTGGAGGGGCCTGGCCATTGGACAGGCCGTGTTTATGTATTTGCTCGAGATTAATGGAGCAGACCCGGATGTGCGTCGGAGCTATCCGGAAGAGCGGGGGTCCCTGGAAGGTGGGAACCGTTGTTATGACCATGATGAAGCTGTCCATTTCCTATGGACGGCATTGGAGGGGCCTGGCCATTTGGACAGGCCGTGTTTATGTATTTGCTCGAGATTAATGGAGCAGACCCGGATGTGCGTCGGAGCTATCTGGAAGAGCGGGGGTCCCTGGAAGGTGGGAACCGCTGTTATGACCATGATGAAGCTGTCCATTTCCTATGGACGGCATTGGAAGGGCCTAGCCATTCGGACAGGCCGTGTTTATATTTTTATTATATTTGTATTTGCAGGGACCACACCCGAACCCATTCTCAAATCCTATAACCTATAACCTATAACCTATAACTTAAATCAAAACCCCTAACCTAAACCAAAACCTAAACCTATAACCTAAACTCAATTCCCTAAAGCTAAACCTACACTTAATCCTAATCTCAACTCCCTAACCTAAACCTAAACCTTAACTTGAAAACCCAAACTTAAACCCAATCTTGAACCTGAACCCGATTTCCTAAACCTAAACCATAACCCATTCTCAAATCCAAAAATCTATAACCTAAACCTAAACTAAAACCAAAACCTATAACCTCTACCCGAACACATTCTCAAATCCAAAATCTAAACCTTAACCAAAACCTATAACCTAAACCCGAACCCATTCTCAAATCCAATAACCTAAACCTTAAACTAAACCAAAACCAATAACCTAAACCAAAACCTATAACCTAAACTCAAATCCCTAAAACCTTAACCTATAACCTAAACTCAAATCCCTAAACCCGAACCCATTCTCAAATCCCATAACCTATAACCTAAACGAAAGCCAAAACCTATAACCTAACCTAAACCTATACTTATAACCTAAAACTATTCCCAAATCCCAAAACCTATAACCTAAACGTAACCTTTCCCTAAACCTATAACCTAAACTCAATTCCCTAGAGCTAAACCTACACCTAATCCTAATCTCAACTCTCTAACCTAAACCTAAACCTAAACTTGAAAACCAAGACTTAAACGCAATCCCGAACACGAACCCGATTCCTAAACTTAAACCATAACCCATTCTCAAATCCCAGAAAACCTATAACCTAAACCTAAACCTAAACCTAAACCTTAACCTAAATCTTAACCTAAACCTTAACCAAAACCTGTAACCTAAACCCAAGCCCATTCTCAAATCCCATAACCTATAACCTAAACCAAAACCAAAACCTATAGCCTAAACCTGAACCCATTCTCAAATCCCAAAACCTATAACCTATAACCTAAACCAAAACCTATAACCGAAACCAAAATCAAAACAAAAACCTATAACTTAAACCCGAACCCATTCTCAAATCCAATAACCAAACCTTAACCTAAACCAAAACCAATAACCTAAACCAAACCTATAACCTAAACTCAAATCCCTAAAACCTTAACCTATAACCTAAACTCAAATCCCTAAACCCGAACCCATTCTCAAATCTCATAACCTATAACCTAAACCAAAGCCAAAACCTATAACCTAACCTAAACCTATACTTATAACCTAAAACTATTCCCAAATCCCAAACCTATAACCTAAACCTAACCTTTCCCTAAACCTATAACCTAAACTCAATTCCCTAGAGCTAAACCTACACCTAATCCTAATCTCAACTCTCTAACCTAAACCTAAACCTAAACTTGAAAACCAAGACTTAAACGCAATCCCGAACATGAACCCGATTCCTAAACCTAAACCATAACCCATTCTCAAATCCCATAACCTATAACCTAAACCAAAGCCAAAACCTATAACTTAAACGTGAAACCATTCTCAAATCCAAAAACCTTAACCTTAACCAAGACTTATAACCAAAACCAAAACCAAAACCTATAACCTAAACCCGAACCCATTCTCAAATCCAAAAACCTAAACTTTAACCCAAACCTATAACCAAAACCTATAACCTAAACCCAAACCCATTCTCAAATCCAAAAACCTAAACCTTAACCTTAACCTAAACCAAAACCTATAACCTAAACCTTAACCTCAACCTAAACCAAAACCTATAACCTAAACCAAAACCAAAACCTATAACCTAAACCCGAACCCATTCTCAAATCCCAAAACCTATAACCTAAATCTAAACCTTAACCAAAACCTATAACCTAAACCAAAACCAAACCTATAACCTAAACCCGAATCCATTCTCAAATCTCAAAACCTATAACCTAATGCAAAACCAAAACTTATAACCTAATACCGAACCTATTCTCAAATCCCAAAAAACCTATAACCTAAACCTAAACCTAAACCTTAACCTAAACCTTAACCAAAACCTGTAACCTAAACCCGAGCCCATTCTCAAATCCCAAAACCTATAACCTAAACCAAAACCCAAAACCAAAACCTATAACCTAAACCCGAACCCATACTTAAATCTAAAAACCTAAACCTTAACCTAAACCAAAACCTATAACCTAAACCAAAACCTATAACCTAAACTCAAATCCCTAAACCAAAACCTATAACCTAAACCTAAATCAAAACCTAAACCCGAACCCTTTCTCAAATCTAAAAACCTAAACCTTAACCTAAACCAAAACCTATAACCTAAACCCGAACCCATTCTCAAATCCAAAAACCTAAACCTTAACCAAAACCTATAACCTAAACCTTAACCAAAACCTATAACCTAATCCCGAACCCATTCTCAAATCCCAAAAAACCTAAACCTAAGCCTAAACCAAAACCATAACCTAGAACCTAAACCCGAACCCATTCTCAAATCCCAAAACCTATAACCTAAACCAAAACCAAAACCTATAACCTAAACCCGAACCTATTCTCAAATCCAAAAACCTATAACCTAAACCTAAACCTTAACCTAAACCTAAACCAAAACCTATAACCTAAACCCGAACCCATTCTCAAATCCCATAACCTATAACCTAAACCAAAGCCAAAACCTATAACTTAAACGCGAAACCATTCTCAAATCCAAAAACCTTAACCTTAACCAAGACTTATAACCTAAACCAAAACCAAAACCTATAACCTAAACCCGAACCCATTCTCAAATCCAAAACCTAAACTTTAACCAAAACTATAACCAAAACCTATAACCTAAACCCAAACTCATTCTCAAATCCAAAAACCTAAACCTTAACCTTAACCTAAACCCAAAACCTATAACCTAAACCTTAACCTAAACCTAAACCAAAACCTATAACCTAAACCAAAACCAAAACCTATAACCTAAACCCAAACCCATTCTCAAATCCCAAAACCTATAACCTAAATCTAAACCTTAACCAAAACCTATAACCTAAACCAAAACCAAACCTATAACCTAAACCCGAATCCATTCTCAAATCCCAAAACCTATAACCTAATGCAAAACCAAAACTTATAACCTAATCCCGAACCTATTCTCAAATCCCAAAAAACCTATAACCTAAACCTAAACCTAAACCTTAACCTAAACCTTAACCAAAACCTGTAACCTAAACCCGAGCCCATTCTCAAATCCCAAAACCTATAACCTAAACCAAAACCAAAACCAAAACCTATAACCTAAACCCGAACCCATACTTAAATCTAAAAACCTAAACCTTAACCTAAACCAAAACCTATAACTTAAACTCAAATCCCTAAACCAAAACCTATAACCTAAACCTAAATCAAAACCTAAACCCGAACCCATTCTCAAA
The DNA here is from genome assembly GCA_021015155.1 of Magnolia officinalis. NCBI lineage: Eukaryota > Viridiplantae > Streptophyta > Magnoliopsida > Magnoliales > Magnoliaceae > Magnolia > Magnolia officinalis. The sequence goes on from JAJHSJ010000001.1 coordinate 42,886,901, forward strand.
TCCAAAAACCTAAACCTTAACCTAAACCAAACCTATAACCTAAACCCGAACCCATTCTCAAATCCAAAAACCTAAACCTTAACCAAAACCTATGACCTAAACCTTAACCAAAACCTATAACCTAAACCAAAACCAAAACCTATAACCTAATCCCGAACCCATTCTCAAATCCCAAAAAACCTAAACCTAAGCCTAAACCAAAACCATAACCTATAACCTAAACCCGAACCCATTCTCAAATCCCAAAACCTATAACCTAAACCAAAACAAAACCTATAACCTAAACCCGAACCCATTCTCAAATCCAAAAATCTATAACCTAAACCTAAACCTTAACCTAAACCTAAACCAAAACCTATAACCTAAACCAAAGCCTATAACCTAAGCCCGAACCCATTCTCAAATCCCATAACCTATAACCTAAACCAAAGCCAAACCTATAACTTAAACGCGAAACCATTCTCAAATCCAAAAACCTAAACCTTAACCAAGACCTATAACCTAAACCAAAACCAAACCTATAACCTAAACCCGAACCCATTCTCAAATCCAAAAACCTAAACTTTAACCAAAACCTATAACCAAAACCAAAACCTATAACCTAAACCCAAACACATTCTCAAATCCAAAAACCTAAACCTTAACCTAAACCAAAACCTATAACCTAAACCTAAACCAAAACCAAAACCAAAACCTATAACCTAAACCAAAACCAAAACCTATAACCTAAACCCGAACCCATTCTCAATTCCCAAAACCTATAACCTAAACTCGAACCCATTCTCAAATCCCAAAACCTATAACCTAAACCCGAACCCATTCTCAAATCCAAAAACCTAAACTTTAACCAAAACCTATAACTTAAACTAAAACTTATAACCTAAACCCGAGCCCATTCTCAAATCCCAAAACCTATAACCAAAACCTATAACCTAAACCCAAACTCATTTTCAAATCCCAAAACTTGTAACCTAAACCTAAACCTAAACCTAAACTTAAACCTAAACCTATAATCATATGGTGAGACCATTTCTTTTGTGTTAATTTCATTCCTCTTTAAGTTTTTTTTTTAAAATTTATTAAGAAAAAAATGGTTATACATGATGCACTTCTTTCACTTTGTCTTTCTTTTCTCCAATGGGTATTCTAATTTATGAGTGACATGACTGTTTGTAGGATGATGGAATATACGAAGCTGTTGAAATTTCATGCTGAAGTGCAAGCACATTAATTTCTCTAATGAAGCCAAAGGATTGTATTTTCAGTATTATTGTAATTATAATTGTAATTGATTGAATGAATTGGATTGTAATTGATTGTAATTGTAATTGATTGAATGAAGGATTGTAATTGAATGAATGAATGATTGTACAGGTGGTAATTGAATGAATGAATGATTGTACAGGTGGTAATTGAATGAATGAATGATAATATAAAAATTTTTAATGTCCAAAATAGCTACGGATACTGACCGTAGCCACTAATCTGACAGGTGTAGCCTTAAATTTGGGATTTTTAATATTTTGTTACGGATTATAACCGTAGCTATTGGAATATATAGCTACGGATTAAATCTGTAGCCATAGGTTGCATCGCGCCAATGAGTACGAGAGTGCTACGGACTAAAACCGTAGCCATAGATCTCTGATACAAATTTGGTCCGTAGCCTTTGCCAGTTTCTGGTAGTTATTGCTACGGATTATGTCCGTAGCTGTTGAGACATATAGCTACGGATTAAATCCGTAGCTATAGGTTCCAAACCTATTGTTTCGGGACCTACGACTACGCTAGTGCTACGGACTAGATCCGTAGCCATATATCTATGGCTACAGATTTAATCCGTAGCCTTTGCCCATTTTTCTGGTAGTGTAGTGGAAATGTGATGGAGTTTTTGGTTATTGTTGTGGATTATGCCTTTGGTAATGCTTAGTAAAAATCAAACTGATGTTGAAAATCCTCCTTGTAGCATCCCAGGATCGGAACCTGGCGAATGGGAGCTGGGAGCCGAGAATGGGGTACTAAGGAGGCTGTCGGCACTGGATTCGGCGATCGAGAATTTTGTGGGCCCGGTTTCCGAGTTTGGGGCATGACAGCGTCGACCAGAGTTAGTGTAACGTCTCGAAAAAATCCGTACAAAGACCCGAGTACCACCTCAGGCAGAAATCACTCAGGACCAAATCCTTTAGAAATTAGAGAAAATTAACTAAGTGTTAAACTACATTTTCTGTGAAATTCGCTTGAACCACTTTAAATACGAACTACAAGACCCAAAACTTATAGAATCCTTAATGCTACATTACCCTATAATCTAGGATCAATCTCTAAACCCGGTTGCTCTCGGGAGTACCTTGAAACTCCGTATCGGACCTGGACCGCACGTCAAAAATCCAATTTTCATGAAATTAAACGATTATGACCGCATTGCTGGGCTTGACAACCATCTCAGAAATCAAGTCCTAATAGTGTCCAGAAATGCACAACTTGAGCCCGGAGTGGTGTGAGAAACCCGAATATCTTTAAGAAATTAACTGGGACTTAAGTAAATTGAGTCATTTCACTTGCGGGCCAAATCTAAGGATTCAGACCGTCGAAATCGAACCCAATTACACCCTCGGATCAGGAAAAATTTTCAATATATGTCAGTGTACTTGTGGTCCTAATCGAGCACCGGTGACCGTTGAACTGAAACTCATCCGCCACGGTCGATCTGTAAATTCGATGGGACTGAAAACTTAGCTTGACCTAGATCCAATGTCAGGGAGATTAAATCCAACCGCACGTAGAAAAGGGGCCTCCAGAAGTGTTCCATTGGATCGAAACTGTCCCCATTTGGTTATAACCTAAGTATACCATGGCCATGGGGCTATTTCCACCAGTTTTGGGCCTATATAAGGGTCTTAAACCATCTCTCTCCCTTCACATACGAATTTCTAACCCTAGGTGAGAGAAGAGAAAAGAAAGAGAAGGGAATAGAGAGAAAGTGTGAGAGAGAGTTGGAGTTGGTTCCTGGGATTCAATCCCGACGCTCCACGTGCTTAACCACTATTCTTGTGTCGCTATACAGGCAATTCTGACACCGTTCTTGGGTAAGAAATCCTAACCCTAATCTATTTCAGGGTTTCAAATAGTGTAAGGGATGGAATAGCTGACCCATTTCGTCATATAGGTTGTCGTTGTGCCATAGACAAAGACTCGGTATACAAACTGAGTCTGTTACTCGTTTACTAGTGAAAGGTGCGGACTATAAATGTTTAGGTTATGGTTTTCAAGGCTTTCAATGTCAGTAATGATTTATGACTGACTTGATTGCTATCACATATGCTTAGATACGATGTTTCCCATATATTACACATATATGTAAACTATGTTGATGATAATGCATTCTATGTGTTTGTTAAAATGTATGAATGAATATAAAATTATGATTGATGGTTGGTAATACATGATGGTTGTACGTATGGCAACTCCTATGTGGAAGGATTTGCCATAATATGTGTTTTAACTAAATATTACATATATGTGATATATGCAGTCTAAGTGTTTGATAAAATGCTTGAATGAGAAATTGTTTGTCTAAATGTATGTAATGAGGGTGTTGAGATAGGATTCTCGACCCCCTTATCTATAGTTACAGTTTTCGTTATGTACCCCACTTTACTAATATGTGATTTATGTATGAAATGCCAATGTGTAATAACATGCGTACTACGTGTTTGTTGAAATGCTCAAATGAGATTTATATTTAAATTGGTTGTCAATGCTGCCTTGGCTATTATATGTGAATACTGTTGATTGGAGTGTGTTTGGGGCTATGATGTAGTCCAGACAATCGGTAAAGGTTTATGATTGGTGGCCAGACTGTTTTAGCCACGACAGACGTGTTCGACGAATCCGAGTCGTACGCTGTTTGTCAACAGTGGTTAGGCCACGCGGAATGCTTATGCACTCCATGTCGATCAAATCAACGTGCACTCGTACTAGTCGAGCTTGTCGAGTAACCCGATTGGCTTGATGTATGTTCACCATGTATGGACACTACTGCTTGAATCTAAGGTACCAAACTCACCAGTCGAAAGCCCGTTAACCTTGGTACCTCGATCTGCTAAGACTCATGAGCCGGACATGGTGGTATGGGACACCGTGGTCGAGCTGTCGGCCTACACTGGGGCGACGAGCCTCCCCGTAATGACCAGTGAGCAACATCGCCTCGTGAGCCGAATACGGTGGTGTGAGACACTGTATTCGAGCTGTTAGCCTATACTGATCAGGTGACGAGCCCTTTGTAGTGACCTCGAGCGTACTCTGAGACTGCGTTGAGGCGACGAGCCTTCCCGTAGCGACTAGAGTATAAAGTAGGCCTACACTGATCAGGTGACGAGCCCTTTGTAGTGACTTAAAACCGTAACATCGTATGATATTTAATAGGACTGATGACCTTAGAATGGATCATTGTTTGGGAAGTGATATAAGGGAGGTACCTTAGCTTCCCAAATCCTACTATATGAATATACCTAAGTAAGAACTTGGTTAATCACGTGCATGCACCGCATTACGTGTGCCTTTGGCGTAGCAGGTCAAGCACTGAGGAAGGGTTGCATGCCGCGATCATGAGATGAAGTCGCTGAGGGAGCGTAGGCGAGGGCATACATCATTATTTCATATCATTCTTGCATTAACAAGAGTACTTAGGATATGAGTGTTGTACTGCTTGACTGAATTGATAACATGTTAACCTTTGCTTTATAGCTCCACTGAGTTGATCACTCACTCCCACGTTCTGGAACGGTGTTGTACACACCAACCAGACTCTATCTTAGTTGCAGGTGATGGTACAGCCTACGAGGCAGAGCCAGACTTCGAGGACGATGAGGAGGCATTCTCCTACATGCAATTTTCAGGCGGGTTCATGTGAGTCGTCTCCCGATCGACGGGGATTTCTGGGATGTTGTCTGGATGTCATTACACTTGCTATTTTGTCTTTTTGAAACACACATGTATATTCATTTTTGTCCATTTTGGGAAGTATACATGTACATATTTGACCTGGTAACACGATCATACTCGGGTAACATACAATCACTTATATACTATATATACTTATCACAGTCTTCCGCTTGCATAATTTAACGGTCTCTAGAGTATGATATGTTGTTTCGGTATAATCCCACTCATGTTTAATGCACTAATACGAATAACACTTAATCATCAATATCCATGTTGTAAAAGTGATGCGTTGGAACTCGGGTGTTGAGCGTATGCTCGACCCCCGATTTTCAGGGCCTTATAGTTAGTGAGAAAGCTCGGCACATGACCGCATCAGACGCATTATGGAGTTCCATATAGGTCCTGAAAGACTTCTTTCTTCTCCTGATCTTTGGTCGTGAAGCCTTTGTTTTGGACGTCATCTCGCATGAAAGTGCCCTAGTTTGTCATATTACGTGAGTGTCGAGTTAGATTGTCTACAGAGCCTGATAGGAAGATCAATTCAAGCGTCTGCCTCAATCGGATCTGTGCAAGCTCGACACAGGTAAACCTAAAGCCTCACATCCAATGACCCAAAACATCAGGTGAATAAAACCTTTAAAAATAAGTTAGAAATCATAGGGTTTTAAGGTGAGAAAACTTTTTTCAAAATAGGAAAATCTCTAAGTTTTTCTTGCCTTGTCGATTTTATCGAAACACCCTCGATATGATCAACCTGCTCTGTCGATGTCCTCGATACCTTAACGATATTATCGATGTGAGACCAAAATTGTCCAACAACTAAATATTCATCTGGACAGATTTATCGATCTATCTATGCACCTATCAATATCATCGATATAAAGACTAAAAGTGTCCATCAACTAAATACTCATCTGGACTGATTTATCGATATATCGATTCTCCTAACGATATCATCGATATACAAATCTCAAGCACATCAAAAGTGGCTCGATAAGATCGACAGGCAGATTTCCAGTGCCCCTGTTTTTTAATGAAAATCTCAAAATCCTTCGATATATCAACGCTCTTCCGATCTGATCTGAAATCAAATATCGATAATATCGGAAGTCCATCGATGATATCGATCGTGGGCGTGCATATCTTACAGCAGATATTTCAGGTTATTTTTAACTATGATCGGGGGCCCTTCGATAGAATCGATATTCAAATATCGATGATATCGGCACCAGGTCGATTGCATCGAACAAGGTCATAAACCGTCTAACAAGCTTAAAGAAAAATCCGCTGGATTTATCGATGCCTCGACTCTGATCTCGATATCTTCGACATTCAAATTCTGATGATCTCGATGGTTCCCCGATCATTCATGAAATCTTGAATATTTCAAAGTCAAGTCTCTCTCATTTTTCAAGTGTCGATGGATCGAACCTGTCATCGATGGAATCAGAGTTTGAAATCCGATGACATCGACAATAGTTTCGATTCATCGACCAACTGGCAAAAGTTTCAAAAGCGTATGACATTGAGTTCGAGTCATCGAGCAGACCATCGATGCTATCGAGAGTATACGCTTGATGATATCGAACCTGCTCGATGATATCGAACTCTGTCATAAATGCGACCGTTTTATATCCGTTGGAACTTTTTTCCTATATATAGAGGACTTGTCTTTTGTTGCTGTGAGAGAAAGAAGAGAGTGCTTTTGTGTGTTTCAACTTATATCTTATATCCAAAGCTCTTTCTCTCAAGGGAGTTCATCCTCCAATCCACCCTTATCATTAATATTCAATAGAGTGGATTGGGGAATGAACTTCCGCATTCAAGGATCCTCCAGCTACTACCTTAATGGAAAATCATTAAGCTGGAATGCCTTGAATGCATAAGATTAGAGTCGCTCTATCTTCCTAATAGGAAAATATTTTGAGAGTAGGATTCCATCTTGACCTTGACCCAACCCGAAGCCAAGTATTAGTATATTATCTTGTGTTGCAGATCAAGGGAGAAGAAGACTCTTCGTCAACAAGGAGGAGGAGATCTTCAGCGTTGTGCTAAACGGGACTCATCAACTTATTTGTAAGTATATAGAGTCCAAGAAGACACTTGTGATCATTCCTTTGTAGGATTGGGTCTTAAGTGGTTCTCACCCTTTGAAGTCCTCGTAGGAGGCCTCTGGTGGGAGTGTACGTGGTGGGTGCATTGTGTGGACCCTTGCTCCGGGGAGAGCATAAACATCTGGTTAGGAGTGAACCAGTAAAACTCAGGGTTTGAGGTGAACCGTGTAAAACCTTGGGTTTGAGGTGAACTGTCACGCCCCAAACTAGGAAACCGGGCTCACAAAATTCCCAATCGCCGAATCCGGCGCCGACAGCCTCCGTAGTACCCCATTCTCGGCTCCCAACGCCCATACGCCAGATTCCGATCTTGAGATCCTACAAGGAGGATTTTCAGCATGAATTTTTTTTTTGTAATGGAGCATAACCACAAGCATAACCAAGTCACAAAATAACAACACCACATATCCACTATATCAAAAACTTTTAAGTACAATGCGGGAAGGAAAATACAATATAATGATATCAAAGAAAACTCCAAAAGCTCCAGAAGACTGCTGCACGCTCCGAGCTCAACGCTGCTGCAACCTAACGCCACCTGCACGCATCTATCGTGCATAAGCTTACAAAATCTTAGAGGGTGGTGAAAGTGTGTGTAAGGCGAGTGCCAAGTGTACAATATCAGAGTAATACAAAAATATGTGGTAAGTTCATGAATGCTATCAGCTATACTAAAGCTATGTAATGCAAGGCATGAATGATGTCGGTCATACCAAGACCATGCGATGCGAGGCCTATGTAGCCAAATGTCATATGCGAGATGCAAAGCAAGCGTGCAAGTACTCATAAGTACACATATCAGTACAGTTCCTCTCTGGATATCACCGGGGTCTAATACACCTCACACTGACTGCCTCCTCCCTAGCTGCACAGTCAAGCAAGTGGAAGAGACCACACTATCCGCCTGACCAGTAGTTTGTCAATACCTACCCGGCTCGTCGATAGCGGACACATTTGCGAGCTGGTCAAACTCAGCCTAGCTTATAGCCCCCTCACTCAGGCGGATAAGGCCACACCCCCTTCCAACCGACCACGACACAGTGGGAGACGCGGCCTACTGGTATTCGGCACTCGGGCGCTCGTGTATCCACTCGGTCTAGATGTTGGAGCATCTCCTGGTACCAAAAAGGTTCCGGGACTTTCACCCAAGGACATCCTAAGTGCCTACAGTGCTATAACAAAGTATTTTCGGTATCCGATACGGCCATCCACGATGTGCCTGTGGAGCCACGGCCCTGATGTCGCTAGGGCGTGCAGTGATCAAGTCACACATATGCAAGATGCATGAGTCACACCGTACAATCATGCAGCAATCTCACGCGTACCACGCAATCATGTGGGGCACTCCATCTCATAAGGAGTCCCGTAAATGCCTCAGCCCAACGGCTTATGCTATGATCAATCATTCCTCATATCAAGCATACATATGATGCGTATGCACATGAATCATGGAAGTGTACTAAGCATGTTATAAAGTAATGAACTATCCTTATACCGAAGATGGGCCTAGACGGCCTACACATAACCAGTATGGGCCTACCAACGGGTCCAATGGGAGAGTTATAATGTGGACATTTAACCAACACTATACTTGTAATGTGGACGTCAAACCAACATTGCTCCCAAGGCACGGTCCGTCATAAACATCATTACACGAACCATGGGGAATCACACATTGCAATGGACTTATACACATCTTATTGGGCCTCGACCCAAAGTCCTCAAATACATCAAATGGGCTGCCTCATATGGGCCTTTCATAAATCAAGTGGGCCGCATCAATGGGCCTTAAGTACATTGCAATGGGTCATGTCCCATGGGCCTTTGAAAACATCACAATGGGCCTTGTAACATGGTTCTCATATATATCAAAGTTGGACTTAACAACGGGCCACGAATACCTCGAATGGGCCTAATCACATGGGCTTTATGTACATCGAAGTGGGCCCCAACAATGGCCACAAATACACATCAAGGTGGGCCTCAATGACGGCCACAATTTCATCAAATGGGCCCCATAACATGGGCCTTACATAAGTAGTGATAATGATTTCCATCATTTAAATTTCCTAAGGCCCACCATAATGTATATTTCTCATCCAACCCGTACCTAAGTTAATATAGGGATAGATGAAGTGGAACAACCATTAGCTATAAAAATGGGTGGACGGTTTGGATGCAATACAAGCATCATGGTGGGGCCCATAGAGGCCCATTATCAGGTATATTATATAAAATATAGTGTGTATATATATATATATAATATACAATATATATATATACACACACAACCCCATACAAGCACACACCCGCACACATGTGCACTCACACACGCACACACACGCATGCACTCACACACGCGCACACACACACACGCATGCACACACGTGCACCCCCACCGTCCAAGGGACGGTGGGGATAAAATAAATATATCACAGTGGGCTCCCACCGTCCGCCCGGACGGTGGGATTAAACACATACATCACTGTGGGCTCCAGGTGGGGCCCACCATGTTGCTTATCTGCCATCCAATCCACCCATAAGGTCACACGGGCCAGGATGAAGGGGAAAAACAAATTTTGGCTTGATCTGAAACTTCTGTGGACCCCAAATGGGTTTCAATGGTAGAATTCAATTCACACTGTTTCTGGTGATGTGGGCCACCCGAGCGTTGGATCTGACTGATTTTTGGAGGGGACCCACCTCAGGGGGTGGTCCACCTCATGGACGGTGTGGATTTCAAATAAACATCAAGGTGGGGCCCACGGCTGAGGGCCGTGGGACCAGCCCGCTGCACGCCTGCCAGCGCACGCAGGCACGCTGCCAGCGCACGCAGGCACGCTGTCAGCGGCAGCAGCGCTGCTGCCCTTATTTATTTTTTTATTTTTTATTTTGAAAATCACCTTTTGTGTGGTTTTTTCGGTGTAGGGCCCGCATCGGTTAAATCCGCCTCAGCCATTGGTCCCCATGGCTCATAACAAGGATAACAAGCCCAATATTGGGTATTTTTCAATGTACAGAAACATCAGGAAAGTTTTCAACGGTGAAAATTTCTATTTCCAAAGGTATGGTCCGCCTGAGAGTCAGATTAACATCATTTTTCGGCTCAACGCCTAAAATGAGGTGGCAAGTAGGGTGGACGGCGTGGATTGAACACATACATCAAGGTGGGTCCTATACAAGTGGCCCATTTCCAAGGCTTGAAATTCAAGCCAACATTTGTGTTTTTCCTTCCCACGTCCAGCGTCCAGGGACGCTGGACGGCTGGACTGAACACATACATTCAAGGTGGGCCCGGTTTAGGTGGGCCACCACCTGGAGGATGGTGTGGGTCAACACCTATAAGGTAAGCCCCACTTATAAATGGCTTAGATCAAACCATGCTTCATGGTGGGGTCCATCCAAGTGGGCCACACAATCATACCAACATCACATGAAAGAAGAATAAAAGGAAAGAGAGGGAGAGAGAGAGAGAGAGAAAGTGGGACACACGTGGGATGGAGGGACCCCGATACTATGGGCCCTCCCTTGCATTCCATCATACATCAAACGGTAATCAAAGTGGGCCATTGGCCACATCTTAGGGTCCCAAGTGAGATCCATACTATTGATCGGTAGGCCTCACTTGGCCCATCATGAAAACATAGAAATCTATCCTATCAAAGCACCCACCGGTTGATCTCTTTGGTCCGTTGGACCGCCACCCTCCTTGTGCTCCTCTTTGATGGTGGAGATGGGAAATGGATGGCTAGGATGAAGGATTTTGGAATGGAAAAGGTGGGCCTCACACTTGCTTGTTTTCTCTCATGGAAGAGCTCTCAACGTGGGATTTTTTTTTTCTCCTTTGGGGTTGCTTGGAAAATGTGAATGGAAGAGAGAGAGAGAGAGAGAGAGATAAGGAGAGGTGATGGGTGTGATGGGTGAGTGATGTGAGGTGAGGGATGGGTGAAGTGAGAGATGGTTTGACTTTGGTGAGAGAAAGCATGGGTTGCTTTACTTGTGGAGAAAGGTGATGTGTACTTGATATTGAAGTGATTAATTGATTGATTGATTGGATTGATTTGACATGTTGTAGAGATTCTCTCGGGATTGTAAAAGCGCGACATTTCTTCGAAATAAACGCCGACTCACATCTTCTAGTCAGGGTATCGATCGGTGCGTGAGTCGCGGCGTTAGAACCGCGGTGATGGTGCGGTTGCAATGACACAGGTCTCGGATTAAACCGACTCGAATCTAAAGGATACAACTTACGGTCATGCACAACATCGATTATCAGTCGCGGATTGCCAGACTTCGATGGAAAGGATCTCAGGATTCATCGGAACAGTACGAACTAGGATACGGGTCTTACATGAACCATGTGAAACTTCAGGTTTGAGGTCAACCGTGTAGAAACCTCCAGTAGGGTCTTGTGGAAGATCCTTGGCCAGTGTGCTTAAAAGTGGGTGCGTTGTGTTGACCCTTGCTCGTGAGAGTATAAACAGTCAGCCTCAGTGTAGGTTGTAAAGGTTGAAGGTGAACCTGATTTAAAACCTTAGGTTAGAGGTGAACCGCTGTAAAACCTCCTTAGTGAAATCTGGTACACTCAAGGGTTGAGTGCGGTTACCGAGAGTGGAGTAGACTTATCGTCGAACCACTATAAAATGACTGTGTTTGAGAATATTATTCTTATGATTTTGTGATTTTCTTTAATACTTTCACATCTGGATATTTGATCACACCACACACACCTACACAGTCATATCCATCATAAGCTAGTTTGCATACTGCTTACTTTTAAAATAGTTTGTGATTGGATCCTCTACAGGTTTGGAAGCCAGTAGAGTTATGCTTGAGTTATCCTAATATATGTCTGCTGTTAGGATTAATGTAATAGGATTTTAAATATACCATAAAAACTTTTAAAAATCCTATTCACCCCCCTCTATGATATATTGACATATCCCGACTTCAACTAAAGCGGTCTTCACCGCAATTTCATTGCAAGATCCGGGACTCTTCAGCATTAACGTACTTCTGCGATCGGTTTAGGAACTCCGCTAATGTGGTGGGAGGATTCTTATCTAGGGAGAAGAGGAATGGTTTGTCCCTCAGCCCAGTCATGATAGCATTCAGTGCGGTTTCATCCGAATGTTTTCGCACTTGCAGGGCTTCCAGATTGAAGCGCTTGATGTAGTCTTTCAGCAGTTCGCCATCTTTCTGAACTATGTCTCATATATCTCCAAGTCCATTTGTGTCTCATATATCTCCAAGTCCAACAACCCATCTTATTTCCACATATCATTCCACTTCCATGGCTCTCTTCGAGCTTGTGACGGCCATTTTCTCCATTTCCACGCTTCTTTCCCTCAGGGGAAGAAGAGAGCTCCCGTGGATGAAGCCAGGCCTAGTCGCCTTACTTGTTCAAGGAGATCGAGAGGCGCCACTGCAAGTTCATGCGCCGATCGAGAGATGAGGACGAAGCCGGACCTCGATCCCCAGGTTCCCCTTGAAAGGGCTCTGCTGGCAGAGTTGTCTCATGAAAGATATAAGGGCCGTAGGGTTCTCTTTGAAGCTCACCTGGATGAGTGCCTCTTTGGGGAGCATTTGTTGATGGACCGCCTAGTGGAGGCCAGGTGGGGTCCAATATTTGAGGGCAAGTACCTAGAAATGTGGGCACTGTCAGAGCCTTCTACGCCCACATTTGAGAGCCTATGCTGGAGCCCTTGCAGTTCAAGATCCTAGTGGGTAGAGATCGGGAGGCCACAATTGATGTTGGGTTGATAGCTCGGCTTATAAAAATGTCGCTTGGCGAAGTCCATGCAAGCGAGAAGAATATGAAGAGTGCACGTGAAAGGGATCACCGCACGCGTTTCCTTTGTGGCCGACTGGTTCATTGGCAGCCAAACAATAGTCTCCTGGCGTCTAATATGACAGACGACTTCCACCTGCTTTACCACATTTTCACGTTCAATGTCTACCCCAGGTGGAGCAATCGCAGTGAGTGCACTCGCCTAATGGTAGATTTCCTGTACCAAGTGGGATAGGGAGAGAAGTTGTGCGTGTCTACGTACGTTCTACGACAGATAGTTCTTACCGCACGCTCTACCAGAAGGTCTGATTCGCTCCCATTCGGTCGACTCATATGTAAGATTGCATGTGAATTTGGCTACAGACTTGGACGGAAATGTCGGTGCCAATCCATTACATCAATGAAACTACTCTCAATCAGATGGAAATTGGGCCACAGCAGCGACAAGCCCGACTTGATGAGAGTGAAGACGAGACGGCTAGTGAGGAGTATGGAAGCGAGGAGGAAAGCAGGGAAGAGATAGAGGAGGAACATGAAGAAGAAGAGGAGGCTCAGGACACGGATGAGAGCTCCCCTCCTACGGCACTGGAGCATGACACTGATCGGGCTGTTAGGGAAGCCCGCTTAGCTCGACTTGAGGAGGGTTAGGCTGCCCTACAACAGGAGATTATTGATACCCGGGCCCTCGTGAAACACAAGTTTAAGAAGGTGACTCTGCAATGACTCAGAAAAATTCCGTACAATGGCCCGAGTACCACCTCAGGCAGAAATCACTTAGGATCAAATCCTTTAGAAATTTAATAAAGTTAACTAAGTGTTAAACTAGACTAGCCATGAAATCCGCTTGAATAACTTTAAATACGATCTGCCAGACCCAAAACTTGTAGAATCATTGAAGCTAGGTTACCCTAAAATCTAGGATCAAACTCATTACCCGACTGCTCTCGGGAGCACATTGAAACTCCATATTACATCTGGACCGCACATCGGAAATCTGAATAATACGAGGTTATAGAGTTAGGACCGCCTTGCTAGGCTTGATAATCATCTCAGAGATCAAATCCAGATAATGTCCCAACGCTATTCGCTTGAGCCCGGAGTGAAGAGTGTAAGAAATGTGAAATTAATTAAAAATAAAATATAAATTTAAGTAATCTGGCACGTGTCGCTTGCGGATCAGTTATAAGGATTCCGACCGTCAGAATCAAGCCAAAATACACCCTCGGATCAGGAGAAATTTCATACACATGGCAGGGTACTCAAAATCCCCGATCGAGATTCGGTGACCGTTGAACTGAAACTGGTCCGCCACGCGTGATCTGTGAATCCAACTGGAACGAAAACTTAACCCCACCTAGATCCAAGGTTGGTGAGCTTAACTCTAACCGCACGCAGAAAAGGGGCTGCCAAAGTGCTCCGTTGAGAAGGAACAGACCCCCTTTTGGTTATAACCTAAGTATACCTTGACCTCAGGTCTATTTCGATGAAGTTTTAGGCTATATAAGGACCTTAAACCCTCTCTCATCAGCCCATACGAATTTGATAAAAACCCTAAGGAGAGAGGAGAGAAAAGAGAGAGAAAGTGTGAGAGTTGTGAGAGAAACTTCCTGCCACTCTATCCTCTTGCTATACGAGCTTAACCACACCATTCTAATCACTTTCCCGGCGATTCCGACTTCATTCTAGGTAAGAAAACCCTAACCCTAATCTGATTTAGGGTTTCCATTGATTCAATTAGCGAAATAGCTAACACTACTTGTGCTTTAGGTCGATATACTGTCGTGGAAGGAGTCGTAGCATTCCAACCAAATTCATTTCGCTTCTACGGCGTAAGGTGCGGACTTTAGGTGTATAGGTTATAGTTTTCAATGCTTTCAATGTCAGATAATGATAGATTCATGATCTATACGTTATTACACATGTACAAAGTGTTGTCCGTTTCATTTTTCGGTTACACGTTAACTATGTTGGATATACTGTATTCCTCATAGTTGTAGAAAGTACCGTATACGTATAAATTTTGAAAGTGTGTTTGCCATGATAAATGACTATATGAACATGCTATATATGTGCATAATACTTACTTGGCGAAAGGGTTCGCCCTAATACATGTTTTGCTACTATACGCTATGTATGTTGAAATAGTGTATTCTAAGTGTTTGTGAAAATGCTTGTAAGAGTAAGTGCTTGAATGATTGTGCTTTAGGTGGGTGTTGAGATAGGATTCTCAACTAACTTAGAGATGTATATGATTTTCTCCATGTTGGTTGTCTAATTTAACCGCTTATATGAAATATATGTGTTTGTATTTCTTGTTTATATTGTGCTTTGTAACATGTTTGTTAACATGCTTAAATTACTTTGTTTATGATGCTTTACTCTACATGCTTCTGGTTAAGGATTGATTGTAATTGGGGCTATGATTATAGTCCAGACAATCGGTAACAAACTTGAGTACGTGGTTGAGATCCATTCGCCACGTAGAATGTGTTTGACGAACCCGAGTCGTACTTTAGTTGGTGACAATGGTTAGGCCACGCGAAGTGTTTATGCACTTCATGTCGTTCAGTTGGTTGTGCGCTCGTGCTAGTCAGGCTCGTCAAGTAACCCGATCTGTCTTCTGTATGTTCACCGTGTTTGGACGCCTCTGTTTGAACCTGAGGTACTAACCTTATCAGTGGAATCCCGTTAACCGTGGTACCTCGATCCGCTAAGACTCATGAGCCGGGCATGGTGGTATGGGACACCGTGGTCGAGCTGTCGGCCTACGCTGGGGCCACGTGCCTCCCCGTAGTGACCAGTGAGCAACCCAGACTCGTGAGCCGAATACGGTGGTATGGGACACTGTATTCGAGTTGTCGGCCTACACTGATTGGTGATGAGCCCTTTGTAGTGACCTCGAGCATACTCTGAAGCTGCAGAGAGGCGACTAGCCTTCCCGTAGCAACAAGAGTACAAACTAGGCCTATATTGATAAGGTGATGGGGGAGCGGTGCAACGAGTGTGTGTAACAGCCCTGACAGCCCTTTACAGCGACCTAGAACCGCATCATCGTATGAGAGTATCTAGGACTGACGACCCTAGAATGGATCATTGTTTGGGAATGATATAAGGGAGGTACCTTAGTTTCCTAATACTGCTGTTTGAAATAGACTAATAACCACTCGGTAATCATGCTCATCATCGCATTGCATGTGCCTGGAAGATGTGAAGCACTGAGGGTGACAGCATGCCGCGAACATAAGATGGTGTCACACGAGGGAGTATGTTGGAGAGGGCATGCATCATAATTGCATCTCATCCTTGCATTAATTACAGTACTTAGGAATGTTGATTGTACTGCTTTATCATTACTGCTTGACTGAATTGATAACATGTTAACCTATGCTTTATTGTTCTACTGAGTTAGCTACTCACTCCCACGTTACGGGATGGTTTCTGGACACCCACCAGACTCTGTCTTAGATGCAGGTGCCGACGATTCACAGGAGGCTGAGCCTGATTACTATGACGATCAGGATGAGTTCTCCTATATGCAGTTCTCCGGCGGCTTTACTTAGGCTATCGGATTAACGGGGCTATTGGGCTATCTTGACAGTTGGACTATTCTTTTGACATTTTTTTTTGATTCAGTGCATGTATATGATGATTCAGTGAAGTAATCATACTTTAAGGACAGATTAATATCGTTTTATTTTTATATACATCTATATACATCTTTCAGTCTTCCGCTTGCGTTTTATACACTGATCTGGAGTATGGATTACTGTTTTAGTATAATCTCACTCATGTTTATTGCACCAACACAGACAACATTCAATCATAAGCATTTGTGTTGCATAAGTGATGTTTTGAAACTCAGGTGTTGAGTTGCTACTCGACCCTCGATTTTCAGGGCGTTACAGACTCGCGCCTTGAAAGCTATCCTGTGCTGCCTCCAGGATAAGGGTGCCCCTCCTCTGTCTCCAGACTCGGATGTCTAGTCATCCATGCTGTCACCATGTAGCTTGTTTTGTTGCTGTTTAGGATGTCTGTGTTTTAATGTTGATGGGCCTAGTAGTGTAGTAGGTAGAAAGTGTGTTTGTGTTTGGTGGTTTGGGCTTAGCATAGCCGCATGTGTTCCTATCATAATTCATGTAGAACTTTATTCCATGTATTGTGACAAATTTTGTTAAATGAAATGCATGTCGTTTCTTTTGCTATAAGGTGCGTTGAATGCTTAAAGAATTGAGTATTGTTATGCTTCATCTAACACAAGTTGCACCCTATGTTGTATATAGGGCATGACACCTAAGAGCACGCGGAGCTTGGCACATCTCTCACTGAGCGAATCGGTTGATGGGGCACCTCCCCTAAGCGATAGCCATATGGACCCCAGCTTGGGTCCGAGTCACGAGACTATGCCGGATTCTCGGTCGGCCCTTGGCCCCATTGCTGGGCCGACACCTATGACACCGTCTTTGACACCACCTGTGGTACCACCTGTTACACCATTGGTTCCTGAGTAGAACCGTGCGTCTTCTTTAACGCCACCTGTACCTCAGTCAGCTCCCCCTACTGATAGGCTGGAACAGATGATGATGTTGATACAGTAGCAGCAGGTACAGTAGCAGCAGTTCTTGACCACCATGGCGGGGATTTTTGCCCAGAGCATGGGTGTGACTCCACCTGTTTCACCTGTGCCCCCTGCTGGGAATGCGGGTGCTAGCGGACTTTTCAAGCGTTCCAACGCTTAAGGCCTCTTACTTTTGCAGGTACTCACCGACCCGAGGAGGCCGAGTATTGGTTTGACCGCATCTCTAAGATGCTAAAGCCGCTGCAATGCATTGAGGCAGAGCAGGTGAAGTTGGTCACCTTCATGTTTGAGAAGGAGGCCAGCCACTGGTGGGACAGTGTCCTACGGACTACTGTCGTTGGATACGTGTGGACGTGGGCAGCTTTTGAGATCCACTTTCATGAGAAGTATTATCCCCTTACTTATCGGCATGAGAAGGAAAGTGAGTTTCTTCACCTCCGTCAGGGAGGGATGACGGTGGCTGAGTATGAGAACAGGTTCACGGAGCTGGGCCGATACGTTCCCTTGATATTAGCTGACCAGCCGATGCAAATGCGGTGATTTTCTAAGGGCCTGCGGCCCGAAATACACTCGAAGATGTGTTGCGCTAGCATACCCACTTATCTTGAGCTAGTGAGCATGTCTATGCAAGCTGAGCAGGACAGGAACAGGCAGTCCCGTATGCGAGCACCTGTGGCTCCTAGGCCGCGACCGGATCTTCCGAGTAGACCGTTCCTCGGTAAGAGGCCGCATACAGATTCACCGCCCAGGCCTATGGCTTCATTTGCCCCGGCGAGACGACCAGATGTGTAGTGTGCCTATTGCAAGAGGTCGGGCCACTCAGAGGTGAACTGTTTTACCAGGATGCGAGATAGCGGCTTCTCACCGCCGCAGAGAATCAACCGCCAGGTTCCTCAGGCCATATCAGCACCACCTCTGCAGTCGGCACCAGCTCATCCATCATTCCGGCCACCTGCACCTCGATTTAGGCCGCCTCAGCGACCTATGGCACCTCAGCCGAACCGATCTCAGCAGGCGCGCCTCCATGCACTTACAGTGGAAGCGACTGATTCTACAGCTACCGTACCTTTGGCCTTCGAGCTCACCGCCCACATTGATGGTACCCCTATATTTCTGTTGGTGGATACGGGATCCACTATTTCAGTGATATTATGTTCGGCAGTCAAACGCTTAGGGTTGAATTCGACCCCGATGGTTGGGGTGCGAGTTATCACAGCACCAAGGACTTTTATAGATGCCACCAAAATGTGTGAGGGTTGCTTGATAGATCTAGGGAGCAGGACGATATGTATTGACCTGATTGTCACCACGATATACCATTTCGACGTCATCCTTGGTATGGATTGGCTAATCGACGTGAGGGCTAGATTAATTGCGAGACCCGTCTAGTGACAGCATACGGGCCTGAGGGCGCGCCCTTTACATTTCCTGTATAGGTCAGTTGCTCTTTTCGAGTTCTTTATTACGCTTCCTTTCTAAAGAATGTTGATGGCCCGGCACTTGAAAACACGCCTGTAGTTCAGGATTTTGAGGAGGTGTTCAGTAAGATACCGAGGCTACCTCCTCGGTGTGAGATTGAGTTCACCATTGACCTAGCGCCTGGTGCTACGTCCATTTCACTCCCGACGTATCGTATACCTCCATGTGAAATGGAGGAGTTGAGGAAACAGATCGATGATCTGTTGGATGCTGGCTTCATACGACTAAGTGTATCTCCTTGGGGAGCACCTGTGTTGTTTGTGAACAAGAAGGATGGATCACTACAGTTGTGTATTGATTACCGCAAATTGAACCAAGTGATGGTGAAGAACAAGTACCCTTTGCCCAGGATAGATGATCTGTTTAATCAGTTGAGAGGGGCGCAGTATTTCACGACAATCGACTTACAGTCAGGGTATCACCAATTGCGAGTCAGGGATGAGGACGTGCAGAAGACAGCGTTCAGGACCAGCTTTGGGCACTACGAGTTCCTTGTGATGTCATTCAGACTCACAAACGCACCAGTCGTGTTCATGGACCTGATGAACAGGGTGTTTCGGCCATATCTCTTCCGATTCGTCATCGTGTTTATAGATGACATCCTGATATATTCCAAGAGTTGGGAGGAGCACGAAGGACACCTACGAGCAGTTCTTGATACGCTCAGGAAGAACCAGTTGTTTGCACAATACAAGAAGTGCGACTTCTAAAAAGAAGAAATCAAGTTCCTGGGACAAGTGGTGTCCAAGAAAGGGATAGTTGTGGACCTTGCTAAGGTAGTCGCGGTTTAGGACTGGGAACAACCCAGTTCGGTTACTGAGGTGATGAGTTTTCTTGGTCTGGTAGGTTACTATCGACGATTCATTAGGACTTCTCGAAGATAGCCAGACCTTTGTCTCAATTGACACGGAAGGATCTTAAGTTCGCTTGGAATGAGAAGGCCGAAGCAGCTTTTCAGGAGCTGAAGGGCAGGTTGACATCCACCCCTGTGCTAGTATTGCCAGATCAAGGGGTCAAGTATACGATATATACCGACGCGCTCATATTGGTTTGGGATGTGTCCTTATGCAGAAGGACAGGGTGATTGCTTATGCCTCAAGATAGTTGAGGAAACAGGAGGAAAATTACCCTACACGTGACCTGGAATTAGCGGCCGTCATCTTTGCATTGAAGCTCTGGAGAAAATACCTCTATGGAGAGGAGTTCGAGCTCTTTTGCGACCACGAAAGCCTCAGATACATATTCACTCAGCGGGACCTGAATATGAGGTAGCGGCGATGGATGGAAACCTTGAAGGACTTCAAGTTCGAGGTCTCCTACCATCCTGGCAAGGCCAACCTTGTGGCAGACGTGTTGAGCCGCAAGAAGGCGATAGCATTTGCGGCTCCGCTGATGGTTGAGGAATGGAATATGGTGGAATTTATACATGACTTTAAGTAGAATCTCACGGTAGAGGAACCGTTTGAAAGAATCACGTATATTCGAGTGTAGCCACTGGTTGATGACCGAATCATAGTGGCTCAACGAGAGGACAAGTGGTTAGAGGAGATGAGGACAAAAGCTAGTGACGACGAACACACCGAATGGAGAGTTAGTATGGATGGGGGTTTGAGTTACCGTGGCCGCCTATGCATCCCAGACATTTATGATTTGAGACGGGAAGTTGTTGAGGCAGCGCACAATTCGAAGCTGGCAATGCATCCAGGTAGCATGAAGATGTACCGAGATATGAAGAGGTCGTACTGGTGGGACAACATGAAGGCTCACATAGTAGATTACGTGTCCCGTTGTCTCACGCGCTAGTAGGTCAAGGCAGATCATCGCCGACCTCCTGGACTACTTCAGCCCATGCCCATAGCAGAATGGAAGTGGGATTTCATCTCTATGGATTTCATCTCAGGGCTACCGAAGACAAGGAAGGGTTATGACTCCATTTGGGTGATCGTGGACCAGTTGATGAAATCGGCCCATTTCCTCCCGATTAAAGTCTTGAACTCTACAGATGACTTGGCCATACTGTACATCAAGGAGATCATACGACTGACTGCATGGGGTTCATTTGGAGATCGTGTCGGACCGAGACACGCAATTCACATCCATCTTCTGGACTCGCATCCAGGAAGCGATGGGGGTGAAACTGAAGTTCAGTACTGTATTCCACCCCCAAACTGACGGGCAGATATAACGGGTAAACCAGGTGTTAGAGGACATGTTGTGAGCTTACGTGCTTGATTTCAAGGACAGTTGGGATGACTGTCTTCCTTAAGCAGAGTTCGCCTAAGACAACATCTTCCAGGCGAGTATTAGCATGACTCCCTATGAGGCATTGTATGGGTGTCCCTGTCAGGCACCACATTACTGGGCAGAGGTTGGCGAGAAAAGCTTGATTGGCCCCGAGTTAGTTCAGGCGACCTCAGAGAAGATCGATATTATCAGGCGTCGACTTCTTATAGCGCAGAGCAGACAAAAGAGTTACGCCGATACAAGGCGGCGACAGCTAGAGTTCGTGGTTGGGGGCCACGTATTCCTAAAAGTTTTCCCAATGAAGGGAGTCCTTAGGTTTGGGAAGAAGGGGAAGCTCACATCGAGATTCATTGGCCCATTCTAGATCCTGGATCGAGTGGGGGTGGTAGCATACCGCATTACTTTACCCACACCACTCGTGGGCGTGCACAACGTATTTCATGTATTTATGTTGAAGAAATACGTTCCTGATCCTTCCCACATTATCAAGTGGGAGCAGGTGCAGTTGAGTGAGGATGTTACATATATACTGCGACCGACGAGTATCCTAGATAGGAAAGATCAGGTATTGTGTAGTAAGGTTATTCCACTTGTGAAGGTATTGTGGACGCATCATACGGAAGAAGATGCTACTTGGAAAACTGAAGCCGAGGTCCATAAGAACTACCCTCAGATCCT
The DNA here is from genome assembly GCA_021015155.1 of Magnolia officinalis. Taxonomy (NCBI): domain Eukaryota; kingdom Viridiplantae; phylum Streptophyta; class Magnoliopsida; order Magnoliales; family Magnoliaceae; genus Magnolia; species Magnolia officinalis. The sequence goes on from JAJHSJ010000001.1 coordinate 42,908,727, forward strand.
CGAGGAGTACGAAAATGTACTAATTTCAAGGGTGAAATTTTTCTTTAAGGGGGGTAGATTATAACATCTTGGAAAAATCCATACAAAGACCCGAGTACAGAAATCACTCAGGACCAAATCCTTTAGAAATTAGACGAAATTAACTAAGTGTTAAACTAGATTAGCTGTGAAATTCGCTTGAACCATTTTAAATACGAACTGCAAGACTCAAAACTTGTAGAATCCTTAACGCTACATTACCCTATAATCTAGGATTAATCTCTAAACCCGGTTGCTCTCGGGAGTACCTTGAAACTCCGTATCGGACCTGGACCGTACGTCGAAAGTCCAATTTTCGCGAAACTAAACGATTATGACTGCATTGTTGGGCTCAACAACCATCTCGGAAATCAAGTCCTAATAGTGTCCAGAAATGCACAACTTGAGCCCGGGCAAAGTGTGTAAGAAACGCGAATATCTTTAGGAAATGAACTGGGACTTAAGTAAATTGAGTCGTTTCACCTACAGGCCAAATCTAAGGATTCAGACCGTCGAAATCGGACTCAATTCCCTCAGATTAGGAAACATTTCCAACACATGTCAGTGTACTTGTGGTCTTGATCGAGCACCAGTGACCGTTGAACTGAAACTCGTCCGCCACGGTCGATCTGTAAATCCGATCGAACCGAAAATTTAGTTTGATCTAGATCCAATGTCAGGGAGCTTAAGTCCGACCGCACGCAAAAAAGGGACCTCCGGAAGTGCTCCGTTGGATCGGAACTGTTCCCATTTGGTTATAACCTAAGTATACCATGGCCCTGGGGCCATTTCCACCAGTTCTGGGCCTATATAAGGGTCTTAAACCCTCTATCTCCCTTCACATACGAATTTCTAACCCTAAGTGAGAGAAGAGAAAAGAAAGAGAAGGGAATAGAGAGAAAGTGTGAGAGAGAGTTGGAGTTGGTTCCTGGGATTCAATCCGACACTCCACATGGTTAACCATTATTCTTGTGTCGCTATACGGGCGATTCCGACGCCGTTCTTGGGTAAGAAATCCTAACACTAATCTGTTTCCGGGTTTCAAATAGTGTAAGGGATGGAATAGCTGACCCATTTCATGATATAGGTTACCGTTGTGCTGTAGACAAAGACTCGGTATACAAACTGAGTCCGTTACTCATTTACCTGCGAAAGGTGCAGATTATAAATGTTTAGGTTATGGTTTTCAAGGCTTTTAATGTCAGTAATGATTTATGACTGACTTGATTGCTATCACATATGCTTAGATACGATGTTTCCCGTATATTACACATATATGTAAACTTTGTTGATGATAATGCATTCTATGTGTTTGTTAAAATGAATGAATGAATATGAAATTATGATTGGTACTTGTTATGATTGATGGTTGGTAATACATGATGGTTGTACGTATGGTAACTCCTATGTGGAAGGATTTGCCATAATATGCATTTTAACTAAATTATTACATGTATGTGATATATGCAGTCTAAGTGTTTGATAAAATGCTTGAATGAGAAATTGTTTGTCTAAATGTATGTAATGAGGGTGTTGAGATAAGATTCTCGACCCCCTTATCTATAGTTACAGTTTCCGTTATGTACCCCACTTTACTAATATGTGATTTATGTATGAAATGCCTGTGTGATAACATGTGTACTACGTGTTTGTTGAAATGCTCAAATGAGATTTATATTTAAATTGGTTGTCAATGCTGCCTTGGCTATTATATGTGAATACTGTTGATTAGAGTGTGTTTGGGGATACGATGTAGTCCAGGCAATCGGTAAAGGTTTACAATTGGTGGCCAAACTGTTTTAGCCACGACGGACGTGTTCGACGAATCTGAGTCGTACGCTGTTTGTCGATAGTGGTTAGGCCACGCAGAATGCTTATGCACTCCATATCAATCAAATTAACGTGCGCTCGTACTAGTTGAGCTTGTCGAGTAACCCAATTGGCCCAATGTATGTTCACCATGTATGGACGTTACTGCTTGAATTTAAGGTACCAAACTCACCAGTCGAAAGCCCGTTAACCTTGGTACCTCGATCCGCTAAGACTCATGAGCCGGACATGGTGGTATGGGACACCGTGGTCGAGCTGTCGGCCTACAGTGTGGCGACGAGCCTCCCCGTAATGACCAGTGAGCAACATCGCCTCGTGAGCCGAATACGGTGGTGTGAAACACTGTATTCGAGCTGTCGGCCTACACTGATTAGGTGACGAGCCCTTTGTAGTGACCTCGAACATACTCTGAGACTGCGTTGAGGCGACGAGTCTTCCCGTAGCGACTAGAGTATAAAGTAGGCCTACACTGATTAGGTGACGAGCCCTTTGTAGTGACCTAGAACCGTAACATCGTATGATATTTAATAAGACTGACGACCCTAGAATGGATCATTGTTTGGGAAGTGATATAAGGGATGTACCTTAGCTTCCCAAATCCTGTTGTATGAATAAACCTAAGTAAGAACTTGGCTAATCACGTGCATGCACCGTATTACGTGTGCCTTTGGCATAGCAGGTCAAGCATTGAGGAAGGGTTGCATGCCGCTATCGTGAGATGAAGTCACTGAGGGAGCGTAGGCGAGGGATACATCATTATTTCATATCATTCTTGCATTAACAAGAGTACTTAGGATATGAGTGTTGTACTGCTTGACTGAATTGATAACATGTCAACCTTTGCTTTATAGCTCCACTGAGTTGATCACTCACTCCCACGTTCTGGAACGGTGTTGTACACACCAACCAGACTCTATCTTAGCTGCAGGTGATGGTACAGCCTACGAGGCGGAGCCAGACTTCGAGGACGATGAGGAGGCATTCTCTTACATGCAATTTTCGGGCGGGTTCATGTGAGCCGTGTCCCGATCGACGGGGATTTCTGGGATGTTGTCTAGATGTCATTACACTTGCTATTTTGCCTTTTTGAAACACACATGTATATTCATTTTTGTCCATTTTGGGAAGTCCATTTTGAAAAGTATACATGTACATATTTGACCTGGTAACACGATCATACTCGGGTGACATACAATCACTTATATACTATATATACTTATCACAGTCTTCTGCTTGCATAATTTAACGGTCTCTGAAGTATGATATGTTTTTTCGGTATAATCCCACTCATGTTTAATGCACTAATACAGACAACATTTAATCATCAATATCCATGTTGCATAAGTGATGCGTTGGAACTCGGGTGTTGAGCGTATGCTCGACCCCCGATTTTCAGGGTGTTACAGTTAGTGAGAAAGCTCAGCACATGACTGCATCAGACGCATTATGGAGTTCCATATAGGTCCTGAAAGACTTCTTTCTTCGCCTGATCTTTGGCTGTGGAGCCTTTGTTTTGGACGGCGTCTCGCAAGATCCGGGACTCTTCAGCATTAACGTACTTCTGCGATCGGTTTAGGAACTTCGCCAATGTGGTGGGAGGATTCTTATCTAGGGAGAAGAGGAATGATTTGTCCCTCAGCCCAGTCATGATAGCGTTCAGTGCGGTTTCATCTGAATGTTTTCGCACTAGCAGGGCTTCCAGATTGAAGCGTTTGATGTAGTCTTTCAGCAGTTCACATCTTTCTTAACTATGTTCATCAGATGAGCCAATGCTTTTAGTCTTTTCTTCCCTTCGATGAAATTAGTGATGAAAGCCTCACTAAGCTCGGAAAACGTCTTAATGGACCTTTGCTTCAGTTGTTTAAACTAAAGTCGAGCAACGTCGGCCAGAGTTAGTGAGAAAGCTCGGCACATGACCGCATCAGACGCATTATGGAGTTCCATATAGGTCCTGAAAGACTCCATATGCTCCATTGGGTTGGTACTCCCTTTCTAAGGAGTGATTTGGGGCAGCCTAAACTTGTCCGGCAACCGTGCCTGCATGATGCTAACCGTGAAGGGGGACTCCGACTCTTCCGGGGCATTCGAGTTGCCTCGATAGGTCTGCTTCATATGAGCAATTTGTCGTTGCAGACTTTGCAGTTCGGTCTTCCAAGGCTCGTCACTGTCGGCAGTGGCCTCGAGCGGGGCCCTGCTGGGCCTTCGCTGATCTATCTCATGTCGTAGGTCTGAAGCGGGTAGGAGTACCGTTCCTGACACATGAGACGAAATAGGCTCGGTGGGGGCAGGTTGAGGGTCCTGTTGAGAAGCGACATGCACGACCGAAGGCTGAGGAAGGTTAGCACAAGGTCGAACATAGCTCGACTGTCCCTCCCCCTGATGATGGGGCTCATAGACCTGACGTGGCTGCATATTCTCCATCATCTATTTCAAGTAGCCTAGATCGGCTCTGATCTCTCCAACTTCTCTTTTGAGAGCGTCCCGTCGCCCGCCCCTGCCATACCTTTGTTGGCCATGTCGGCTTAATCCCGAAGTGGCCTGATGTTGCGGGGAGTCATGGCGGCTCTCTCGTCGCTCAGGGCGTTCGACGGGCTGTGTGGCCTGGGCAAGTGAAGGTACGGCAGTGATCGGGTCTGCCACCCGGGGGGGAGATTGGGCTTTCTTCTTTCCTTTCGCCATTGTAAACTGTTTGGAGTATTTATGGTAGAGCGGGAATGACTTAAGATGTCGTTCCCACAGACGGTGCCAAACTCTTGATACAATTTTCCGACTAATCCTTTACGATGTTCTCCCTTGACCCTACACGGAGAAAAGTGAGAGACAAAGGAGGCCCTGGTCCATCCAGGGGACTCTCCGATGCCTAAGTCAGGCTCGTGGTCGTGAAAAGAGATCTCTCGGGTCTTTTCTTTAGGTATTGAGAATGTACCTTGAAACGTGGGTTCTTCGCCTATTTATAGGGTAGAGGGGATTCCGTTATAAGGGGGATCTCCCGCATATCTTGGAGATCTGTTGCAATCCGAAATCTTCCCGAGATTCCTGAGATTAAAGGTTCCCGTGATTGTCGAGATTTGGTTTTATCCTCCGAAAATCTCGGGAGACCTTTAAAGATCCTTCGATCAATCTATAGCCGATCTATAATCGAACTGTGGTCGATTTGTGATCGTCCTGTGACTGATCTATATACAACCTATGACCGATCCATAACTAAGCAATGGTCAATTTGTAATTGACCTGTGGCCGATCTATGGTCGATCCGTAATTGATATGTGGCTAATTTGTGGGCTGTCTATAATCGTCCTTTAGCCGACCTAGGAGTTAGGTCGACTCCTCGGCCACTTACGCAGGCTTATTAGCCTTTCAAGTATCTTTGCATTTGCATTTTCTTACTTGACGGTCAGCCTATTTCTGGGCGTGGAGACCGTATCAAGCTCGAGTTTCACTGGGCTTGTGCTGGTTCCGCAGAATTGGTCCATTCCATAACCCGACTTTAAGACTTAAAAATTTTCCCCCAACAATTAGCACGCATGGTTTTAAGACAGGCTCGGACTTGGTTGGACCCATCTGGTTTCATGCCATGAGTCAGTCCCAAGTCAAGCCCATTCACTGCTGACTCGGGCTAGTCTCTACTCGACTCCAGGCTCTACAAGTCTTTTTAACCCACGTTATTGGGTTTCGGCCCAGCTTGAACCAATGGGCTAAGCCCAGACATAGTCCATAATGGGCTGGGCCGGGATACCCCAGCCCATTTGTAACTCCAAAATTAGAATTAGTGCTAATGACATGGTTATTTAATACTCTGACGGAGTGTGATGAGTCTTCTTCCTACAACTGCGATCGGAAAGGGTAGTGACCCACTAAAAGAACAGTCCCCGATCGCCAGACATTTCTTCCAATTGTACTGTGAGTAGGGGGACTGCACCCAACGTCTATGCAGCTACCTGTATTTTAGTATGCTATTTATATAAAGCAATGTTAAACGAAGACACAGCTTGATATATATGCGGTGTATATCCCTGCGGTTCCTCGATTTTGCCAGCTAATTTCAGGGCATGGTCCGAATAATTAAGCAGATGCAAAATTCAGGTGACCTCATCATAATAAAGTATAAAATCTACTTAAAACTTTTAAAATCACTTCAGCGGCAAAAAAAAAATGTGATTTCCCGTAGAGGAATCACTCCTGCTGATATGCACCTAGTGCTTTTTCATTGGACATGTGGATATTATTAAAATTCGTGTGTCCACCTTAATCATAAATAAGAAGAGTCGTATCGAGGGATTGGATGGTATGTACAAACTACTGGCATAGAAGCAGATTGCTTACTGAGTTGGTCAATGGGCTAGTAAACTCTGTGGGGTCCACTTTGATGTATGTGTCCTATTCATGCTGTCCATCTAGTTTACAGCTAATTTTAGGGTATAACCCAAATTAAAGCATATCCAAATCTCAAATGGGCCAAACCACATGAACACCTAATGTTGAATTTTATGGGAGTTTTGGATCAAGCTAATATTTGTGTTTTTTATTTATCCAAGTTTGTGTGACCTACCTGGATCCATAGCTCAAACGGTTGATAGAGTGAAAGATACCTCAGTTTCAACACTAAGGTCCTGGTATTGTTCCTAGTGGGGGTGGCTAACAGTGACGTGTGAACTGATAGTGGGGTGTACTAACAAGCTAATAAAAATAAAAATAAAAAAGGTCTATGTGACTTTACGAAAAAGTCCAATGACAAGTAAACTCTATTGTGGGCCTTAAGAAGGTTTCAATTGTGAGACTAATATTGCATGGATTTTATTAATTGCACTTTAATGTTTTATTTTTTCAAAAAAAAAAATTGTAATGTATTTATATAATTGGAATTTGTGCATATGTTATATTTGTAAATGTTGTACTGTAGAATACAATTTTAGTTTAGATTGCTCTCGAGGTTGTGATCGCGGTTAGATGAACGATGAGGGATTACTATTGAACCATCCGTGTAAAAAAAACAAGAAAAAGAAAAAGAAAATAATTTCCTTGTCGCGTTCCAAGAGCAAAGTCAAGGGTCAGGCTCAGCGTGACATTTTATCATTATCCCTGCTACTTTTTATGGTGTGGTTAACTTCCACTTTAAATATGATCATGCCATAAAATGAGTTGGTAAATTAAATGGATGGCATGGAATAAATACGGTACCTGGATTCAGCAGCCAATCTTCCTGCTAAAGTGATGTTACCAAGCTTTGTGGGCCCCACCATAATGTATGTGTTGTATCCCTTTTGTCCATCCATTTGGAGAGATCATTTTAGGGAACGAGACAAAGAATGAGGCATATTCAAAGCTTAAGTGAATCCCTTGGTAGAAAATAGTAGGACAGTTACATCTACCGCCTAAACCTTCTTAGGGCCCATGATGATGTTCATTTGAGATGTAACATGCTTCTAAGTTAAGACAGATATGGACAAAGGGAAAACACAAATATATGCTTCATCCAAAATAATGGTAGGCGTTCAATCCCCCTGTTTTATATGGTATGTCCACTTGGGCAATGGATCTGCACTCCACGGAGTTTACTCAAAACGCAATTAGAATGCAAATTGTCTGTCCCTTAGCACGGGAAGTTCTGAAAGCTATGTGGGTTCTGGAGAGATTACCGTGAAAAATTCACCCCGTCCATCAGTTTCTTAAGGCCACAAAGAACGGGATTCCAAAAATCAAACGGATGAAAAACCCATACGGACTACACCACATGAAACAGAGGGAATTGAATGCTCACAATTTGAAACTTTGCGGGGCAACAAAAGTTTTGTATCACGGGCAATTGCGTCGGCAGTGCGATGATAAGCATGCATTTACTAGCGAGAAATTTACGACTGTACGATCCATCTATGGCCCATTTAACCTCATTTTCCGCCCCAGCTGTACGGACGATTTGCCAAAGGTCGAAAATGCCCCTGGCTTTTTACCTTCAAGCGGATCGGCTGGTGCTCCGAGCTGTACGAACGGTTCAAAGAGATCAACTTTACGTGGGCCCCACGGTTATGTATTTATTATATCCACAACGTTCATCCATATTTCGAGATCATTTCGGAGCATTATCTAAAAAAAAAAAAATCATATCCAAAGATCAATTGGACCACACCACAAAGAGCAGTAAAAATTTGATTTTCACCGTTGAAACTTTTGTGGGGCCCACCATAACATTTATTTTCCATCCAATCTATTCATAAGGTACAAAGACCTGGATGAAGAGGAAAAACAAATTTCATAATGATCCGAAACTTCTGTAACCCCTAAAAGGGTTTCAATGGTAGACATTCAATTCCCCACTACCTTTTAAAGTGTGGTCCACTTGATAGTTAGATCTGTCTTATTTTCCGTCTCAAGCCTTAATATGAGCTCGCTAAATAGATATACGGTTTGGATATAACATAGACCTCATGATGGGACCCAAAAAATAACAAAGATTCGACGTTAATATAAAAAAAAAACGGATTTTTATTTTATTGGATACAGAGATTTGGCTACGGATTGTAACCGTAGCCATTCCTACCAAAATCCGTAGCTAAAGGAGCCTGTCCAGGGTGGGCGCGCCGAACTAGGGTGCCCGCGCCACTCGCTGACCTATCCGGCGGGAGCACGCCGATCTGGCGGGGCTACGCCCATCTGACGACTCCTATAGCTATGGATTATAACAGTAGTCATAACTGTAGTCTGTCCCAATCTATGAAATTTTTATTATTATTTTATTTTTATTTTTATTTTTTTGCATGGAGAACTTCTTTCTACCTACAATTTTCTCTAATACATATATATATATATATATATATATATATATATATATATATATAAAAGCATTAAAAAAAAAAATTCTCTCTTTTTTTTTTTTCATTTCTTTCTTTTTTCATTTAACAAGAATATCTTCTAAACCAAAATTAGTTACTTGACGTACCCTATATGATTTTGGGGTAGGAGAAGCTACTTTAGCCAACTAACCTGGTTATTTTTCAAGATTCCATCAGGTCGATGGTCGAAAAACCATTTCATTCACTTCACGGTCAATTTCAATCAGTTCACAGTCAATTCGCTCATTTCATTTACTTTGCGATCAATTCCATGCATTTCACGGTCAATCTCGGCGATTCCGTTTTGATTCACGGTCATTTCCATGCATTTCACGGTCAATTCCCTTCACTTCACGGTCATTTTCATGCATTTCACGGTCAATTCGCTTCACTTCATAGTCATTTTCATGCATTTCATGATCAATCCCGGCGATTCCGTTTTGATTCACGGTCATTTCCATGCATTTCACGGTCATTCCCTTCACTTCACGGTCATTCCATGCATTTCACGGTTATTCGCTTCACTTCACGGTCATTTCCATGCATTTCATGGTCATTCTCGCCTATTCCGTGTTGATGCATTTCATGGTCATTCTCACCTATTCCGTGTTGATTCACGGTCATTTCGATGCATTTCACGGTCATGCCCCTTCACTTCACGGTCATTTCCACGCATTTCACAGTCAATTCGCTTCACTTCAATCCCGGGATTAAACCTTCCAATCCCTTTCAATCCCCCGAACCAAACATGTCCCAGGCATTTTTGAAGGGATTAGGGTGGATTGGATGAGATTTAAGGGCCTGTTTGGCCGGGCGAATCCCATGGGATTAGGAGGGATGGGATGGATTTTAAGGTAATGATGGTGGTGTCAGTGGTGGTTTAAGATCCATGGGATTGCTATATCCCGGAACAAGTTCACTGGGTCTGTTTGGCACGCCGGGCATATCCTGGGATTTTACCTTCCACTCCTTCTAACCAAGAGATGGGATCAATTTTAAGGTAATGATGGTGATGTTAGTGGATTGTTTTGAGATCCATGGGATTGCTTATATCCCGGGATAAGTTCACAAGGTTTGTTTGGCTCATCATGCATACCCCGGGATCTCGCGATCACATTCCTCCTAATACCGTGGGATTGGTTTGGCCAAACAGGCCTTAAAGGTAATGATGGTGATGTCAGTGGATTGTCTTAAGATCCATGGGATTGCTATCTCCCGGGATCAGGATCTCGTGTCTATTTGGCACGCCTAGCCAATCCCGGGATCTATCTTCCAATCCCTTCCAATCTCATCCAATCTACGCGGCCAAACAGGCCCTATATGATAAGACTGAATTAATTTAACCACCGTAAAGATAAGACTGAATAAATTCAACCCACGGCATAGGTGGGAATGACCATTATATGCATGGAAATGACCATGTGAGGGGATTGGACTGCGAAATGCGCGGAACTGACCGTGAAGTGAAGACGCGTGATTGCGAAATGCATCGAAATCACTGTGAATCAACACGGAAAAGGCGGGAATGACCGTGATATGTATGGAAATGGGGGTGAAGGGAAGCGATTGGACCACGAAATGCGCGGAACTGACCGTGAAGTGAAGACGCGTGACCGCAAAATGAGTCGAAATCACCGTGAATCAACACGGAAAAGGCGGGAATGACCGTGATATGCATGGACATGGGGGTGAAGGGAACCAATTGGACCGCGAAATGCGCGGAACTGACTGTGAAGTGAAGACGGGTGACTGTGAAGTGAAGACGCGGGACCGCGAAATGCGTCGAAATGACCGTGAATCAACACGGAATATGCGGGAATGACTGTGATATGCGTCTTCACTTCACGGTCAGTTTCGCGTATTTCGTGGTCCAATCGCTTCCCTTCACCCCCATTTCCATGCATATCACGGTCATTCCCGCCTTTTTCGTGTTGATACACGGTGATTTCGACGCATTTTGCGGTCACGCGTCTTCACTTCATGGTCAGTTCTGTGCATTTCGCGGTCCAATCGCTTCACTTCACCCCCATTTCCATGCATATCACAGTCATTCCCTCCTTTTTCGTGTTGATTCACGGTGATTTTGACACATTTCGGGGTCACGCTTCTTCACCTCACGGTCAATTCCGCGCATTTCGCGAACCAATCGCTTCACTTCACCCTCGTTTCCATACATATCACGGTCATTCCCGCCTTTTCCGTGTTGATTCACGATGATTTCGACACATTTCGCGGTCACGCGTGTTCACTTCAAGGTCAGTTCCGCGCATTTCACAGTCCAATCACTTCCCTTCAACCCCATTTTCATGCATATCACGGTCATTCCCACCTTTTCCGTGTTGATTCACGGTGATTTCGACGCATTTCGCGGTCACGCGTCTTCACTTCACGGTCAGATCCGCGCATTTCGCGGTCCAATCACTTCACTTCACCCCATTTCCATGCATATCACGGTCATTCCCGCCTTTTCCGTGTTGATTCACGATGATTTCGACGCATTTCGCTGTCACGCGTCTTCACTTCACGGTCAGTTCTGCGCATTTTGTGGTCCAATGGTTCCCTTCACCCTCATTTCCATGCATATCATGGTCATTCCCGCCTTTTTCGTGTTGATTCATGGTGGTTTCGATGCATTTTGCGGTCACGCATCTTCACTTCACGGTCAGTTCCGCGCATTTCGTAGTCTAATCGCTTCACTTCACCCCCATTTCCATGCATATCACGGTCATTCCCGCATTTTCGTGTTGATTCACAGTGATTTCGACGCATTTCGCCGTCACGCGTCTTCACTTCACGGTCAGTTCCGCGCATTTCGCGGTCCAATCGTTTCCTTTCACCCCCATTTCCGTGCATATCACGGTCATTCCCACCTTTTCCATGTTGATTCACGGCGATTTCGACGCATTTCACTGTCCAATCGCTTCCCTTTACCCCCATTTCTAAGCACATCACGGTCATTCCCACATATTCCATGTTGATTTACGGTCATTTCGACGCATTTCGAGGTCCCATGTCTTCACTTCACGGTCACTTCCGCGCATTTCGTGGTCCAATCGCTTCACTTCACCCCCATTTCCATGCATATCACGGCCATTCCCGCATATTCCGTGTTGATTCACGGTCATTTCGACGCATTTCGCAGTCCCGCGTCTTCACTTAACGGTCACTTCCGTGCATTTCGCGGTCCAATCACTTCACTTCACCCTCATTTCCATGTATATCACGGTCATTCCCGCATATTTTGTGTTGATTCATGGTGATTTTGACGCATTTCGCGGTCCTGCGTCTTCACTTCACGGTCACTTCTGCGCATTTCGCGGTCCAATCGCTTCACTTCACCCCCATTTCCATGCATAACACGGTCATTCCCGCATATTCTGTGTTGATTCACGGTGATTTCGACGCATTTCACGGTCCCGCGTCTTCACTTTATGGTCACTTCCGTGCATTTCGCGGTCCAATCGCTTCACTTCACCCCCATTTCCATGCATATCACGGTCATTCCCGCATATTCCGTGTTGATTCACGGTCATTTCGACACATTTCGCGGTCCCATGTCTTCACTTCACGGTCACTTCCGCGCATTTCGCAGTCCAATCGCTTCACTTCACCCCCATTTCCATGCATATCACTGTCATTTCCGCCTATTCCGTGTTGATTCACGGTGATTTCGACGCATTTCGCGGTCTTGACCCTTCACTTCACGGTCACTTCCGCGCATTTCGCGGTCCAATCGCCTCACTTCACAATCATTTCCATGCATATTACGGTCATTCCCGCCTATTCCGTGTTGATTCACGGTCATTTCGACGCATTTCACGGTCATGCCCCTTCACTTCACGGTCATTTCCCTAAACCTTAATCTACACTCTAACATAAACCTATACTTATAACCTAAACCTATTCTCAAATCCCAAAACCTATAACCTAAATCTAAACCTTAACATGAACCTATAACTTATAACCTAAACCGAAACCTATAACCTAAACCCGAACATAAACCCGAACCTGAACCCGAACCCGAATTCCTAAACCTAAATCTATACTTATAACCTAAACTTATTCTCAAATTCCAAAACCTAACTACAACCTAAACCTTAACTTAAACCTATAATGTATAACCTAAACATATAACCTAAACTCAATTCCCTAAACCTTAACTTACAACCTAACCTAAACTTATACTTATAACCTAAACCTATTCTCAAATCTAAACCTACAACCTAAACCTAAAACTAAACCTATAACATTAACTTAAACCTTTAACCTAAACTTATAACCTTAACCTAAACCTATTCTCAAATCCCAAAACCTAAACCTTTAACCTATAACTTAAACCTAAACATTTAACCTATAACCTATAACCTAAACCCAAACCTAAACGTATAACCTGTAACCTATAATCTAAACCTAAACCTTAACCTAATCTCAATTCCCTAAATCTATAACCTATTATCTATAACCTAAACCTTAGCCTAAACCTAAACCTAAACCTTAACCTATAACCTATAATCTAAACCTATTCTTAAATCCCTAAACCTATAACCTAAACTTAAACCTATAACCTATAACCTATAACCTAAACCCGAACCTAAACCTATAACCTAAACCTAAACCTAAACCTAAACCTAAACCTATAACCTATAACCTTAACCTAAACCTATAACCTAAAACCTAAAACCTAAAACCTAAAACCTAAACCTAAAACTTGAACGTATTCTCAAATCCCTAAACCTAAACATACGCCTAATCCTAATCTCAACTCCTTAACCTAAACATAAACCTAAACTTGAAAACCCAAACCTAAACCCGATCCCGATCCTGCCTATTCCGTGTTGATTCACGGTCATTTCGACGCATTTCATGGTCATGCCCCTTTACTTCACAGTCATTTCCATGGATTTCATGGTCCAATCGCTACACTTCACGGTCATTTCCATGCATATCACGATCATTGCCGCCTATTCCGTGTTGATTCACGGTCATTTCGGCGCATTTCACGGTCATGCCCCTTCACTTCACGATCATTTCCGCGCATTTCGCGGTCTAATCGCTTCACTTCACGGTCATTTCCATGCATATCACGGTCATTCCCGCCTATTCCGTGTTGATTCACTGTCATTTCGACGCATTTTACGGTCATGCCTAGGGTTGAAAGTCGGGCGGGTTGGGTCGGGTTGGTGCTCAACCCTAACCCAACCCAAGGTTCATATACCTCAACCCTAATCCAACCCAACCCAATCTCAGGTTGGGAATTCTCAACCCAAGCCCAACCCAAGCGGGCTCGATCATGTTGATCAGGTTGGTCGGGTATATACATGCTAATATTTTCATTATTACATTAGTTTATTATATTTCAATATAGGACTTATTTTTTGTATCTATAATTTTATTAATTATATATGTGATTATTCATTATAAAGAACTTTATTTTTTCTTTTGAAAAACAAGCTAAAATATAAGACAACTACCCCTTTAAAAGTCATGTAGCATAGCACGAAGTCTATTTGGGAGAGAGAAATCTGACAAATCTTGTTAGCTTGAGTCCTTGGAAATGACATGGACAAATGAGACTCGACATCACTAGTGTGCCTTCGATACAAACGATCCACACTCAATTATAATTTATAAGTAACTTATATATTGATCGGGTTTAGGTTGGGTCGGGCAACCCGAGACCTCAACCCGAGCCCAACCTAAGTTTTATCGGGTTGGTGTTTGTATAGCCCAAGCTTAAGATCAGACCCGAAATATCCTGCCCGAGCCCAACCCAATGTCGGGTCGGTCGGGTTGAACCCGCCCAACTTTCAGCCCTAGTCATGCCCCTTCACTTGACGGTCATTTTCGCGCATTTCGCGGTCCAATCGCTTCACTTCATGGTCATTCCCATGCATACCACGGTCATTCCTGCCGATTCCGTGTTGATTCACGGTCATTTCGGCGCATTTCACGGTTATGCCCCTTCACTTCACGGTCATTTCCGCGCATTTCACGGTCCATTCGCCTCACTTCACACTCATTTCCATGCACTTCACGGTCATTTTCGGCGCATTTCACGGTCATGCCCCTTCACTTCACGGTCATGAATGAAATTGACCGCTAAGTGAATGAAATGGATTTTCGACCATCGACCTGATGGAATCTTGGAAAATAACTAGGTTAGTTAGCTAAAGTAGCTTCTCCTACCCCAAAATCATATAGGGTACATCAAGTAACTAATTTTAGTTTAAAAGATATTCTTGTTAAATGAATAAAGAAAGAAATGAAAAAAGAGAGAAAAATATTTTATATGCTTATATATACATATTTATATAAATATGTGCTAGAGAAAATTATAGGTAGAATAAAGTTCTCCATGTAAAAAAATAAAAAATAAAAAATACACTGTGATTGGATGGAATAAAGGGCTATCTCTGGTTACGGTTATCTGTCTATGGCTACGGTTATAATCCGTAGCCATAGGGACCGCCAGATGGACGCGGCCCCGCCGACTAGGTCAGCGAGTGGCGCGGCCCCGCTAGTTCGGCGAGCCCACCCCGAACAGGATCCATTAGATACGGATTTTGGTAGCAATTGCTAC
Organism: Magnolia officinalis; assembly: GCA_021015155.1. NCBI lineage: Eukaryota > Viridiplantae > Streptophyta > Magnoliopsida > Magnoliales > Magnoliaceae > Magnolia > Magnolia officinalis. The sequence continues at coordinate 42,923,982 of JAJHSJ010000001.1, forward strand.
GGTTATAATCCGTAGCTATTGGTACAACTCGGAGCTTGAGGAGCATCAGTGCTCGTTTCCCGCTTGAAGGAAAAAGCAGGGGCATTTTCAACCTTTGGGAGGGCATCGTACAGATGGGGCTTATTCTCGCAAGGGAAAATGAAGCGGGCTTGGTCTCGTAAATGGGCCATAAATGGTTTGTACAGTCGCAAATTTCTCCTTACTAACTAGTTTAGAAATTGCATGTGCCTGGTACATATAAGTCGAATTAAACTCTCCAAATTGTGATCTCCTTTGGACGGTTGAAAATGAATAAAATCCAATGGTCCTATTTCAACACATAAATGTCCATGAATCAGAAATTAAGAATAATCAACCAATCTGATTTCCAGCTCTGTGACTTTGAGTAAGTGAGATCCACAATTTAGTTGGTTTAATTTGAATTTATATCGACTACGTATACAACTTCTGAGTGCCTGTGTATCAAGCGTCGTACTGTGCAAGAGCATCAAATAGTTCTTCTGTTTTTCGCTTGGCGCGGATTACGTGAGGCAGGGTACAGCTACTGGGCGAGGCCCTGACCGTGAGGCCCACATAAATTTACTTGTTGTATATCCACTCTCTCCATCCGTTTTTCCAGATCATTTTAGAGAATTTTCCAAAAACTGAGGCAGATCCAAATCTCAGGTGGCCCACACCATAGGAAAACAGTGGTGATTGAACACCCACCATTAAAAACTTTCTAGGGCCCACTGTAATGTTTATTTATCATCCAACTTCCTGAAAATGTCACACAGACCTGGATGGAGTAAAAACGCAAATAGAAGCTTGATCTAAAACTTTGGTGGGCCCCAAGAAGTTTTCAATGGTTGGAATTCAATCCCCTACTGTGTGGTCCATGTGAGATTTTAAACTTCCTCATTTTTGGGACCATGCCCTAAAATAATCTGGCTAAACGGATGGACGGCGTGGATATACAACAAATACATCAAGATGGGTCCCACGGTCAGGGCCTCACCCAGTAAGCTGTGACCCCTGCCTCACCTAATTATCCACGCCCTTCTTGGCGCCTGCAGACAGAGAGACCGGCGGCTGACGAAGGCGACGGGCCACAGACGACTGCCGTTCGATTCGAAGGCGGTGGGGCCCGCGGATTGCACAAAAGTAAGGTTAGGGTTTCTTTCTCTCATTCCAAACACACCGTATTACAACCAGATCATGAATACGCGAATTAATCCGTATATTCTCAAGTATACGTCGTATAATACGTCTTCATAAAAGAAGGGTAAATACGTGCATGGCCTCGTTTTGCCGCTCATCCTGCGTGTGTCATTGCCCACTGGGGCCCACATGCTCAATGGTCCGATGACCAGAACCGTTCATGTTATGGACTCTATGCTGTACGGGCCACCTTAAGAAACTTACGCTGTACGGATGATTATGATCATCACTAGATCTAAGGGCCTGTTTGGGAGCGTGGATTTGAAACCCCCTGGATTAGGACCCCTGTTTTTGTTTGGCACCTTGGATTTGGAACCCCCTGGGTTGTAAAATTTGTGTCTGGGAGTGTGGATTTGAAACCCCCTCAAATTTTGTAGTATATTTGCATGAATATTTAAGGAGACTAAGTAAATTATTTAAAATACCCAAATTGATTAAAATATACTACAACATAAATAATAGTTATAACAAGCCCATCAAAATATGCACATTGGAAAAAAAAAAGAGATGTAATTCCGAACTTCTGATAGGCCAGAAAAGTGGGCCCACTAAATTTCACCATTGTCATGTGTTAAGATAAACATATCTACTCTAATTTCGCAAGATCTAAAAACACACCATAGAAATTACAAAACATACGTGCACCCACGTTAATAAATAAAAGGATAAAGACTGTCAAATGTAAAATATTTTAAAAGTTATACAAACCCAAATTGCCAAACTAACAAAGCTAAATAAAAGCATACCAATCTCAAATAATGTTTACAAGAAACTCCCACCTCAGCTCAACAGGCAATTCAATGAAGAATTGTGCTGCCTCTCTATGCTCTAGGAGATACCTTAATGCTCGCCATGTATACGGTTCGTCTATATTTGGTACGTCCCTAAGGCATTGCATCATGGTTTGTCGGAAGTTACTATTTTCAATTCGAGCTGTGTGTTGCATACTAATATAGTCATCGAGTTTGTCTTTCATCTTTATCATTGCAGCTCGGGTCGCTTCGATAGAGAAGACTACGTGCTTCATCTCTTGCACCATTTCATGATTAATTGTGGCATTCTTTTTCTTCTTTTGCGGTCTTGATGAAGATAACCCAGCTTGTGAAGTACCAGTCATTCCAATTATTGGCGATGTTGCAGGTTGTGTACCTGCATCAGAGAAATTAGACCCTGGAGGCACATTGGGGTTAGCTTCAAATGGGTTTGAGTCAAATGGCCCATATGTGGGATTCTCTGATAATTCGTTCGACTCAGTATGCGCCATTGATTTGCTACCAGTAGCATAGTCGGTCCCGACAATTATTGTCATATTATCATATTGAGGAAATGGGATCTTCCGAAACGCCTTCATTCCAGGGTGCATCTGTGGTCATTAAAATACAAATACATATTAACATTAATATAACAATAAAGATTTCTTAATGACAAACAAAATTCATTGGCTTACCTCGATGTAAGCATTCCATACTTCTGCTTTGGCAGTAACACACTTTCGAGTATCATCCCATCCAAACCCGCTTAATTCAAGCATATCTTTCACCTTATTATAGTCCTTTCTTAATATCTTGATTCAATTTTTACAATGCTTTGACATAAGCTCGATGCCCAATTTCTCATGAATTGATCCAACTACTGCAACGTATGTTGATGGCTTAAATTGATTATTGTCACAACGATAACCAAGGGAGATGTGTTCCAATAATACATCTATCATGCAACTATCCATCGCTGAATTCCATTTTATTGGTTTTGCACGAGACGAGCAAGTTCCGTTTGTTGTCGACATTCCTGATATATGTAGATAATTAAACATTCAAAATAAGACAAAAATATATTATATGCTTCATTATCTAACATAACAAAATTACATATCAAACGTTAACAATTATCAGTCTTGATTAAATCCGATATTAGGATTGTAATTTTCATACATCGCTTCCGCAAGACTATCACGAAATTGACTCCAATCATCTCTTTCTCTTCTAGTTGGTTCTTCAGTTTGTATCTCTTCATCAGAGACGTCACTATCACTTTCCTCCATTTCGTTTGTCCCATTATGAAATCCATCGGCACATGAATGGTATTCCTGGCCCTCATTTGTATCATAGCTTATATCATTGGAATCATTGAGAAGTACATCACTCCTCTCGTTAATAATATGATTATGTATGATGCAACATGCAATTACAATCTTTGTTTGCGTTTCTATGGGATAGTTTGGTGTGTTCTTTAATATAGGAAATCGTGTTTTCAAAACTCCAAAAGCACGTTCAATGGCATTTCTTAATGACGAATGACGAAGATTAAATAACTCTTTCTTGTTTATCGGAAGACAACCTTGCTTAAATTCTTTCAGATGATAACGGACGCCTCGATAGGGTGCAAGGAAGCCAGGAGTATTAGGAAAACCAGCATCAACTAAGTAGTACTTGCCTTTAGGTAGAGGTAATTTCCTTCACGTGTGCGTGCTGATGCCAGTATATGTGAATCTGGGGCAGATCCTTCCCAACCAGCAAGGACGTATAGAAATTTTAAATCAAACGAACATGCTGCCAAAATATTTTGGTATATGAACCCCTTTTTGTTACGCCACGAACCTTGATCTTTCACTGGAATCTTTGCAGGGACGTGCGTACCATCTATAGCACCGATACAATCTTTAAAATATGGGAAGAATCGTTCATTGTTTTGTATTTCCGGAGGTATGCCTGGCTGAATAGGTGGTATAAATATGTCATGGAGTTTGACAATTCCATTTAATACTTTATTAAAGTATCGACTTATTGTTTCTCCTGAATGATTAAAATGGTGACGTAGAATACGATTTTTTACATAGTGGCTAATGGTATACAAAAAAGTTATTAATTGTTCTTCTGGGCTAACTTCAAGCCTACCGGTCAAGTGGCCACTCTCACGAATCAAATCCCGTAAACGAATAAAACAATCCTTATTCATTCGAATATGGTCAAAGCATGTGGTACCGGGTCCATCGAGAATCGCATTGGTAGATTGCAGACCTGTCCAGTTGCGGGACTCTCGAATATCATTTTCATCATCCTCTTCCATATAATTTTGCGCGACTGTTGCTACTATCATGGATGCAGCATTACACATCATAGTCGCGGCTGATGCAGCTGCAGTTACTGCTGTGAATAAAACAATTGCTTTCTCGTTCTCATCATCTGTATCTGAGTCCTTATTTAAATTCGCCATTTATATAGCCTGTTGAATGAACATTTGTTAAATTCATTACATCTGGTAGATGTGAGCTATAAAAGGGGGGTGAAGAAAAAAGAGACGTCAAGATTCAAGGAAGATGGAACATCAACAACTGAGTTATGCTCTTCTTATCAAGGAATAGGGTTGAAGTGCCCTATGCATCAACAAGTCTTAAGTACATGTATCATATGCCATGAAATAGCACAAACTTCTTGGAATTGTGATATGTCAGGACTTTAGCAATCTGGGTCATCTTCAACAATCCAAGCCGTTTATATACAGGTCTGGCTTTGTATGGTAGAACATCAACAAATAAAAGATCTAATTGGATTATTTTGACCCTTGTCAGAATAGCTGTGGATTTTTTATTCTTTTTCTTCTTCTTCTTTTTTTTTTTTTTCTTTCCTTTTCTTTTTTGATTAAACTGCCCTTTGAAATAATGAGGGCAATTTAGACAATAACATAGAATTTCATGCATACGTAGCAGCTGGCTAGATATAGCATTTTGGTCCATTTGATCCCAGACATTCATCATGGTCACGTCAGAAAAATTTTAAAAAAAGAAAAAATTGCGAAGAGCAGATTATTTTAGCCGTCCAAATCAATTGCATATAAATTAAGCCATTGGATATGGAAACTTAGGTTTCATAATCACCTTAAACACCGTTGGCCCACTTTGTTTGCCACTCTGAATAGAGAATCCTAGGCCCTAGCCATCCAATTGATGGGTACAAAATAGATAGGATCATCTAGTAGTTGTACTTTTGGCATTGGAGCAAAGCCTACGTCAATGGGCTGGGCTTAGGCCAGGCAAAATTGTAATTTTGAATAGAGCCAACGAAATTTAAAATCCTGTTTGGATAGCCAAGCATGTTATGATAGAGGCACTGTACAATGGTCAGACCACAGAGCTATTGTTCAGCACTATTCAGAGCTATTGTTCAGCACTATTCAACCGTAGATGTTCTAGCACAAACTTTTTTCAATGGTGTGGTCCACTTAGTTTTTTTATATGCTTTATTTTTATGTTAACCTACTAAAAGTATCTGATAAAACAAATGAACGAAGGGGATAATATGAATGAATGATGGTGGCCCTGCAGTGTATTTTAATGAATGCACAGCTAAATTATGGTGGCTTCACAGGCATGGACGTTGCCAACTTGCATGGACGTTGTCAACTTGATTTTTATTGAAAAAAAATAAAGTTCTTCAGTTTCCTTCATAATAGTTGAAAATCCACTCCGACTATAATATGAGTTATCTTATTTTAGGCGTAGGACCTAAATTTTAGGGCCATTGGTAGTTCCAGTTGATCACACAGTTAAAAACAGTGTGTAAAAGCAATTATAATGGTTGAATTTGTTTTCATTCATATGGCACACTTGAATGATATTTACTCCTAAATTTTTTTCTCAAATCTTAAATTTTAATGGGCTATATAATGGCTGGATTACACCGTCCATATAACCATCATGGTGGGACATGAATAAAGTGTTCTCGTCCCTCCATTCACTGTTTTTTAATTTGGTGTGGCCCATGTTAAGCCTAAATTAGTACAATATTTTGGCTATATGGATAAATTTTGACAAGTAATTACATAATCGGAATAGATTTTGTATAAACATTTTAATGGCCATGCAACTAATAAATTGTAATTCAAAAAACTTTATAAACCAACCTTTTACTGTCCGTCACTTCTGTCCGTCACCTTCAAACAAACAGTCCGTCTCCCATCTGTAACAGCGATCCGCAACAATCGTTCGGCAGACTCTAGCGACGTATGCAGCAACCTTCGCCAATACCGGAAAGAAGATGAATGAGCGTTTTTTAGAAGATGGATGAGAGTTGTGGTAAATGGGTGCGTGGGAATGAGTTTTTAAAGGAAATTTCAACGGTCGGATTTCCGACCGTTGAGCTACTTCAAAAAGCTAATCCAAGGTCCGAGCGTGGATTACGAACCCCCAGATCGAGGGGATTGCAAACCCCCTGGATTGCCAATCCCCAGTTACTTTATGGTGCCAAACGGCCTGGGGATTGCCAATCCCCTCCAATCCACGGTGCCAAACGACCCCTAAATGAATTTAGAAATACGAAAAGAGAAAAAATGAATTAGTGACTCGAATTCAAATATAAAAATCGAAGATGAGAGAGCCATCAATGAAGCGTGATAGTCGGAAAACAGCTTATTTTTGGAAGTAATAAGAATATGGACGGCTCAGATCACCCTACCATCTTAGCATGTGGGCCCTGGTGGACGGTGCTTTATAGGTGTATTTACAAACTATGGCTTGTAAAACCATGTTTTTTTTTATTATTTATTTATTTTTTTTTAAAATTTTTAAATTTAAATCGATTTGAACCATCCATTCATTGATACAACCAGGAGCAAGCCATGGCGCAACAATCACGCCAATCACATGATCCCAAACATCGGATTAATAGCATGGAAAATGGACGGTCAAGATTGAGTAGAGAAACAAAATAGGTCTAATTATCATCTTGAAACATCAATCCATCTGATAGATCCCACTTTGTATTGTTTATGTTTTCAAATTAGCACTTTGGTTTGATGATTCTAACCATGTGAGTTATGGCTCGTAAACAACTTATGGTTGTAAGTTGCAATATATTGGCCCTGCTGAAAGGGTTAGTTTTTCAGATTGTCGTGATTCTTGCACCATGGTTTCTCCCAATGGGGTATTGAATGAACTGTTCTGATTTACAATTGTGCATCCCACGTGGCATTCAAAAAGTTTGGGGACGTTGTTAACATCCCTAGATATCAACTTTTCCTTTGACCATGTGGATCTCTTGTTGTTTTTAGAATTTCTACTTCAATACTGGGTTCCATCACATTCCAACAATTGAAGGATTCGATTAGGGTCTATCTGTTGTTGTGGTTGGGACTTTGGTGTGGATCTTTCCTTACATATCCACATGCTCCAACTTCGGTCTTTGGCTTCCCTCCATGCCGGAGTTCCCTCACTTGATTAATGAGGTTGCCTAGCACTTGTATGAGTTGATCTACTTTCTATATAAGTGCGTGGATCAATTTGATTAGTTGCATAAACACTTCTTATGTCATCCCCTTCGAAGCTGTTAGGAGATGATATAGAGTCGATAATTGCCCAGTAATCACTGGCTTTGATACCAAAATGATGCAATATGGTTAGCGAGTCAATGAGATCTCGACACCCAAATCGCAAAGCAATAGACAAGAGTACACCCACAAGAATATTTGAGTAGAGAAAGAGAACTTTATTGATATCATTCTTCTCTTACAATATGTAAGGAAAACTCACACTCAGAAAATATTGGAATGCCTACCTCCTACACCACCTCTCTTTTTATAGACCCTAAACGAATCTTCAATGAGAATCCCCCGAACTAAGAGATTGATTTTAAATCAATCATTTGATTTGAAATCACTTGTAATTGATTTCAAATCAATTTAATCTACCTAAGATGGTAAAGGCTTAATAATAATAAAAACAAATCTGGAAAATGATCCTCCAAATCTTCAATCACATCTTTAAATCAGCCTCTATGTTTTTCTCAAAATAGTAAAATGCAAATATTGATATTTAGGCCCTAAATCTATAACTAAACAGTCCAAAATCAGCACATGTTGGGCCCTGCAGTAGGTCATAGGCCTGCATCACAATCGGCAAACATTTCCACCATGGCTAAGTCTAATTGGTGGTCAAGACTCGGGACGTAGTATGAACAATGGGTTCATGGATCGTCCAATTCTTTGGGAGGGTCACAATAAGGAGCAAGGGTACACAACACACCAAATGGATAACACCCATGAGTAGTTCTTCACAATCGTATGTATCAGCTATTTCGTACCAAACCCATTTTCATTTTTTCAACAGCTTTTTGATGACAAGGAAAATAGAAAAGCAATTTACTAATGCAAAAGATTTTTTAATACTAACTCCCCAAGATTTTCAACAGTGAACTCAAATGGATGACAGCATGAAGCAACTGCAACAGATTCTAATTGAGGTTGAAACTGAAGCTGAGCATATCCTTCTGGCACGACAGCAGGTTAAGCTCTCTCTCTCCTCTCTCTCTCTCTCTCTCTCTCTCTCTGCTGCAACAGATTTTAATTGAGGTTGAAACTGAAGCTGTGCATATCCTTCTGGCACAACAGCAGGTTAAGCTCTCTCTCTCTCTCTCTCTCTCTCTCTCTCTCTCTCTCTCTCTCTCTCTCTCTCTCTCTCTCTCTCTCTCTCTGCTTTGATTGCTTGTCTAAGTTTCCCGAATTTATTTACGCAAATACAGCTAGTTGAAAATGATAAATTGAGGAATGGAAATAGAGAGGCCTTAACGGCTCTCCGTAAGAGAGTCCGCACAACGAAGACAAGCGTACTTGAGTCGATCATGAAAGAAATAGGTGGAACCGAGTCGAGGCCTCTGGTGAAGGAGGTATGTCGGACGTGTGGTGATCATGACTCGACGGAGCATACATGGATGATGTTTCCTGGGTCGGATGTTTTCGCTCGGGTACCATTTCATGCTGCCCATAATATGTTAGAAAAAGGTATTCTCTAAATCCCTCCTAGATGTGACTTTTACTTGGAGTTTGTACAGAAGATTGCATTATGGAATAAAAATGTTTCATAGATGGTAGTGTGATGAAGTTGTTGCATGATGACTACTTGGGCTTCTTATTCAAGTTATAATCAAAATGGAAATACAATTGGTTGGATTGTTTTTAGGTGAATATTGCAAGTCTTGCAAGTGAATTTATTGTACGATGAGTTTTAGTCTATTGTCCCTTAATTGTCGATCTTAATTCTTACATTTGGCTTGTGAATGTTGTTCTTATGTTACATTTTGCATTATTAAATTTCTTAATTTTGATGTTGAGTATCATTAAGAGAGTAGTTATTAACTATGGAGGGGAGTTATTCTGGGCAGTGATAAGGAAAAACCTGATTGCAGTATTTGATGAATTCTGTGGAAGGAGTCACATATAGAAAGGAGTCAACACAACTTTATCACACTCATTCTGAAAAATGGTGTGGAAGAGTTATTGATGTTCGTTCATTAATCCTCGTGGGAAACTTCTACTGAATTCTATCAATAGTTCTCTCAAATAGAATCAAAGAATTTTTGGGTTTTATCATCTCTCCCTTTCAAGGATCCTTTGTGAAGGGTAGGGAAATAGAAATACTGGCATTCTAATGGCAATGAGCATGTTGATTCTAGAAAAAGGAGTAAAGATCTGGTGATTGTTTGTAAAACAGACATGGAGAAATCATGTAGTCATTGTGTAGTCAGTTTGTTATGTCCTGTTGTTTTCAAAAAAAAAAAAAAAAAAGGAAAAGAAGAAGAAGAAGAAAATGACATGAAGAAAGCATATGACAGAGTGGATCAGTCATTCCTATTATGCCTCCTTCAAAGAATGGCTTTGGAGAAAAGTGGATGAGATGAATAGGATCTTGCATCTCTTTGACCCTCTTCTCAATTTTGATAAATGACAGTCTAAAAGGCTCCTTCAAAAGCAAAAGGGCCTTTGGCAAGGAAATTTGTTCCCTCATTGTCCCTTCACCATTGTTGTAAATTGATTGAGGCATCATCCAATCTAAACATTCTTAAACATTGTTGGAAACCCGAGTATATCAGTTTCCCAACTTTAGTTTTCCGACTGCATCATAATACTATGCAGGGTTACTATTGAGCAATTTGGAGTCACTAAATTCACTATCAGATGCTTCTAAGCAATTCGTGTCTTTGGGTCAATTTCAGTAAAAGTGCTATTGCGGAATTGGAATCAAGGACGATATTTTGGAAATGCGAGTGTTGTTTATGGGGTATAGACCAATGCAGCTTCCAATGAAGTACCCCAGCTTCCCCTTGGGCCCAACCTGAATTCTACAGTGATGTGGGACCCAATGATTGAAAGATTTGAAATAATTGGGAACATGGAAGAGATTGTACTATATGTAGGGCTGCTACTTGGTCCAGGTCAACCTGATCCTGATTGAACCGACCCAAGTTTGGGTTTGGTAGGGTCTGCATGTCAAGGTCCTTGAGTTGTGTTCAGGTTGGAAAACACCAACCCAATTTGAATTTGGATTGGGTTCGAGTTGAGAAAATTCAGGTTGGGTTAGGTCTGGTTGGGAATAATCACCTGTATTAGGGTCAGGTTGGGTTGAGTATAGAGGATTTCGGTTTGAGCTCAGGCTGGACATCTTTGGTTGGGTCCTCTTGAGGTTGGGTTGGGCTCGGATTGACCCTCAACCCGACCCAACCCACCCAAATTTCACCCTGAATTATATGTCTCTTTTATAGGCCATATATGCTTCAAGTCAAATTCTTTCAAACTTATCAATTCACCAATTATTAGTTTTCCAGATCCTGGCTAGAGTGGCAAACAAATTAGAGAAAATCCAAAGATATCTCCTTTGGAAGGATGAGGAGATGCCCACAAATTTCATCTTATTAAATGGAGTGAAGTTCAAAAACCGAAACATAAAGGGGGCATTGGCATTGGTCGTTTCAAACCAAGAACGTGGGAATTACCAACAAACTAATGGTGGCTTTTTGGGAAAGTACAAGGAGGGTTTTGGATAAATTTCATTGTTTCCAAGTACGGGGAGATGGAGAGGGGTTGGACCCAAAAAGAGGTAATAAGGGTGAACAACTCTTTCATTTTGCAAGCTATATCAAAGTTTCAGGCTGTCACCAAGAGAGTGGGTCAATTGCTGGTGAAGGGTAAGAGTCAAGGTAGGAAAGTGTGAAAGAGTTAAGCTTTGGGAGTATATCTGGATTGGAGACAGTTCTCTTGCTGAAAAATTTCCATCTATTTCTCCTTAGCCTTGCGGAATACTTTGTTAAAGGACTCCTATGGGCTAGTCACTAGTGTATGAAAAGATAATGGTCCGAGTTTTGCAGAGATCTGTGGGTTCCAGAAATTGTTATGGTGGTTGAGCTTCTTGATCTATTATATGCTTCATGGCCTCCTTTTGAATAGGACAAAAAGGATATAGGCTCCATGTCCTAGAGTTGGCTTTTTATTACAAAAAAAAAAAAAAAAAAAAAAAAAAAGAAAGAAAAAGAAAAAAAATAATTTCTTGAAGTAACTTTGCTCCGCAGTTGAAGGTGTGGGGATTTTGTGCTCCTAGAGTCGAGGCTTTTTGTTGGGGGCCTATGGAAAACAATATTCTTAAGACCTTTAGAAGAGGAAATAGACCCTCCCCAATAGATGCATTATGTGCAAAAATTCATAACATGCAACAAGGCCACGTATATTTGGTCTTGCCTTTTTCTTCTATTCTCATGTGCAATGAGGCCTGGTGTATTTGGGCTAGCTTTTATCAGGTTAGTATACAATCTCATGGATGGTTGGAAGTTGTTCCAATGTTCCCTTCAAGATACAAGGCCACCATATTATGGAGAGTGCTCCCCCTTAAAATTATGTGGGTATATGTAATTAAAGAAATAAAAGAACTTTTGATGATTAGTCATTGAATCAGGCCATTCTTATATACCCACTCAATTTGAAATCGAGTGGATTTGGGTAGCACCACAAGGGAATTCCCAGAAATATTAAATTTTGACATCGGGAGTGGAAGTAGGTAATTGACAATTTCCATCAGCCACCTTATCTTGAAAGCTAACTCTTTGGGGCTAGTTGTTCACAACCCCAAGTGTAGGGTCGCGATGTAGTAATTATCTTGGTGAGACCGAGGTTGAATCCATAGGGACTATCTCGTGTGTATTTGAAAGCAACTAGGAGTAGAACTAGAAAAAGATGCAAATCTAAATCTGGAATTACAGGGAGTAATTGTAAAGTGTGTAATTAGAAACTTAAGAAATTCAAAGGTGGGAACTAGGGTTTCCAAGGATCCACTTGTAGCAATCAGGGAAATCTATTACTTGATTCAAGGACACAACTGGAATCGATGTCCTATCCCATCTAATTGGAAGATATCTCAATAAAACCAAACCTGAACTTCCTTTGACCTAATTCTCAATGGATGAGAGTCATGAGGATTGGAAGGGATTCCATCACCTAGCCATGCCCTAGAGACAATGACAAACAACAGGATATAACAATTCCCACAATCAATCATAAGAGAATTATGAAGATTAGAAGGGATTTCATCATCCCACCATGCCTAAAGGACGATGGTGACAACAGGATTTCCTAATTTCACAATCTCAGAGCATGGAAAGAAGATACTCAAAGCTATTGTAGATCTATTGTAATTTGAGTCATAACAAACCATTAAAAACTGAAAGTATTCTTTATAATCAAACTAGAATCAAAGAGAGTTCAATATAAACATGAATCAAAACAATAGAAACATATAGACATGATTGAACTAAAGTCTCTTAAATAAAACATGAAAACAACTAAGGAAGAATAAGAAAAACTCTTAGCGACGGCTTCTCCACCTTTTTTTCGACTCCTCAAACCCTAGAAGATGCCTAGGAACGTCCTAGGGAGTCCTATTTATAGTTGTGGAACTCCAACTTTCGCACTTAGTAGGAAAAATCTAGAAATTGCCTTAAATTTACGCAGTTTGCTAAAATAGATTTTACTCTGCGGCCTGCGCAGTTTCCTAAAATAGACTTCACTCTGCGCAATTTCACAAAATGGCCCAAAGTTTCAGAATATGCTTTTTCAGGACGATTTCAGGATTCCTTTTCTTCACTTTAAATCTTTGATTCTCTTCATTCCTCACTTGGTTTTCTTGGATCTTTGACATGTGAATTCTTCAATCTTGGTCTCCTAAGATCCATCCCTTGCTTGGTGATTCTTGAGCATCAAATCCATGCTTTTAGCAACCTTTTCAATCTAAACTCTTAAATTCACCTTGCAACACAAACATGAGTAAAATAAAACATTAAGCATTATCATGTTCATAAAACCAAGATATAAATGGGGGATAATATGCAATATTTGACCCTCAACACTAGTCGTGCTTAGAACATGGTTTTAAAACATTGTTGCGATATGGTTGTATTGGCCATATTGGTCCCCACCATTACACAATAAGGGGGTGAATTGGCTAACTGAAAAATAGGTTATATTGGCTAATATGGTTGGATATGGTTGTAAGCCACCAATACAGTTACGGCCATGAAGCCCCCCCCCCCCCCCCCCCCCCCTCCCCCCCTCTCTCCCCCTCTCTCACCTTTTTAATTTTTAATTTTTAATTTTTGTATTGGTGCCTGCCATTACATGATACGTGGATGAATTGGCTGAATGGGAGGAAAAAATGGGTTGTATCGGCTAATATGGTCCTTTACAGCCTGATACAGGCTAATATGAATATGGCCATGAAGACCCTCTTTTGTTCCTTTTTTTTTTTTTTTTTTTTTTTTTAAAAAAAAATAAAAAATTCTCTTATTTCTTTTTTCACTTTTTTCTTCATGTCAACTCTAAAGGAAGCTTATAAACTTATTCTGGATTAGATGTAGGCCTATTTTGGAACCAAATCACAAGATTTGAGTTGGATTTGATGAATCAAAGCGGAATGGACGATTTTAGGAAAATCAAGAAGAGGGGTAAAACCATCAGTTTTTGTTTTTTGTTTTTTGTTTTTTGTTTTTTTTTTTCTTTTGTTTCATCCTCTTTTTTGTTGTATTTCAATGAAATGGTCTATTAGCCACCAAATATGCTTGATTTGTGTTGGATTAGGGCGTAATTGGTTGACTTTCAGTAGGTCATGCTGGCATACAACATTCTTATCAAAGAATAGCCTTATACACCACTAAATGCATGTTGAAAAACAATTTTTTTTTTTTTTAAAGAGAGATACATTCTGCTGTTTTACATTGTTTGCTATTTTTCATATATAATATTTTTTTGGCAAAAAAAAAAAAAGAGAAAAGAAAAAAAAAAAAAAAAAAAAAAGAAGAAGAAAAAAAAAAAAAAGAAGAAAAGAAAGAAAGAAAGAAAAAAAGAAAAAAAAGAAAAAAAAAGAAGAAGAAGAAGAAAGAGAGGTTGATACGGGCCCATATCATTTGATATGGGCCTGATATAGCTTGATATGCCCCATATCGTCTCTTTTCGGGTTTGTCTAATGCCTTCTGATACCAATATTTAAAACCTATGCTTAGAACTCGAACCTTAGGGAGCTTGTGGCTAAAAGTTGGGATGGATATTTTCGCAAGCCAAGTAGGTGGAACACTACTTTTGGAAGGGGACTCCTCGGCTTATGCATGGGCTTTAGGGAAATGTTGTTCACCCTAGGGATGGCTTTCGATCCTGCTTTCAAGTATTAGAGATGTAACGCCCTGAAATTCGGGGGTTGAGCATAAACTCAACTCCCGAGTTCCAACGCATCACTTATGCAACATAGATAATGATGATTGAATGTTGTCCATATTAGTGCGTTTAAACATGAGTGGGATTATACCAAAACACCATATCATACTCTAGAGACAGTTAACTTACGCAAGCGGAAGACTGTGATACATAAATAAAGCATACAAATGGTGGTAAGTCCCCAGAGTATGATCAGATTACCAGGTTAAATGATTACAAGTAAGGTTCCAAAATTCACAAAATGATACAGTATAATGTTCAACTAGTTGTATTTCTGAAATCTCGGTAATTCCCGTTGATCAGAGCATGGTTTACATAAACCCGCCTGACAACTGCATGTAGGAGAACGCCTCCTCATCATTGTCGAAGTCTGGCTCCGCCTCGTAGGCATCGCCATCACCTACAGCTAAGACAGGGTCTGGTTGGTGTTTAAAGCACCGTCCCAGAACGTTGGAGTGAGTGATCAACTCAGTGGAGCTATAAAGCAAAGGTTAACATGTTATCAATTCAGTCAAGTAGTAATGATAAATCAATACAATCAAGCATTCCTAAGTACTCTGGTTAATGCAAGGATGATATGTATTAATGATGTATGCCCTCGCCTGCACTCCCTCTGCGACTTTGTTTCACGGTCGCGACATGCATACCTTCCACAGTGCTCAACTCCAACGCCAAAGGCACATGTAATGCGGTGCATGAACATGATTACCGAGTTCTTATTAGACCTTTTCATACAGCAGGATTGGGAAGCTAAGGTACCTCCCTTATATCATTTCCCAAACAATGATCCATTCTAGGGTCGTCAGTCCTAGTAAACCTCATACGATGTCGTTCTAGGTCACTACAAAGGGCTTGTTACCTGATCATTGTAGGCCTAGTTTATACTTAGTTGCTACAGAAAGGCTCGTGCCTCAACGCAGTCTAGAGTATGTCGAGGTCATACAAAGGGTCGTCACCTGATCAGTGTAGGCCTAGCTCGAATACAGTGTCCATACCATCGTACGGCTCACGAGCTCTGGTGTTGCAGTCGACAGCTCTCGCCAGTGTCGAGGTCAGGTCTCCCACCTACATATCGTATTCAGCTGACTCAGGTCATGGGTTGCTCACTGACCTATGGAGGCTCGTGCCTCGTCAGGCAGGGCTCCGACGGACAGGGCAGTATATTAGCGACTACATGAGTCTTAACGGGCTTCACTGATTATCACTGTGAGTTTGGGTACCGTAGATTCAGTTGTAGTAGTAAGTAGCGTCAATACATTAGGCCAATCGGGTACTTGACAAGACTAGACTAGTACGAGCGCACGTAGACTTAATCGACACGGAGCGCATAAGCATTCTGCGTGCCTAACCACTGTCGTCAAGCGACATACGACTCAGATTCGTCGAACGCATCTGTTGAGGCTAAAACAGTTCAGCCACCGGTCGTAAATCATTACCGATTGCCTGGACTACAACGTAGCCCCAAACACATTCTAAACAACAGCATTCACATATAGTAATCCAAATTAGCATGTGACAACTGAAATCAGATATAAATCTTACTTGAGCAAATTGACAAGCACATACTACACATATTATCATACACATACATTTCATTCATACAACCTATAACAGTAAGATAGGTTATATAGAGGATACTATAACCATAGTAAGGGAATTGAGAATCCTATCTCAACACCCTCATCATATGCATTTAAACAAGCATTTTCGCATTCAGGCATTTTATCAAACACTTAGACTACACATATTACATATGTAATAAATTAGTTAAAACGCATATCGTAGCAAATTCTTCCACATAGGAGTTGCCACACGTACAACCACCATATATCCTCAAACATGAATCATGGCAAGCACAAATCATAATTCCATACTCATACAAACATTTCAACAAACACTTGGAATGCATATACTTCGACATAGTTCATATGTATGTGTAATCTACGGGAAACATCGTATCTAAGCACATGTGATAACAATCAAGTCAGTCATAAATCATTGCTGACATTGAAAGCCTTGAAAACCATAACCTAGACATTTATAGTCACACCTTTCGCCGATAAATAAGTATCGGACTCAGTTTGTATGTCAAGTCTTTGTCTACGGCACGACGGCCACCTATAACATGAAATAGGTTAGCTATTTCATCACTTACACTATTTGAAACCCTAAAACAGATTAGGGTTAGGTTTTTCTTACCTAAGAACGGCGTCAGAATCGCCGGAATAGCGATACAGAAGTGGCAGTTAGGTATGTGGAACGGCGGGATTGAATCCCAAGAACGAACTCTCACACTCTCTCACTTTCTCTCTCTTTCCTTCTCGTTCTTTTCTTCTCTCACCTAGGGTTAGAAATTCGTATGTGAAGGGTGAGAGAGGGTTTAAGGCCCTTATATAGGCCCAGAATTGATGGAAATGGCCCTAGGGCAAGGTATACTTGGGTTATAGCCAAGAAGTGGCTGTTTCAGTCCAACGGAGCACTTCTGGAGGCCCCTTTTCTGCTTGCGGTCAGACTTAAGCTGTCTTGCATTGGATCTAGGTCGAGTTAAGTTTTCGATCCGATCGGATTTACAGATCAACCGTGGCGGATCAGTTTCAGTTCAGCGGTCGTCGGCACTCGATCAGGGCCACGAGTACATTGACCTGTGCTAGGAAATTTTCCTGATCCGAGGGTGTATTTGGGTCAGATTCTGACGGTCTGGAAGCTTAGATTTGGCCCGCAAGCGAACGGCCCAAATCACTTAAATCTGAGTTCAATTTCTAAAGATATTCGTGTTTCTCACACACTTCACTCCGGGCTCAAGTTGTGCGTTTCTGGATACCGTTAGGACTTGATTTCCGAGATGGTTGCCAAGCCCAACAAGGCGGTCATAAGTGTATAGCTTCGTGGTCTACGGACTTTCGACGCACGGTCCAGGTCCGATACGAAGTTTCAAGGTGTTCCCGAGAGCAACCGGGTTTAGAGATTGGTCCTTGGTTATAAGGTAATGTAGCGTTAATGGTTCTACCAATTTTGGGTCTTGCAGTTCGTATTTAAAGTGGCTCAAGCTAGTTTCACAGCTAATCTAGTTTAGCGCTTAGTTAATTTCGTCTAATTTCTAAAGGATTCGGTCTTGAGTGATTTCTGCCTGAGGTGGTACTCGGGTATTTGTACGGATTTTTCCGAGACGTTACAAGAGATCTACTGTTTCTGGGTTTATTTTTCACTTCCATTTTATTTCAAATAGGCTTGGTTTCCTCTATTGGTTTTGTTTTAGGTAGGGTTTTCGATGGTTTATTGGGCTGGAGTGTCTTAGATAGGTGCCAAAGGAATGGGGACTGAACCTGTCATTGTGGCTGCCTTCATGATGGTAGTTTGGTAGATCAACTTTCAAACTAGTTGAATGGTGGTGGTCTGTCCATGGGATCTTTTATTTATTGCCTGAGGCTTTTCAAGCTGTCTCGCACCTTTCGTCTTTGGGAAATGCAGGTTTTCTTTCCTGCTCCAGTGGAAGTTACAGAAATGGCAATATGCAGCTCTCATCATAGAAGTTCTGTGCAGGTCCCACCATGCTGCACACAACATACAAACTTTTGATCAGGTCCATGGTAGTCATTTGAGTAATTGCCTGCGATAGGGATGGTTAGGTCAAAGGTCCACATCCATCTAGGAAAATAAAAAACCCACAACTGGTAGGTCAGAGTTTGCCAATCACTGTGATTTTTGGCTTGTAGCCATCCACATTTGCCCCACCAAATCAACAGTCCCAATCATCATGCATGTTTGCCACATGCATTGGGAGTCTGGGAGGAGGTAATTGCATAAAACTTCTGTGAGGCGAGCTGCTTCTGAATTAGCATTTCCTAAAGTTATTAATGAAAGCAAATCTATTCAAGTTTTGTCTGCAACTATCATTCCCATTCTAGAACAAAATGATTTTACTTTGTATTAGATAGAAACTTCACGTGTGCCCATATTGGGCACCTATTCCATAGGCACTTAAGCTTGTGTTTGGGAAATATGCATGTGAGCTTTAAATCATATACCGATTTTGAGAAGTATTTTTAATGGCTCATAGACTCCCAGTACCTTGGAAAGCCCGCCCTTTGTTAACTTTTGTTGGGGGGAGGTAGGTGTTGGCTGAATTCAATCAAACACGAAGCCACACGTGTGATCAAGGGTTGTATTTAGATTTTGTGTGCAATTATGATTGCGTGGGCGTGCTAGAGTCTTACTCGACTCAATGTTTGATTGAACACCGGTGCCTCCCGTGTTGAGTCAAACTGATTGTAGAATGGACACAGGATCCAACTATTCTCTCAACCACAGGTTGTGATAAGCGATCAGGCAACTTGTGAAAGAGTAGGGGTTAGCCCCTCCGAATGGATTCTATTTGCCTTATGTCTAAGTACTTGTTCTTTCACCAGTAAAAGCAATAAATTCCTCAAAAGAATGAAGATGAACAAATAAATAAAAGAAAGGCTGAATAATGCCAATTTTATTAATATTTGAATGTATGGCACATTACAATCGATAGAGTATCAGATAACCAAAGAAATAAATAAACGAGAGATAAATACCTGATTCGTCTGTAAGAACAAATGATCGAGGCGACTGAAATGTGTGATCGCCTAAGTAAGAACTCAGTTGATCGAGATCCAACAACTTAGGGGATAGACAATTAATGAAAGATAAATTGTAAAAGTAGATAGATGTGTTTGGCATGAGGCCTCAAGCACTTCTTCACGTGCTCTTTTTATAACTTGTTGAAGTGGCTAAACCCTTGCTGGATTTCCTTGTTAATCCTGGACCTTCCACGTATTCGGCATGCATTCTAAGCAGGAAAGTCTCTGGATAGATCCGAAATTGCTGGCTTCTCGGATCTTCTTCTCGTTGTTGATTCCCTTATGGGAGATGTTTGTGGCCCACTAATCAGATTCGAGATCAAACAGGGAATCGCTGATCCCAGACCTCAAATCGATCATGGCCACTCATCTGGTGGCACAAATCAAACCACCTCTTGCATTTAGCACTTGCTCCCTAATGGTTTAGAGTGATGGAGGTATTAGATGGACTGGGGCCACCTGATACTGATATATTATCGGACGGGTCAGATCAGATCTATCGTCGAGCTCTCTCATTCTCTTAATTCTGATTATTGTATGACTTGGGACCTGATCTGCTTGATGTTCGCTATCTCCTGATTTGGGACCAAACCATAGCCAGATTTGCTTGGATATTGGTTCGATCTCCGGGGTCTTCGCGACTATAGGAAGTCTCCGAAAGTCTCTGGGAAGATCTCCCATTTTAGAATGACTGTGAGAGATGACCTTATCGAGTGTATCATAACTGGATCCTTGTTAGGATTCTTGCCTTGATGGGTCTTTTATAGATGTGCTCGACACGCTGCCTCATTAATCAATAATGGTCACGTGGCATGCGACAGTTCTCACCCTTAAAGTCATGCATAAGGTTTTGTGCCTCCACATTAATAATGGAATGCATATCATCGAAGGAATATCAATCGAAGATATCTTTGAGTGCGAGTAAGATTTCCTTGAACACCAAGCCCGTAGTGTCAATTAGAGGTGTACATGAGTTGAA
>JAJHSJ010000001.1:42944379-43008661 GCA_021015155.1 Magnolia officinalis
AATTCAATTCATTTTTCTGAAAGTCATTTGGAATTTTAGAGGCTTTGTTTGTATCATGCTTTCTTGAACAGTGTCCTAAGCATTTCCTGTATGAAGAAACACTACATTTACCCTGCTAATCAGTAGTATATTCAAAATGTGCTTCTGTTCACACTAATATGTGCACCACAGGCACCCGTTCTCAATTACTTCAGCTCCTGGAGATGATTACCTGAGCATCCACATCCGGCAGCTGGGTGATTGGACACGAGCTCAAAAGGGTCTTCTCCGAGGTATGTGAGCCTCCAGTAGCGGGTAAAAGTGGGCTTCTAAGAGCTGATGGAACCACCAAGAAAAGGTATAGACCCTGCCTCTGTTACTCCCAAAATCATTGGAGTTGAATTTACTTTTTTGGTTATATTTTCTTTTTCTTTTTTATGTTTTTCACATTTAAGTCTCTTGCTATTACAGTTTGCCAAAGCTCTTGATAGATGGGCCTTATGGAGCTCCTGCTCAGGATTATCGTAAATATGATGTCTTGTTACTCGTTGGATTAGGAATATGAGCAACGCCTTTCATCAGTATATTGAAAGATTTGCTCAACAATATCATAAAAATAGCAGAGCAAGCAGCGAGTATATTTTAGTCAAAGCTAATGAAAATGAAAAAAGTAAAAAAGATGGAAATATAGTGGTAAGAAGAATTTATTAACCACTCCAACTTGCTGTTTTTAGGATTCCAACTCGGATTTTAGCCAGGCAACTGATTCGTGTGCTGGAACAAGCGAATCGAGCTCTGTTAATAAGATGTCTCCAAAACGGAAGAAACCTTTAAAGACAACCAATGCCTATGTCTACTGGGTACCCGGGAACAAGGTTCCTTTGACTGGTTCAAGGGTGTCATGACTGAAGCTGCTGATCTTGATCACAGGGTAAAAAGGAAGCTCAATTCTTGATCGATATAACCCCTCTTCTACCCTTATGTATGAAATAAAGGGCTATTTATTGATGTTGGGATTCTACTGTAAATAAAATGAAATGACTATGGGGAATATCCTAACCAGGATGAATATGGTACTGCAGTAAAAAATGAGTAATGTTGCATTAGGTGTAAATTGTAATTACCAAGTGAGAGAATATGGTGATCTATAATTACCTGAAATTTCATTTAGCAAACACGAAAAGGAGTATCGTATCATAGACAGTACCAAGAAGTTCCCAAAAAATAAACGACATCGAAGTGGAATATGCAAAAGAACTCGAACTTGGTACTGAAGACCTAGAGAAAAATCTTGCTCTTATTCTGAAAATTTTTATTAGTTTGATTAAACTAAGACAATATTCAATATCATACATAAGAGTAGAAGAGGGGTTATATCGATGGGACCTTGACATTTGGCTGCATTGACCCATGACATCAACATCAGGGATTGTTGGACCGATGACCATCTATTTGTCCAGCTTTGTCATGGGTATTTACATATTTCCAACACTATCATTTTTGACTTACCATCTGCTAGTATCCAACCTGTTTTGATAAGATTAGATCCAAAACTTTTGTGACCCACAAAAAAAAAATGTTTATAATGGTCTTCCACCACTGTTTTGTATGTTGTGGTCCACCTGAAACTAGTTCAATCTTGTTTGGTGTATTTTCTTCACAATTCAGTTTCTGAGAATTCTTTTCAAAACATGACTCTTATTAGTGGCACATGCATACAGTGTAACAGGAATACAGGACGGAGAAGAAAATATGGGGTCACACGGGCCATATGAATTGTTTACAATTTATGAGAAGACTTGGCAAAATGCCGTAACTAAAGTTGCATAAAAGCACTGTTTTAAAACCTAAAGTGGACTCCTCTCTCTCTCTCTCTCTCTCTCTCTCTGAAGGTTCATCCTCTTTTGTTACCGACCCCCTATGTAGTGATCCACTATGCTGATGATATATTTGGGCGATTTTAATCGATCCGAACTAATCATATATATTATTAGGGTGATTTTCATTGATCCAAACCATTCATTCACATATATTTGGGCTGATTTTCATTGACCCAAACCATTCGTGTGATTGAGCCCTATTTGATGTTCCAAACCATTCATATGAATAGCTTATTCTTAGTGATCGAAACACGTTCATATGGTTTGGGCTATTTTCATTGATTCAAGCCTAGTGATAACATCCATCATTCATCTGATTTGGCCTATGGTTAGTGATCCAAACCCTTCATATGTTGGGGCCATTTTCATTTATTCAAGCCCTCTATGTATTGATTCATTGTGTTGATGATATACTTGCGCTGATTTTCATTGGTTCTACTGTGTTAACCATCTGATTATAACGGCCATCAATTGGCTGGCTAAATGAAAAACAGTCTGGGATCCAAATTCAGTGGTTGAGATTGGATAGTTAAGACTGTCCAGTCAATGTGGTTGTTGGACTATGATCCATCCACGGTGGGGCCCACAATTGGGGCACTCTGGATAGAATGCATTTCTGCCATGGGTAAGGTGGACGAGCCATTGCTGTTGGACAGAATTACGCTCTGTTCGTCATCATCCTCCATGGTATGACCCATCCACCTCCACATGGCATAAATGTATATATGGAGATTCTTACATGCAACCTGAACCATCCAAATCATAAGGACTCTTTTAAATCCTGGATTTCAAATCCTCAAAAGGGCCTCTTTTAAAATTCAAGAGAAAAGGAGTGCAGAAAATCCTGAATTTTCAAGCCTCTTCAACTGTCATCCTTGAAGATTATTGGTTGGTTCTTGTTTTAGTGCTCTTTACAGTTTTAGTGCTCTTATCTATGAGCTGGATTTCATAATGCATTGAAGATTATTGGTTGGTTCTTGTTTTTCTTTTTACAGTTTTAGTGCTCTTTACACAATAAAAAACAATGTTGGTCTCTTGTGAGTAAATCTCTGTATCCTTATAAATTTTTTTGTGTGGTTATTAGGTCTCACAATTTGTCATTCACGTATAAGGCTTGCATATTATGGATATAGTCGTCAATTTCTGCAGGTTGGGTTGTTTTCGCATTTCATCTTGCTAGTGGATCTTTTTTCCTTTTCATTTCATCAATTTCATTACTATATTTGTCTTATCTTTTTACAATATCTCTGTTCTAATGTGCTTAATCATGTGATTGTTTGTCTTCAACATAATCACGTGCAAATGCAACCCAGATCTGAATAGTTGAATGTGGACTGCATTTCTAGATTTAAAGCCAAGGACTTCAAGAAAACCTCCACAGGTCAAGCAGCAAAAAAAAAAAAAAAAAAAAAGAGACTTAAATGATATGTGGTCTCTTCTACAACACAACTTGATACTCACCATCAACACATTGAAACAAATTTTCTCAGTGACAAAGTTGCTATACATGTTGTCTTCTCATATATCTTTTGGTGATGCTTTTATCTTCTTATGTGTAATTTGTTAAATTTCATCTGTCAGTGCTTTTGTTTGACAGTATGAAGCTATAGAGTGATTTTTTTTTTTTTTTTTTTTCTTTTCTTTGGGTGTAGGATCATTTATGGAGATATTGGACAATTCATATGTGAAATGCAAGTTGGCTTTGGGATCTACAGTAAACGTGCATCACTGGGACCTACAGTAAATGTGCCACTATAAAGAAAACACCACAATCCATCTGATGCTTCTAAGCATACATGATTTAGAAAAGTATAGCAATGGCTCACATGCTCTACTTGTCGGCGGTTTCTTCTAGTTAATCACTATCTTTGGAGTGTTCAAATTTGAGAAACAATCTATTTAGCTAAGTGTATAGAAACCAACACATGTACATTGATGCATTTGGCATCCAAAGTCCCCCTATCTAGCTAATTAGTATTTGCTTCACTTTTGAGTTTCATCCAAATATTTTCTTTGTGACGGACCATAGAATGGAAGATTACTGTGGCATGACTTGAAGAAAGGCGATTTCTATCATCTAATGGCAACTCCAAAGTCCTTTCACTTATCATCTAAGTCTTGTCATCCAACAATATGTACGGTTCATCATGTGCTTTCTCACTTTTAGCTTCCTTTCTCCTTTAAATATGTGAACTCTAGTGTAGCCAATAAATCAAACCTTTGGAATTTGTACTTTCTATATCTAGCGATAAGCTCTGTTTCCCTATTAGATACATTTCATTGATGATCTTAGTAGATTTTCTTTTGGAAAGCGCTTTCATTTTTAACTCATTTTTCTTTTCTTGTTTTGTTGGTGGCTGTGTTTCAGGATTCAAGCATTTGAAATGATGGCAATTGCTGTGGTAGGGAACAACCTCATATATTTGTCTTTTCAGCCTTCAGACTTTTACTGCATGTCTGTCTTCAATTAGTTGGGTTTCCGGTGGTGCTATGTAGCTTATAATTTTCTACCATCATTTCAAATTATCTGCCATAGTGTTCTTGCACCTGCAAGTTATGACAAAAATCTGGATTGCATGTGGTCGTACTACTGAAGAAGTCTTCCGAGTCAAAGCCTAAACAATTTGGGATATAAGATTTTCCGCTTTGTTATGAAAATGTTGTGCATTAGTGATGTATAATTTCCATTATTGGTTGGTATTAACGAGATGGTTGTTCATTAGTTTGACAGGTTTCCTTTGTTTGTGCAGCTATGACTTAAATAGTACCTAACCATCCCATTTTATAGGCTATTTGTTGGATGATTAGAATTTGATTTGTGTGTTTTTGAAGTGTGGTCCATTGTAGCGAAATGACACACTTACAGATGGAGTACAAAAGCCTTGTGAGCATATAGGTTGGATGTTAAATCATTTTTGGATGCTCATTTCAGGTTTTGGTTTGTATCAGCATACAGGTTTGAAACGATTGTTTTGGTTGTTCATTATAGATTTCACATTTACGTATGTATACTGAATTTTTATTTTTGCTACTCATTTAGTTACGGTTTGTAACATCTTACATGAGCTCGGACGATAATCATTTATTTTGCCTACTCATTTCAGGTTTTGGTTTATAACAACTTAAAGATTTAGCTTAATCATCACAGGGTTAGTGTTAACTTTTTCCTCGCTAGGTCCCAGGTTTGATTGCCTGCAGGTTTTTGATTTATCAACTATTGTCTTGCTAGGTCCCAGGGCAGAATTCATGGGTTGTGGCCGCGAGCATGTTGTAAAGTTTAAGTGGTCTAGTATGGAAGTTCTTCTTCATCAGACTGATGCCCATGCCTCTGAAAGATTTGGATTTTAGGTACATGGAAAATGTTTGTATATGTCTAGACACTGATAGCATAGTAGTTAGAATTTACAAACCAAGTCAGTTTGCTTCGCCCCCAAACTTTGTAATGCCCTTTTGTTAAATCTATCTTACAGGCGAAAACTATGAAAAAGATTGTGCTGAGGCTACAATGCCAGAACTGCAAACATGTCTCCCAACACCCGATTAAGGTTGGTTTCTCATATTATTATTATCATTATTATTATTTTATTTATTTTTTGTTTTAGGCAAGCATTCAACATTCCATGCTAGGCATCACTTTAGGTGGTCCCCACATTGTAAGGATTTTATTAGACTTTTGGCATGCAACTGGATGATTAAAATGGCATATAGCCAACAGAAAACATTTTGTTCCATTGGACCATACATGGTGGGATTCATTTTTTTCCTCCTGTTTATTCTGTTATGAGAAATAGGGCTGGATTTTGGAGTGTGATGACTTTGATTTGTGGCCTTCACTAAATTAATGTGATCAGTTAGACACCTTTTGGCTGGTTGATCGGATTCGATTGAAATATACTACTTCAGATATCATATGTTAGTGAAGCATGCTTAGTACATTTTAAATAAATTTTGTATTTCAAATAGATTTGCTACGGCTGAAGGGTGTTATGTCCACTGACAGTTCGTGCATACTATATCTATTTTGATAAGTTGCATTACTGGGGTGTTGTAATTTTACGTTTCATTTTATTTCTCATAGTTTGCTGTTGGGACCATCTATAACAGGAAAGCAAAACATGGATACTCAGAGGTCAATATTAACTTTTAGGCTGAATTCAAATGTTGGAGTGAATTAAGTTGTGAACATTCATGCTTTTCAAAAAAAAAAAAACAGAACATTCAGTTTAATAAAAAAGTTAATGGGTGCTTCCACGTCATTCATAATGATGAAGTTGCATTGAAATTGCAGCGTGTTGCTTTTGAGTGGGTCATGACATATGACCAGTTGTAGGTTGATCATTTCTCTTGTCAAAATACCTTGAACTAGAAGAAAAGTAGAGAAGGTGTTAAATGCTTTACAGATTCAATGTAGTGAGAACTTGGAAGGAAATTAGTAAAATATGGGCCAGATACGTAATAATTGGTAGGTATCATTTTGAACTTCTGCATGCACTTGGATACTCTCATATCTCGCTTTTTGGAAATTGGTTATTGCTGGTATTCTCAATTGGGTCTTGCATTTTGAATGTCTACATGCACTTGAACTCTCCTAAATCTGTTTTTTCGGGTATTGCTGGTTTTCTCAACTGGTTGTTGCATTTTTTTATTTTTTATTTTTGATATGGAGTATGAATGTTCTTCTCATCATAAACAAGAGAAACGGTTTTGATGCTTAATTGATGTAGAGTCTTCTCCTAGTGGTTACTTTTCCTGTTTTGTCAAATCTATGATTTATGGGGGGTTGGAATTGGTAAATCCACAGGTTCTGTAAATCTTGACTATAAAACAAGTTGAGGAAGATTTGAAATCTGTGGATTCACAAATCCATGATCCTGATCCCTCACCCCAACACGCTTAATATGCATAATCAACCTTCATAGGCTTCCTGGTCTTGTTTGCAGATTAGATTAGGCTTTTAGGCCCATGACATGGAGATGCAGCTTTTGCGTCCCCAGTCCATGACTTGGAGATACCAGTTTCTCCGGATGGTTAAACAGCAACAATTTGCATTCTACAACTAGAATATTCCAATGTGCTGTATTTAAAAACCAAGTTGAAAAATTGGTGGGAACACATCACACTAAAAGTCCTTTAAAGAAGAAGAACATGTATGTTTTCCTCATTAGAGAATTAAAACTACAAAATCCACAACATGTAGGTTGTTGATGTTCTTCTTGTCACCATACATACACTAGTTTCCCGAGCATCGATTGTAGTTCTTGGACTGAAAATGGGCATAGTCCTGTTTGAAACATTTTACTATATAAACAGATTTGAAATCATAAAGGATTGAACTGTCAATCCTTCAACATGTTCCTTCCAGGAAGAGAAATCCTCGCAAGCTTGGCGGGTCTTCAACGTGATCAGTCACATTGATGTTTATAAACTAGTACAAGGGTATACAATGAAACAACTATGCAAGTGATGCTTATAAACTAGAAAATTTTTTTTTAAAAATAAAATAAAATAAATAAAAATCAAAACCATATGGCTTCATCTCATCATCAATAATGCCAGGTTTGCTCTTTTAAGTCACTAGATAAAACCCAAGATTTCTGCACCCATATTCACTCTACAACCATCATTACTGTCTGACTGCTGCACCCTTCGTGTATTCCAGATCATATAAATAATGGGCCACATTCAAATATTGCATCAATTGCAAAAGTAGATATAACATTTACATACCAATTCATGCATTAATTTTGAATTCTTTGCTCTCTAGCTTTTCTTAATATACTGATGAAGGCATTGCCTTTTTTTTTTTTTTTTTTTTTTTTTTGTGATTGGTTCATATTTAAAGATCCTTCTGGTGTTGTTGTTACAACCCAGGCTGAAATGTAAAGATTCTTCTTTTTGTGGGGTCACAAGATATCTGATGTGGTTGATGAGGAAGTCTGCAAGCTGGATGAAAGTTCAAGGAAGGGAGTCATTTCGAGTTCGTG
Organism: Magnolia officinalis; assembly: GCA_021015155.1. Taxonomy (NCBI): domain Eukaryota; kingdom Viridiplantae; phylum Streptophyta; class Magnoliopsida; order Magnoliales; family Magnoliaceae; genus Magnolia; species Magnolia officinalis. Next base: position 42,952,223 of record JAJHSJ010000001.1, read on the forward strand.
TTCTTGGCTTTAGGCATCTATAAGGATTGACATGATGTTTTAAAAGTAACCTAGTTTATTTTCCCCTAGAATAGCAAAAGTGAGTTTGGTCCGGTCCCATCCACTATTGGTCCATTAGATCAGCAATTTGGATTATCTACATGGACCCACTTCTCCAAACTCCTTGGTCATAGTATTACTCTAGAAAAAAGTTATATTTTTGTTTTGTTTTTTTGTCTATTTTCTGACTTAGCCTTGAATCTTTTCTTTTTTTGTTTTTGTGTGTAGTAGTGTTTCTAATTGTCTTACAAAATCCCTGCTTTATCTTGAAACAGTTCTGTGTTTTACATGTCACAAGCCACTCAGAACACAATGAATGGTGATTTGGAGTGTGAGCTAATTTTAACTGCTACCTGGTGCTGATGCCTTTTACTGCTACACAGCTCAGCAAAGATCGACAAAAGGAACCAGTCCCTTGGAAACAATGGCAATCATTGGCAACAAGGAGATCATTGACATTAACCAAGGTATGTTAGCTGTTTAGACTTGGTGTAAAAAAAAAAAAAAAAACTAGGATACATGTGGGTCACCTTTTCTTTCTTTCTTTCTTTTTAATTTTAATTTTAATTTTTGTTACTTTTTGATAAGAAAGATTTCCTCTATGGCTACTGATTGTTGGTGGCCATACTGATTGTTGGTGGCCATGATCTCTAAAGCTACGGATTTAATCCGTAGTAAATTTTTAAAGAGCTATGTTACCAATGGCTACGGTTGTACTGTGGAGCTAGTCATATTAATCTACGAATGTTATCCGTAGCTTTTGACCAATTTTCTGGTAGTGTAGCAAAAACTAACGATTTAGCGGCATCCAGCACAACCGTCAGTAAAGGTCCTGACCGCCGGTAAATCCTCTACTGACCGAGGCTTTACCGGCTGTTAGCTGACTGCGGGCCCGGGAAACCTCATTTTGTAGCTAGATTCATCAAAATATATTATATATATGCAGTTGTACTGTTAAAAAATAAAGGGACCTGGCCCAGACCAGTTCAGACCTGATCAAACCCAACTTTAACTGGGTTCATTACGTGAACCTGACTTGAACCCGATTAGACCCAATTTTAACCAGGTCCTAAAGGTGATACCCAAACCCAACATGATTTCTTGATGGTTCCAAAAGATGGTACCTGAACCCATTATAATCGGGTCGGGTCTTACCACAGGTCGTGGGTAACTTACTGACAAACTAATAGAGGGAGGTTTCCTTTTCTAATGTTTGTTTGTGAAATAAATGAGTTAGCCAATACTTTAGCTGAGGAAGGCGGTCATCGGCCTTTTCAATGGGCTTGCAATCCCTACCCTAGGCGTACCTTCTATTCCTCTTTCTAGTGAAGAAATTTATCCAAGAAAAAAAAAAAAAACAATTCGGAAGAATGCCGGTTACACTATGAAGATTCTATATGGTCTGCATGTCATTGTAATCATCATAACCTTGTCTCCACCATGTGGGTCACACGTGCACATCGAATATGGAAGATTGGTCATATTTTCTCTAACCTTATGGTTAATAATCTTCCATCTTATGATATAAAATGACTATTGAATGCAGTATGCCCTTTTCATTTCACCAATCGATGGTGATGGTGATTGAATTTGTCCATATATTAGTATATACTTGATTCTTCTTATTCAGTAATGCCCTCGATTCCTCTTATTTGGCAATGCAGATCAAGAACGACTGGACCATGATACAAAGAAATTACAGAGCTATGTGAAGGAAAAGTCCTTGTGGATTTCAGAAAGAGGGGGTCTTGCTGACAAGATCAGTCCAGGTATCCTCAAATCTCTTGTAACTCTAACAGACAAATCAAAGTAACTTCTAAGGACATTGCAGTCCTCTTCCGATCTCACTCTCCGTCGGTCGGAATATCCATGTCGTTTGATCATTGTGAATTTCGAGCTATGCACCATTTACAATTTGGAATAGGGTTTTAACAGGTGGTTGTTACAGTAACTGTGCCCTGAGTTGAAAATCAGGATCGTCCACTCATCACATGGGCCACACATGGAAAAAAAATGGATGGTTAGAAATATAACGGTGCACATTCCATGTATGCATGTGGACCACTCAAATTCACCTCTTCCATCTTTCCCCAGGTGTGAATGCCCATTATTTCAATACAAGGTGTGAACTTGTCATCCAAATGAGATCATCTTTCCGTGGAATTTGAATCTTCTCATCCAAACATCAGTCTCTTTTGACAAGAGGCCTTTCTTTCCATGGTTTGTAACTTCCATTCATCCCAACAAATGAAAGAGGAATGAAGTGTGTTCATTTGGTCTCTTTGAACTTGTGGCACTTTTTATTTTTTATTTTTATTTTTATTTTTAGCTTGTTAGTACACCCACTGTCAGTTCACACTTCACTGTTAGCCACCCCCACTAGGAATCGATACCAAGACCTGACCTCACTGTTGAAACGAGGTATCTTTCACTTAGTCTACCACTTGAGCTATGGATCAGAGTGCTTTGAACTTGTGGGACTTGTGCACTGCAATCAGAACCATCGAAATGGTGGGCCATGTGGATGTATGCCCATAAAGTTAAGATAGTCACCCTATCACTGGTCTGAGATAGGGAAGTTTATGACAAAAGGGGCAATTATTCATACTCAATAGGCTAAAACTTGCAACAATCTTATGGCCATAGTGGTTCAACGGTTTTGATTTTGGCCCATTGCCCATTCACATGGCAACCTACCATATCAACGGTGCAGATTATCATGAATTTTGTCAAGTGCAGAGATAGCTCAGCTATTATAGGAATCTTCCTTAAATGCTAGCAAAAGCACATCATCGTGCGAGGTAGGACTGATAGCATGTTGGGATTTCCTGAGCATTTCTTAGATAGTCCAGGTAACAATTACGATCTTGGGTCGGGTTCAGGCTGAAAAATAAGACATAATTTCCGCTGGGCCCCACCCAAATTTCGGAATCTCCTTATTTTTCTGATATCCCTTCATCTAACGTAGAAAATTCAGATGAATGAATCAGATGGCGTACAAACAACACCATGATCCCCCACACAAATCAATGGTGGGTGTCCCCTCTCAATTTGTTTTCAAGGTGTGGCCCATCTAATTTTTTGGGTTGGCCTGATTTATTGGCTCAAGACTAAACGTGATCTGATGGACGGGTTGGATGTCGTCATGCATACATCGTGTGGGCCCCACAACAGCCCTGGTACCATGGAAGAACACCTCACCGAGTTTGGGCCGACGAAGATCGAACCACAAGGTGATGTTTTCATGAGATCCAATTCGTCCATCATGTACGCCCCATCATTTTCTCCTTTTGATATAGAAATCAGGCCGATCGCCCCATCATTTTCTCCTTTTGATATAGAAATCAGGCCGATCGAAAACTTGGATGGGCTACTCTATAGAAAACAATGTACATCCACCCAAAAACCTCCAATTCACATGGTGGTGTATATGATGTTTGGATCGGCCTGATTTCAACATATATTAATTTCTTTTTCATGTAATCCAACTCGTCCATTATGTTCACCCTGACATCTTCTCTCTTGAATCCAAAAATAAGGTGGGCCACACCATGGTAACAATGTACAATCACCCAAAAACTCCAATTGACGTGTGGTTTAGGAAACCTCCCATTTCTAAAAAATGTATCTCCTAGGCTAGCTATTTCAGTGGAGTTTAAATAAAGAGAGGCAGTATTACACCTTTGGTTGGGGGCAGGTGGGGCCCACATTTTAGAAATCCAAACCATATGTCTGGATGGGCCAGTGAAAGAATCCTAACGGCTCCTTATCTCTCTCCCCTCAGATCTGAGTAATGAATGGTCTCATGGGGCCCACATGTGGAGATGGTCAGATAATCGTCATAACTGCCCATGTATTCGGTTCTAAAGTGGGTGGAGATGATCTTGCCCGTACCGTATGATTACTCTTAAGTTGAATGTGGGCCGTCCATCTTGGTTTGTGTGGCTATGGGTTGATGCTTAACAATTGCTCTATCACACGTGGCTGGGTGCTTTGCAGATCGGGTCTGCACATATTAAGGGTTCTAGCATGGATGGCTCACCGTTTTTTGATTGATGGCTAACAATGAAAATCCTCGACCATCCATAGTGATAGGGTATTCATTAGGATGGTCTCAGGTTCAGGATCCGGTATTGTCGGATCTCATTGGTGCGGCCCACCAACAACATACATGTCGGATCTCTACCTGAGCCAACTCATTTTGAAGCTATGTGTGGCCCATAGAGATGCCTATCACAAATCCACTCCGTCCATAAGTTTCTCAAGATCACAATACAACATAAATCTGAAAAATCAATTACATCCAAAACTCAGGTGCGCCACAACACACGAAGCAGAGGGATTGAACGGCCAATATTGGAAACGTTTTCTTGGGGCCACAGAAGTTCTGTATCAGTATGATATTTGTAACTACAGTTTATCTGAGTGGAAATAATACTATGAACGGTTTGGATGGCATATAATCATCATGGTCGTCTCCAGGAAGGTATGAACGGTGGACGTTTGCGTTATCACTGTTTCGTGTCGTGTGTGGCTCACATGAGTTTTGAATCTGCCTTACTCATGGAATACTGTCCTAACGTGATATTTAGAAACTGATGTATAGAGTGGATTTGTTACGGACATCTCTGTGGGCCCCGCGTAGCTTCCGACCACATGAACTTCACGTGGCCGGGGACGGCAATACGCGTCCTTTGCCACCACGACCGTTTTCAAATGCGGCGTAAGTCACACCCCAGCGCAAGATAGAGAAACCCTCGAATTCAAAACTGGCTGTAAAACCCTAACTCCCACAAAAACCCTCACAACGATCAAAAGATTAGGGATTTTATTTTCTCCCTCTCATTCCCTCTCCTCCAAATCTCAAACCAATACCTCGATTTACATTCATCGCGATGGACGAACTACTCATCCAATCCCCTCTCCAACCAAAACCCCCATCTTTCCCTCCTCGAACAAACCCAAACCACGAATCCCTCCTCAAAGAATCAATACACCGCTTCTTCCACGAATCCCAGCGCAAGAATCGCGATTTCTCGAGTTTCCGTTCGATTTTCTTTCGATTACTGCAATCCAGTGCCGATCCACCTCTCGAAATCATCTGGTTTTACGCCGCAGTAACCTTTCATGAGTTAAATTCCTCCAAGGAAGAAGTTTCGAGTAGGATCTCGTCGTCGAAAGACCTTCTCCAGCTGATTGTGGCCTGTTCGGCTTCATCGAACGGCCTGAAATGCATTGCCCTGCTCGCTCCCGTCATATTCGAGCTGCATTCTGCTATAACTGGATTCGAGAAGATATCAAAGAAGACGGTGAGAGAAATTGAGTGTTTGTTCGAAGGAATTGTCGGTTACATCAGCATTTGTAGTAGTAAGGATTTCAGTGGAGAAGACGGTTCAGGCAATTTGAAGTGTTTTGGTGACTTGGTTCGTGTTTGGATGGCGGATGGTCTGGATGGGAATTGGGATGTTGTGGGAGGCTTGAAGGTGTTCTTTCCACTCGTTAGTGATGAAATTAGGGACAGGTTGAGTGAGGAAGGTTGTGGTGTCGGGTATTTGGCTGGTGCCGTCACTGTTCAGGCATTTCTGTTGAGGTTGTTTTTGAAGGTTCGGAATGGAGGGTCAAAGGTGGAATTGGCGAACGAATTGAGGGTTTGGGCAGTTGGTTCGATCACTGGTTTTCAGAACTGTGTGTTTTTTGGTAAGGATTTCTGCTTTGTGGATTGAGTGTGTTTGTGTATTTATATGTATGCATGCATGCATGTATGTTGTCCAACTGGTTGGATTTGAGACCTCTCTCTCTATATAAATGCGTGTGTTCAGAGAACCAAAATAGCACCAATCATCATCTTGAAACATCTACAAGATAGAGCCTTGCATATGACCAAACCGTCTAAGTCTATTTTTCCTCGTCTTATTACCTATTGGTGTTGCTTCCAAGGTCCCTCTAATACATCCAATTCTAACTCCTCTTGCCACTCACCCATCTCAACATCTTTATGTCAGCTACACTTATCCTATGAACATGTTGTTCCTTAGCTGCCCAACATTCTATCCCTCCTGCTCTACTACCCACTTGCGAATCTCCATCTCTTCCTTTGTAGGACGATACAAGTGCTGCACATGGGGCCCGCGTGGATGTGTGTATGACACCCAGACTGTCCATCCACCATGAAAGTTGGATGCCCCATAAATCAAGTTGATCAAACCATTATGTGGGCCACCATATGAATTTGGAGGTTGTTAGATGGTTGTCCATTGTTTTCTTTATTGGGCCCTACCATGTTGTGTATATTCCATGAAGCTGTTCATTACATGAGCACCATTACTACGATGGGATTCTCCAAAAATCAGGCCTATAAAATCACTAAGTGGGCCACACTATAAAAAATGGACAGCCATAATTCTCCAAATTCATGTGTGGCCCGCATAATGCCATGTTGTTTGTGTGGAATCCATTCCATTCATCGGGTATGCCACTTGATGCTAGGCTTTGGGGAAATAAATCAGCCAGATCCACAACTTCGTTGGGCCGCACCACAGGGAATAATAGGGATATGACACCAACCATAGGTTTGTCTGTGGGGCCAATGTAGTACATGTTTTTATCAGACCCATTCATCATATGTGACTCATGAGGATGAAGGTAAGATACAAAAATCAGCCCGGTCCATAACTCAAGTGGGCTACACTGTGTACTTGAGGTCCATTGTTGTGGCCTGAGTTTTTTTAATCGGACTGATCTTTTGTGTGTACTGTCAACATAAGGCTTCTCACCTGATGGATAGGTGGATTTCACATGTATAATATGGCAGGCCGCACGAGCTTGAGTGTTTTACGGTGTACAACAATGTCGTTCGGCTGTTTCAGTCACAGGTGTACAACACCTCACAAAGTGAAGAAATTCTTTATATTTTGGTACTGTGTGATAGATGATATTTAGGCACTTAAAAACTTCTTGTGAATTGCATATATGTCTCACAAAAAATTCAAAATAACCTTTCCAAATTATGGGACCTGGTTTAGATGTATCATGAACCAAAAGCTATGCTTTATTTGATTATCTAAATATTGGATTGGTAGACTTATTGGACGTTTAAAAATGAAAGACATTAAATGTTCATATTTCAACAAACTAGTAATCACTAATCAAAGATTATGACCATTCAACCAATCTGAGTTTGGGACATTGCTTGTATAAAGTGAGCTCCGCAATTTAGCTGGTTTAATTTAATATAATGTGCACGAAATGTACAAGTGACTGTATATGAAGCATGATGTGTTGCCAGACTGTCAAATAAGCCCCTGCATCAAAATTGCCTTTCTATGGACATGTTGGTTCTTCCATTACTACGAGTCCTTGCGAGTCATTCTACAATGACTGTGCATATCCAACCAGAGTGTGTGCATAATACCCACCTGTCCTGCAGGGTTGGCCAACCTAAAAGTTGGACATCGCAAAAATCAGGTCGATCAAACCATCATTGGAGGGAGCCACCACATGAATTTGGAGATTTTTGGATGGATGTCAATTGTTTTCTTTGGTGTGATCCACCTAATGATTGTATATACCTGATTTTGGAAAATACCTTCATGATGGAGGGGATGCATAGGTTTGATGGTATATAAAAAACATATTGGGCCCCGCCTACATCCAACACTCATTGAACTGACATGCTTTGAATCAGTGTTTGACTTTCATAATAGAGCTTATGTAATTCACGAGTTGGATCCCATATGCACACCCTTGTTGGCCCCACACTCAACACTTGTATTACTATGGAGCCTGCACTTTTTGGAAGAAAGAAACAAAAGAAAAAGAGAAACTCATAGGTCAGCTATAATACCAATATGTCATGTAGGCTTTATGATCCATTATACATCCCATCCATCATGTGTGCCACCCCATGTTAGGTCCTAGGACAAAATTTCTCCGTTCTACAACATGGGGAATGGTGTTGAGGGGAATGGTGTTGAGGGGACACCAATGGTAGTTTTGTGTGTCTGCCCCACCATAGTGTCTATATTTCATCCAACCCATTCATCATGTTCGCTTACGAAGATAAAGGGAAACGCCAAAAGCAGCCTGATGAAAAACTTATGCAGCCAAACCACATGAAATTAGAGGAGTTAGCTGTATTTTACATTATTCCCTGGGGTCTCGCTAAATCTTTTTTTTTTTTTTTTTGTTTGTTTTTGTTGTTGTTGAAGATTCATGTGAGTCGGTCTATTTCCTGGTCAGTGAAGTGAAGATTGGGGTAGATTGGTGAGTCCTACAGAGAGTTTGGGTGTTAGACCAACCATAATTTTTTTAACAAATGCAATTCCTTGCAAGAAACTTTGGTTCCTTATGTATGTTTACTAAACATGTTTATTAGAAATAAAAAGTTTTGCATAAGCAATTCTCAATAAACATTTGCAGAGAATTATTTGTTGAGAATCAATTCTTCACTTCCTAGAAGCAATGCTGAACAAACCCTGCCGAATAAGCTTATTTTACAACTTATTTACCTGTCTAAAATGTATTATTCAACTACTTATTCACTTGCTTATGCTTATTGCCTGTGGGGCCCACTATGTTATGTGTATTCCGTATGGCATCCAATCAATGTATTAAGTGGAACACACCGTGATGATGGGATGCCCAAAAAAATCAGGCCTATCTAATCCTCAGGTAGGCCACCCATAGAAACCAATGGACAACCGCCCAAGAACCTCCAAATAAATGTGGCGGCCCCACATAATGGTCGGATAAGCCTGATTCTTGGGGCTTCCAACTTCCATAGTGTGGCGACTTTGCAGTGGATGCATGATAAAGACGTTCACAAGCGACATATGGCATTAGATGGTAGGTTACATGGGACGTGTACGTTAGACAACCTTACCTGTATTCATGCTACAACAACGCATACAGCTGCACAATATCAAAATCACAAGTATTTACCACATGTACCATCATTGATGTGCATGAGGACCAATCATGCACATGTAACAGTCTAAAGAAATAGGTCTGTCCAGTCAAATGAGCTACATGCTAATTTCAGACAATAAAAAAAGATGTTCGCCAATGGTCCACATTCAATGTCCACATCTACCCCACCTGATGAGCGAACATTCTTGATTATCGGGTCAATGCATCTTCATGTTCAGGTCCAGGGAATGGATTGTTTGGATCTTGCACATATATGCTGCATAGGTTATTGTCAAGGCATGTATATGGCAGAGGTATACACGCATGTCGGATTAGCAAACTCAATCTTTTCTATGGAAGTTTTTATTAGCCTAGGAATTTGCTACTTGGCAGCCTGTTAAGGGATATATGGTTGGTGTGTAAGGTAGCCCCACTTTGAAGATGGATGCATACCAGCATGATGTATGCTTGTGTTTTCAGTTTGTATTTGTGGGGCCTAAATCCATTGTATGCATGGATATATGGATGGCTATTCAGGCCATCTATGAGGCACGTTACTGATGGTGCATGACCCAAACATCACACTGATCAAATTATCTTCGCCATCTATTAGGTGCATATCAAAAGGATGATTAAGAGTAAAATGGTCAAGAATTCAAAGTTCATAGGTAAAATTATACAGTTTTGATCATGCAATCAGTGTAACTTTGGGCTATGATCCTCTAATAATGGGGCTTAAATTATGGACGGTCCAAATTACCAGCACCCACATACAACTTCGATACATCCATGCCACACGTAAACTATGTTGATAGTCTCCACGTGCAACAGCATGTGCATTTTACTCGTATAAATTTACCTTTCAATTTGAGTGGTATGTGGCGATTACATAAAACTCTCGAGGCACATCTCCAGCCCTTCCATACAGCTTGAATTCTGTGTTTTGAGCTAGTTGGATTCTTTGGATGTTTGTTAGTTTTGGAGGAAATGTGTTGCCTGATTGAAATAGATGCCGTTTTGCATGAATTAATGCAGAAAATGCTACCAAAACTAAATTCTTGTGGCTTTGGATGGCTTTTTAAATACATGTGAATTGTACTTGTGAAGTTGATTGCTGTTTCAGTTCTGATATTGAGTTCTTGTTTGGGTTCTGATTTTGGGTGCTTTTAGATAGATAGACTGCTGGTTCTGATTTTTGCTTTGATTGGGTTAACTTGGTGCGCGCCTTCATTAGAGGATCTATTTTCTAGCATATGATGCACTCTAGAGTGCCATCAACACCACCATTTTGTATCTTGGGGCCTGGTTGGAGGCTGGGTATGTTTAAATGGCATGGAAGCTTAAACAACATAAAAAGTCATGGATAACACAGAAATGAGTGATTTAACTAAAGCAATGTAATAATGCATGAATAATGTGACACATTCAGTTTTTTAAGTTGTCAACTTCATCAATGTATTGTACCGGTACTTTATCAGTGTCATACTACCAAAAATTCAAAGTCTTGTTTTATATATATATATATATATATATATATATATATGGGAAATGGTTCTATGCAGTCGCTTTGTGGGCCCACCATGATGTGTGTTGAACATCTACCCCAACAGTCAGATGCACCATTCCATAGTGGGCCTCGGGCTTAAAAATCAAGTCAATCCATGACTTGTGTGGGCCACACCACATACAAACATCGAGAGGGGTTACCCTCCCATTAAAACATTCATAATCATTTGTTGGGCCCACCGAGATGTGCTTCACAAATCCAGCCCATCCATTATGTGTGTCCCACTTGGATGAGGGGTCAGACCAAGTTTCAGATGCATCCAAGTTTCAGGTGGGCTCCACCAAGTGCTTTTATATGTTTTAAGCATGTCTTCACATGATTTTAGATGATATGGCCCACCTGAGTTCCGTATACAGCTGATTTTTGGGATATAACATAATTTAAAGGGGATCCATCAAATGCACGGTGTTGATGTTCGACACACATCAGGGTGGGGCCCACACAGCTCGTCCTCATGGGAAGTTCCCATGAGGTCAACCGCATAGAACCATTTCCCTATATATATATATATATATATATATATATATATATATATATATATATATATATATATATATTAGCGGAGAAACCTGCTATATGTATTCTATCAGCCAACTATCCAGTAGCTACATAATATACATCTATGATAATCAAAAGAATGAAGTGTGCTCATAGACAGGCAGACTCTGAAGGATGATTCGCTGTCAGGAGCAATCGTCGCCAAGTTTTATTTTTTTATTTTTATTTATAGATGATTAGATTTGTTAGATTCAATGACACAAGTCATGTGGAACTAAACTTTCTTTCGATATAAAAATGGAACCATTAAAGGACACCACCGTGTTGGTCAAAATATGCCATGGAACAGCCAAAAAGCCCAATTGAGATGCGATGAAGGATCCAAATGAATACCAAGTTATCATGCAGATCCTTGTTATGGTAGTCTCTAGTTATAAATTTGCCTAAACAAAAATCAATGCTTTAGTGTCACTTGTAATCATCGGTAAAAATAATAAATTTTCTTCTTAGCTGACTTGCCAGTTGCCACAGACAACTCAGTTAGTGTTTGATATTGATGATTTTTCATTTGTGAGAGGCAATAATTTTTCCTTCTCTTTTCTGTTTAAAATGCTGAAAATTTTCTATTTGTTTTCTTATTGGTGTGCACCAGATATGCTGATGAGATTGCTACTGGAGCCGACTTTGCCAGTCATCTCTCTATTGGTCAGTATTGCTTACTTAAAATTCGTTAATTTACTAGAATTTCTTTTTTTTGTTAAAATCTTTTTGCACACATTATGTTCTTTGGGGAGTAGAAAGATATCTGATCAATTGCCAAAGTGGTCAGTCAGATACTTTTAGAAAAGGGTAAATATAAATCTTCCTTTCTGATAAATTGATAAATAAGACAGTTTCTTGAGACTTACCTCAATAGAGCAAAATTGTATTGTTGTGGGTCTCTTGAGTAACAAATGGGTTTACCTTTTTCGATGTATGGTTCTGCTATAATTGAATTGTGGTTTAAGTGTTGTTGAGTTTTGTTGAGTGCATCACGCTTATCACATTCCTCTACTGGAGCTTACCTAATTGTAAATGTAATCCCAAGAAGTTTTGGTCTTTCTTTTCAAACGAGTACATTTTGGTATTTCTCCCATTGTCCTAACCATTATCTAATGTAGATCTGATTCCAGGGTTCTGAAGATGAATCCCTTTTACGAGAAGTTCTGTATGATGCTGTGATATCAGTGGATTATTCTTTCCTTAATCCTGAAACAACAATGGAACAATATGATGACTGCATTGTAAGTCTTGCGATGATGCAGTTGATTGCTGCCCATGAAGCTATACGGGCTGCACGGTAAATGAAAATGATTGGTAATTGGGAAATGCCGCATGATAATAGCTCCTCGTTGAGCTAAAATTTTGTTATTTTGTCGCAGGGCAAAGGGGGATCAAAACAAAGCAATTTCATATATTAATGCCTTTTCCAGATCACGGCTACCATCCAAGTTAATTAAGTGGGCCATTGGTCACTTTGGCATTGAGAAAATGAGTAGACCAAGTGCTTCCACACCCCAAGCGCTCCTCAGTAAGTAACGGTATCTTGTTTGGTTAGGGTGTGTTTGGATGCTCACATTGACCAAAGTGGGGACCACAAAGTTTAATTCCTATGACATGAGCCCGTAATTGCATTTGGATGTGTTTCAAATTCAACATGAATTGGTAGTAACGGTAACACCTAGACCTTGATTAGAAAGGAGTGAGGCCAGCTCGACATTGGTCAATGCCTCAATCAGATTTATCACGATTCATATCTATTGAGCACCCAAATGGCCCTTTAGTTACTTGTCTATACATTCTCTTGTTGGTTTTGTTAAGGGTCTTTCTTAATCTCAAGTGATCAAATTACTCTTAATTGCCAGAGTGGCTACTCAATCTTGAAGACCAAGGGTTGAGAGTGTTTGTACACGACATCTCAAAGTTCCGCACCAAGTTGGTGTTTGATGAGTCGAAAGCAGATTATGAGCACCCGATATTTAAGCCAGACACAAAGCGATCCAACAATGACATCTTCTACATTGATAACAAAGGAGAAGGGGAAGACAAAGTAAAGGAAGAGGATCAGGAGATGCAGTCCATGGACACTGCATTCATGGCCGCTGCACGGACAATGAAATTCACAGCAAATGATGGAAGGAGGAAACGCAAAGACGGAAGAAAGGGAGAAGGGAAGACCAAAGTTAAATTCCTCAAATACAAGCTCCATGATAGTTACTTGAAAGAGAATTCCTCTTGTTTGGGCGTTGATGGCATGAGTAGTGGGAGCGACGTGGAGAATCCGGATGAAGACATGGAAGAAATGGAGCAATAGGTTGAAGCGGAGAGATGCAGTCGGGGAAGCGATCAATCTCTCGAGCCATGGATTTTCATAGTCATTCAGGTCACGAGGTGGTAAGATATCAATGTCATGTGCTGTTTACTGACTCAAGATATGTAGGAAGAAATGCATATCTTTTCAAGGCGATGTAATGATTCGAGTTGATTACTGTAGTTAGAAACCAATGGTGCATTTTGGGTCCTTGCCTAATTTTGCTGATCATGAGATGAAGTTCTGTATGTGGCCGTTAGAGCCATCGCCATCGAATACTGTTTGTGCTGCTGACAATATGTAGAGCATGGGATTCTATGGTCTTGGCATTCTTATCTACCAATACCTTTTTCATTTGTAGAATGGATTTTGTTGATTTACACGAGGGCATTGAAGGGAGGTCCCCTTGTTTTGCTGAAGCTACAATGGGTCTGTTAAATGTGTTTCTTTTACATCTTCATGCTTTTTCAATCACGTTATGAGGAATTAGTAAGTCCTGAGTCTTTGTGACAAATGGGGCCCATGGTTCAGAAATCCAGACCAGTGGTCTGTTGTGTCCCACTGTGGATGGACCATTACCTAAAAAGAAATCCAAGATTGGAAGATCTCAGCCACCAACTTTGGGACCTCTCCTACATGTTTGTCCTAGGTAACATCATTTATTGGCTAGAATAATCAATGTCTGTTTAATATAATATAATATTAAGATACCTAGACCCGGCTCAACTTGATTTTAAGCGGGTCCAAGTCAATGGGCCTGATCCATACCCAGTTAGATCCGAATTTTAACCGGGTCTGATCCTACTTACAAGTATGTAATAGTGGCTGCAACCTGTAATGCCTTGTTTTAGGGCAATTTCCTTTGTTAGTTTTGCACAATTTTAGAAATGGCAACTACTCATTTCTCCTCGCATGTGGAACGTACATAGGAGATTTTTACTAATGCATTATTGATGTAATTGGCAATCCAAACAAGCCCTAAAATACCCATGGTATCTCACATGACGATGGTTGGATCATCTTATTTTTACGGCATCTTTGTAGACAAACCATAGTGGACCATCAGGGTGAAAATTGCTAAAATCCCAACCTTTAATTGCAACGAGTGGACCATTCCCCAAAAGTCTCTCAGATCTGAAGATTCTACCGTCTGATCTTTGACCATTTATGAATTGAGCCTGGGACTTCGCTATTTTTATTACAGAGAAGGGTCTGAGGCAGAGCCCAACAGATCAGTGGCTTGAATCTCCAATATGTGAGCCCCACTTCAAGAACTTTGGGCCCAAGGATTTTTCGTTGGGGTTACGGAAAGAGGGTTTTAGGATAAAGTAGCTGAAAAAAGTAGAGGTATTTTCATCTTTATTGGTTCAACAGTACAGTATGGGTAGAGGTCTAATTTGGTAAGGTAAGTTTTGTTCGAGTCGGATAAAAGAAAAAGTGGGGTGGTATGCCGCGTCTATAGTAAAAAATTACCGTCCTGAGGAGAGAATCTTTGGTGCTCCAGCAGAGTATGATGTCATACACAGGTACTTAGAAACTGCATACGTGGCACAAACGTAATCAGTAAATCAAACCAATCGTGTTGCGAGTCCTAGCTTGCATCACGTACCTAGTATTAAGCATATTTGATTATCTGATTATTTGGATGGGTGGACATTTACGAATATCAAATGGGCCTTTTCCAAGAGACGAATCTGATTTTTGGATAGTTAACTTAGGACGGTAGATTACACAAGTTAATTTAATTTGAGTTATTATAACTAATTTCACCGCAAATTCTTAGAGGAATTGGATTTTACCTCATGGTGCATCCAATAACTGATATTTCAAGGCCGATTTTTAAGAAAATTACAATAACTATATGATAGGTCTTTAGTTAAACTAATTAGAAGTTCTCATGTTAGTTCGTGCAAAAATTATTGAACTTTGATAGACGTACTTAATATTATTAATTTTCAATGGCCTTTAAAAAACTTTGTAAAATGAGCAAAAGCCTTCAAGTCAAGATCACAACCCTTATATGTCCTCAAGTGTAAGGAGTTGATCACCTTTAACAGGCCATTAAATCCTTCACATGATCATAGTGTAGGCTAATGTGCCCCTCGATTATTAACTCAAATTCAATTATCTAATGTGAGTGTTCAAATGTCTAGCAACATGATCTTGTATTCATGCCATACTTACACTCTCATGTAGGTTAAGGGCAAAGGAAAAATAGAAAATAAGTTTTCTCTTGATGTTGGAGACCATATATCTTGACCCAAATCAATCCCTTTACATAGGGTCACCGTATGTCTTAAAGTATAATGTCTACATATGTGTCTTAAGTATTTATGATGATCATAGCTCAATATGGCACTAAGATCCATGCACCACAATTCTCCTAAGTCAATAATACAATCAATCTCAAGTTCAAGGATTGGAGGAATTAATACTTACATTACCTATATTATATAAGTATTTAAGGCAAGTCTAAATGTTAACTAACACATATTATATTAAAAACAAAGACTCATGGTCAGCAAGAACCATTGAAATTGACTCTATCACATTTACATGGGCATTAGATTAGGGCACATATTGGTTTTCCAAGACATAACTCTAAAAACTATCCCACTTGCCCTAAATCACTTTTCTAGGTCCACCTAAAAAATGATCCAAGACTTACTATGCCACTTAAGACTATCAATGAGTAGAGGTAGTTCATTAATGAATTGGGCCAGTAAATTGCTTTAATGCTCACCCAATATTTGAGTAGACTGATTGGCCAGCTTCTTTGCACATCATATGCGAGATATAGGGACCACATCTATACATTTGCATGGCATGTGCGAGATACAGGGTTCGCATCTATACATCTTTACATGTATGGACAATCTATAAAATACGTAGCCCACACGACACGTTAGGCAATGCAAGTGTGGCTCAACAAATATTATGATTTTATATAGCCCAAAACACCCATTTATACGTGTCCCTTGGTTATTGCATTGATTGACCATGAAGTGTAGGTAATTAGATATAAGAAACATTAAATTTCCCTGACACTACATGTAGCTATTATTGCATAATACCGAACTTGATTGAGAGGAAGAAGGTTGCCACAAACCCTTGTGTCTTCTTCTCCTAACCACCAGATGATATGGGTTTGACTCTAATTAACACAGATGAGGAGACCAAAGCTGTAGAAGTCCCACTCACCATAAACTCCCCACTACCATTCATGGCTTACATAGTTTTCTAGGCCTCACTTGATGTCCACTAAAGTGATCCAAACCGTTCCTTTTGTCGTCCAAAAGGCTGATGCCATATGTGGCACATTAAAATTCTAACATTAGAACTTTCTTGGCAATTGAGGCAAAGTTTTGAACTTGAACATATTCTAATGTGTCCAAATTTAGTTGGGCTCTATTTACTGATCCCTACTAGTTTGCACCTTGAGGGTTGTTTGGATGTCTGTAAGTTGTGTAAAATGTAAGAAAGTTATATATTACTTTATTATACATGTGGTGTTTGAGGGATGAAAGTTATTTATAACTTCTTTTGACTACTAATTAAAATGTAAGAAAGTTATATATAACTTTATTATACATGTGGTGTTTGAGGGACTAAAGTTACTTGCAACTTTCTTTCGACTTCTAATTAAAATGTAAGAAAGTTATATATAACTTTATTATACATGTGGTGTTTGAGGGACGAAAGTTACTTATAACTTTCTTTCGACTAATAATTTTCTTACCGGCAAAAAATGCAAAAAACTTTCATGGAAAGAAGCTATGTTTCAAACTACAGAGAACTTTAAAACATGCTAATGGATTCTTTTTTGAATCCAGAAAAGCAAGGGAGAAATGTAGGTATGTCCATCACCATCTTTCTCTTCTTGTAAGAAAATGAAGAAGATTGTTGAAGAACCCTCAACATCTCTCTCTCTCTCTCTCTCTCTCTCTCTCTCTCTCTCTCCCCTACTAGGAGGGGTTTCTTGTACTTTTTTCTTCAAATTGAAAATGGACACGGATTGTTGTCATAGGAACTTCCTGTGATGGGAAGCTAGGTGAGGCCCATTGTGATGTTTGTGAGAAATCCACCCTGTCCATCTATTTTTCCAAATCATGTTAGGACATGAGCCTAAAATGAAGAAGATCCAAAACTCAAGTAAGTTGCACGACAACAAAAATTGGATAGGGAAATGCCTACAGTTGAAACCTCCGTGAGGTCCGCCTTGATATTTATATGTCATCCATATCATTCATAAGGTCATTCATATTGCGATGAATTGAAAACACATAAATATTAGCCTGATCCAAACTTCTGTGGCCCCACGAATGTTTCAACACTAGACGTTCAATTCTTAATGTTTCCTATCACGAGGCTTACTTGTGTTTTGTATCTGCCTAACTTTTGGGTCCATTTCCTAACATGATCAAGAAAATGAATGGACAGGGAGGATTTCGTACGAACATCACAGTGTTCCCTACATAATGAATCATGTGTTGATTGGACCTACTTTTGTGTAAATTATCTTGACTGTTCCATGTCAATGACCATTGATCAAATGGTTCATATTTGTCAAATAGGAAGTGATGCTTGCATGATAATCTATTTGAACTGTGTTAATTGATATGGAGATGAATTTGTTTGTAAGGAATTGTATGATCTTTGACCAAACAATGTACTTTCTCCTTGGATTTTCAGTTTTACAAGTGGGACCTGTGGCTCAATATTATTCAGATTATTAAATTGAGGGGTTGCATGATGGATAGGTGATGATGACAAAATATATTCATGGCTGAACCATTTTAGCAACTCAACTTGGTCCTCTTTTTCTAGTTGAATGTAGAATGCCCTCTATTTATTTATTTGTAACTGTCTGTTTGCATGCCACCAACCAATTACTAGAATTATCCACCCATAAGGAGCCAAAATCCTTATGGCAAGGTCCGTTCAGTGAGGAGGCCCATCCTACCAATGGTCTAGGTCATTAACTCTATACTTCACTTGTACGTATGTTTCTCCCTTATAGTATTCTAAATATATTTTAGAAAGAATATGAATATTTTTAGTTTCTTTTTGTGTATTTTAAATATATATATGGACCCACTTTTATGGTTCACCTTATGATTAGTTCGGTTTAAGATTTAGCACAATTATTTATTTAAATAAGTTTAATAAAATGTCATATTTTGTGCAAAGATTAATTATATGTCAATTTGATTTTGGAAGATTTCTTATTTCAAACTCTACTTGTTGTGAATATATAATTTTTTATTTATAAATAACTTACATATTACCAAATACACAAAAACTAAATTACTTGTAAGTGACTTACCGCTTATAACCTGCAACTTAAAAAATATGAAGCATTCAATCGCACGTACAACCTCATTTCCGAAAACTTATATAGTGTTGAGGTAATTTAAGAAGATATTGAGGGTTAGTTTATCAGAGGAGCCCATGCACATGGCTTTCTTTGGAAGGTACTTCTTTGATACGCTTGCTGTATAAGATACTCGATGCGCAGGTACTAAAAAATTGCACCTGTCATATATTACCTCAAGCTGATGAGTGGACACTTGCCTACCCAAGCTTAACCGTTAGAAAGTTTTTGTTATTAACTGCTCCTTGACTGTCCACCAATTGGACGGTTGTATAATTAAATAATATTAATTTTTGGTGCATGATATATCTAAACTGTTACTTATATTTTATACAGTTTAGTTTGAATTACTTGTTCACCGCGTTTGCAAGTGCATGAGTTTCACCCATAGGACTCAAATTTGACCTTCAGCACCAACCTTATTATGGTCTGTCCTGAAAAAGCTCCATGGGCCTCACCATGGTGTATATGTTTTATTGATGCCGTCCATCCATTTTTGCCTGCTCATTTTAGGGTATAAATCTAAAAAATGAGCCAGATCCAAATCTCAGGTGGACCACGCTATAGGAAACACTGGTGATTGAACCTCCACCATTTAAAACTTCTTAGGGGGCTATAAAAATTTTGGATCAAGCTGATATTTGTGTTTTCCCTTCATCCAGGTTGTTGTTGGTCTGACCTAATCAATGGCTTGGATGGAAAATAATCATTACAGTGGGCCCTAAATGGTTTTTAATGGTGGGTGATCAATTTCCCCTGTTTCCTGTGGTAGTAGGCCACCTGAGATTTGGATCTACCTCCTTTTTGAGCCATTGGGGCTGGAGAATTTGATGGATGGTGTGGATAAAACACATACATCATAGCGGGCCCACAACACCGATCAGTGCGGAGGTGGGTCCTCAAGAAGGTATTACGGCAAGGAAGTCCCCATCTATCAATCCATCCATCCATCCATGAGGAAGTCCCCTATTGGGGGCTGTTGTACAAAACCTTAGAATCTAGCCTCTCAAAACACCAGAATGATGGGATAATAAAGCAATGAAATAAATCAAAGCACAAACCACATGACACAAGAGATTTTAACGTGAAAAACCGTCGAAGAGGTAAAAACCACGGGATCTCGTCCAGAGCAATAACCTACTGCGAAGTAGAACGTTACAACCGATCACAAGCATACACCGCTTGGATCAAACCTTCTTCACTCACGCAGGAGTGGATGAACAATAAGAGAATAAAAAAAAACGGAGAGATCTAACCGATTACGAGGACGTAAAAGCGCTCAGATGTCGAGTGCACATTAGATCACCCTACGAGCATAACCTCTCATCCACAAGCTTCCTCTCTCTCTCTCTCTCTCTCTCTCTCTCTCTCTCTCTTTTTCTCTCTCTCACCTTTGATAGCTCTAAACCCTTTAACAAACCCTTGCAAAGCTTTAGGAAAATCTCTTGCATTACCTAGAACAGCCCTAGGTTCCCATATTTATAGATTTGGAAACCCCTTTCCGCACCTATGTGAAAATCACCTCAAATTTACGTAGTCCGCACAAAATCCGGAACGGATCTGCGTAAGCTCAACTGGTTGAGCAGAGTCCTCGACCGATCGAGCACATTCGTCTACTGGTCGAGCACCACGGAAAAAATTCAACTAAGCTCACTGGAGTTTGAGTCGAGCCAATCCTCGACTAGTCGACCAACACCCTCAACCGGTCGAGTATGGATCTCGGCTGATTAAGCTTAGGGAGAAAACCCCATCAAATCTCCCCCTTTTCGACTCAGAAAAGATCCGCCTTCTTCAAACCAGCCAGGTTTCTACAAACCTCAAACTTGCCATTGAGCAATGCCTTGGTCACATGTCTGACCCATTATCGTCCGTATGGACCTTCTCAAGCTGTAACACCTTCTGTTCCAAAGTATCCCCGATCCAGTGATACCGAATCTTTATGTGCTTCGACTTGGAATGCTGACTTGGATTCTTGCTCAAGTGAATAGCACTTTGACTATCGCAATAGACCACGTGCTCCTCCTGCTTTAGGCTAAGTTCCTGTACGAACTTTTTCATCCAAGGCATTTCTTTACATGCCTCTGTGACTACAATGTACTTAGCCTCTGTTGTCGACAATGTTACAACCTTCTGTAGCTTGCTCTGCCAAGAGACCGCTCCCCCTGCAAACGTGAACATGAACTCCGATATAGACTTCGTGGAGTCTATGTCACCTGCCATATCTGCATCTGTGTAGCCCTCTAACACAGGTTTTCCATCACCATATCATAGGCTCAACCTAGACGAGCCTCTTAGATACCGCAGTATCCATTTCACCATTGGCCAATGCTCTTTGCCAGGATTGACAAGATATCGGTTGACAACACCAACTGCATATGCTATGTCTGGGTGCGTACACACCATATCATACATCAAACTTCCTACAGTTGACGCATAAAGTATCTTCTGCATCTTTTCCACCTCTGCCTTTGTCTTGGGACACTGCCTGTCGCTCAATCTGAAGTGACCATCCAGTGGAGTACTGACTGGCTTCGCTGCATTCATATTGAACCGCTCTATGACTTTCTCAATATACCACTCTTATGACAGTCAAAGCTTCCTACTGCTTCTGTTACAAGTTATCTCCATTCCTAGGATCTGTTTAGTTGGGCCCAAGTCTTTCATTGCGAACGACTTGCCCAACTCCTGTTTCAACCTGTCAATCTTCTTGATGTCTTTTCTCATGATGAGCATGTCATCAATGTATAACAGCAGAATTAAGAAATCGCCATCTGAGAACTTGCGCGTGAACACACAGTGGTCTGACTCCATTCTGTCATATCCATGCTTTAACATGAACGAATAGAACTTCTTGTACCATTGCTGTGGAGCTTGTTTCGGCCCATACAAGCTCTTCCTCAGCCTATACACCATATGCTTTTTGCCCTTGACTTCGAACCCCCTTTGGTTGGTGCATGTAGATCTCTTCTTCAGGTCACCATGGAGAAAGGTAGTTTTAACATCTAACTGCTCGATCTCCAGATCTATGCTAGCCGCCAACCCAAGTAACACCTGTATGGATGTCATCTTCACCACTGGTGATAATATCTCCTCGAAGTATATGCATTTCCTCTGACCAAACCATTTCACCACAAGTTTGGCCTTGAACCTCGTTTATGAATTCTTCTGCTCAATCTTCTTCATGAACACCACTTGTTGCTCAGAGCTTTCTTACCCTTAGGCAGTTTCACCATATCATAGGTGTGGTTCTTATGCAAGGATTTCATCTCCTCTTGCATAGCTTTTAACCACTCCCCCTTATGCTCGTCGGCTAGGGGCCTCAGAATAATATTCTGGATCTCACCAATCAGTGAGAATAATGTACTCATGCGGTGAGTACCTCTTGGACGGATATCTGTTCCTAAATGACCTCCTCACCTGTAGCTCAACAGGTGGATCAAGTGGGGGCTGCTCCCCCGGTCTATCTTCTATAAGAACTCTCTCGTCCTTTGCACCTTGTTGTACTCCCCTGTCATCAGGCACCACGGGAGGAATAACCGGATCCATATCCTCTAGTTCACCTGAACTAGGCTGATTTTTCTCTAGCTTACAAATGTCTTCTATATACTGATCTTCAAAGAAAAACACATCTCTGCTCCTGACGAGCTTCTTCTCGGCCGGATCCCATAATCTGTGACCGAACTTTTCATCACCGTACCCCAAGAACACACACTGTCTGATCTTCATATTGAGCTTGGACCTCTCGTCCTTTGGTACGTGAATGAATGCCCTACATCCAAACACCCTGAGATGACTGTACGATAGATCTTGTCCAATCCACACCTTCTCAGGTACTTCTCCATTCAACGGGGCTGATGGAGACCTATTTATCAGATACACTGCTGTGTGAATTGCTTCTCTCTACAGTGATGCGATTCATTCACTCAGCCGCACCATTATGCTGGAGGGGTCTTGGGAACCGTTTGTTCATGCCGTATACTCGGGAACTTATAATACTCATGAAAGTCACCGATGTATTCACCACCATTGTCAGTGCAGATGCACTTCAATGATCTACCTGTCTCTCTCTCGACCATAGCATGAAATAATTTAAATACACTAAAGACCTCGTCCTTTGACTTCAAAGCATAAACTCAAACCCTCCTAAATGCATCATCTATAAAAGTGACAAAATACAATGCCCCACCCAAGATTTTTATCCTCATAGGACCACAAACATCAGAATAAACCAAATTTAATACATGCACTTTATTAACATGAGAAGCATATTTAACAAATGAAACTCTATGTTGTTTCCCTGATAAACAATCAGTACAGGTTTTGAAAGGTATACCTGTCACGTCTGAAAGGAGCCACTTCCTTGCTAGTAGCTGAAGTCCTTTTTCACTTATGTGGCCTAGACGTCTATGTCATATATCAATAGCTGAATCTTCGGCTGCGTTCAACCCACCCTTGTACGCATTGACACTTGCCTTGTAAAGGGTGCAACACTTCTTTCCTCTGGCTGCGATCAACGAACCCTTGATGAGCCTCCAGCGCCCACCAGCAAACTTGCTTTCATAGCCATCATTATCCAACATTCCCGTCGACATCAAGTTGAGGTGAAGGTCTGGAATGTGCTTCACATCCCTGAGAACCAATGTGCAGCCCACATCAGTCTTCACACAAATATCACCGACCCCTACAATATTCGATATGCCAGAATTTTCCATCTTCACAGTCCCAAAGTCACCTGACTTGTAGCTTGTGAAGAAGTCCCTGCGTGGAGTCGCTTGAAACGAAGCTCCCAAGTCTATCACCCAGTCGGTGTCCTGACTCGTAGCCGTGAGACAAACATCGTGATTTGCTGAAAGAATAATTACAACGTCGCTATCTGAAGCGACACGGTGGAATTTGATTAATCTTCTTTCTCATTTCTTTTTTCCTTTCATGTCGTTCTTATTCTTATGACATTCATGCTTATAGTAGCCCTTCTTACCACAATTCCAACATTCAACGTCCTTTCCGGTACTCGATTTGCCTCTTGATTTATCTCGGGCCTTCCCGCCCTTTCTGTTCTTACCTCTCCCCCGTTTTTGTCTCACAAGAGCCTCTTGATGAGTAGACCCTTGAGACTTCCTCTTTATCTCCTCATTGAAGAGATAGCTACTTACCTGTTCAATGGACACCTTTCCGTCTGGCGCGGAGTTACTCAGAGACACCACCAATGTTTCCCAACTATCAGGCAATGAGCTAAGCAATAGTAAAGCCTGTAATTCATCGTCCAGGACTATCTTCATAGTGAAGAACTGGTTCAATATATTGTTGACTTCATTCATGTGCTCAACCACAGAACCACCATATTTGAACTTGAGATTCACAAGTTGTCTTATCAAAATTTTTTTATTGCCGGCGGCTGTCTTCCTCTTATACAGCCCTTGCAGTTTCAGTCATAGGCTAGCGACTGAGGTCTTCTTAGACACATGGTGAAATACGGAATCGTCCAATCATTGTCTAATAAACCCCATCGTCTTCTTGTCCAATTTCTTCCAATCATCATTTGTTATATCCTTTGACTTTGCTGATATGCCTTGAATTGGAGAATATAAGTCCTTACAATAAAGTAAGTCCTCCATCTTTGCCTT
This sequence comes from Magnolia officinalis, assembly GCA_021015155.1. NCBI lineage: Eukaryota > Viridiplantae > Streptophyta > Magnoliopsida > Magnoliales > Magnoliaceae > Magnolia > Magnolia officinalis. The sequence continues at coordinate 42,976,582 of JAJHSJ010000001.1, forward strand.
CCACATGACCCAGTTAGAACCATTGAGACTAATCATCCTTGATGAGCCACCTTCCATAATTCGGAACCAATCCCACTCCGTTCAATGAACTTAGCTTTGATACCATTTTGTTGGGGGCCGTTGCATAAAACCTTAGGATCTAGCCTCTCAAAACACTAGAATTATAGGATAATAAAGCAATAAAATAAATCAAAGCACAAACCACATGACACAAGAGATTTTTACGTGGAAAACCCTCAAAGAGGTAAAAACCACGGGACCTCGTCCAGAGCAACAATCCACTACGAAGAGAACGTTACAACCGATCACAGGCACACACCGCTTAGATCAAACCTTCTTCACTCACGCAGGAGTGGATGAACAATAAGAGAATAAAGAAAAACAGAAAGATCTAACCGATTACGAGGACGTAGAAGTGCTGAGATGTCGAGTGCACAGTAGATCACCTCTACGAGCAGAACCTCCCTTCCACAAGCTTCCTCTCTCTTTCTCTCTCTCTCTCTCTCTCTCTCTCTCTCTCTCTCTCTCTCTCTCTTTCTCTCTCTCTCTCTCTCACCTTTGATAGCCCTAAACCCTTTAGCAAACCCTTATAAAGCTTTACGAAACCCTCTTGCATTACATAGAACAGCCCTAGGTACCCATATTTATAGATTTGGAAACCCATTTCCGCACCTATGTGAAAACCGCCTCAAATTTACACAGTCCGCACAAAATCCGGAACGAATCTACGTAAGCTCGACCGGTCGAGCAGAGTCCTCGACCGGTCAAGTACTACGAAAAAAATCCAACCAAGCTCGCTAAAGTTTGAGTCGAGCCAGTCCTCGACTGGTCGACCAACACCCTCGACCGGTCAAGTGAGGCTCTCGACCGGGCGAGCCTGAGGAGAAAACCTCATCATCCCATCTATCAATCCATCCATCCATCCATGAGACTCTCCAAAGTATCAGAGTGGGAGCAGATTGGGTACTACCCCCACCAGGACCTAACTCAAGAGGGACAGTCCTGCCAGGGGCTTTGCGGAGCCCAGGTGGTGTATGTATTTTTGCCATGCCGCTCATCTATTTTGAAAACCTTTTTAAGTAATAAGACAAAAATTGAGGACCATGGGAATTGAAGGCCTACCATTGAAACAATGGGAATTGAAGGCTTACCATTGAAAACCTCTTGGCGGCATGGAAGTTTTGGATCAAGTGATATTTATATTGTCCCTTCATCCAAATCTACGTGACCTTATGAAAAGGTTCAATGGCAAATAAACATCACGGTGGGCCTAGAAAGATTTCAATGGTGGGTCATTGTCACCATCGCTTCCTGTGGTGTGGTCCACTTGAGCTTTCCTTCTATCTCTTTTTTAGGATTATGCCTTAAAATAATCGTTCAAAATAAATAAACAGCTTGGATAAAATACATATCACAATCACAGTGGCCCATAGAGCCCTTGGAAAGACCGTCCTCTCTATCTAGGTTCTGGTGGGGACCAGCACGCGGGTTGTCCTGGTTAAAGGGGATGCCAGATTGTGCTAATTTCGTGTAATAGAAAGTTAGGTGGGGCCCACCGTGATGTTTGGGAGAGGTCGACTCTGTCCTTCGGTCTTTCCAATAATGTCAGGACATGGCCCAAAAACAAAGAAGAAAAAAGTGGGCAGTGAAATGCTTACCATTGAAACCTTCCACGGTATACACCCTGACATTTATATGCCATCCATACCTTTCACAAAGTCATTCTCAATGGGATGAGGAAAACACAGTGGTATTAAAAACGACTTCAAAGTATCAAAACCTCTCAGCTAACAATTTCAGTTGGGTCGCCCCACGGCATTAAATGCCGTTGAAAACACCCTACTTCTTAAAAGGTAGCCTTTCCTAATCTCGACCGTACACTTGCACGAGCATTGGATGATCAGCTCCGGTCATTGTCTACGCACCAAATGATCCGCCAGCCAAGAGGGCTACTGGTTGGGGTGGTCACGCGCGTCACCATAATGAGTTTCCCCGTACCTGAAACAACCACAAAATCATGGTATTGCGTGATAGGTCCCAGCCGGACACGCATTACATACGGCATGATTTAACATACACTGTTAAAAACTTTCTACTACCTATTGTAATGTTTATTTGCCATCCAACCTATTAATAAAACTACACAGATATATTCAAAGGAAATACAAATATCAGCTTCATTTAAAACTTTTGTAGCCTATGAGAAATTCTAATAGTGGCCTTTTAATTACCTCTGTTTCCTACTACGTGGGTCACCTAAGAATTAGATCTACCTCATTTTTATTTTGTACCTAAAAATTAGCTAGAAAAATGGATGGACAGCGTGGATAAAATACGAAAGTCATAGTGGGGCTCACACTGTAACATCCAGTAGCTACGCGGCTCCCGGCAGTGATAGTATGCAACCAAGTGGAAGCGGATTGCCAGTGACAATGGTCAGATGTACCTGTGTTCAGGGTCGTGTGGGCCCCATAGAGGTGTGTCAGAGACAAAATCACTGTGTCCATCTGTTTTGAAAGATCAAGATTGGACAGAAGTCTAAAAATCAGGTAAATCGAAAACCCACAGATGAAAGATGAGATTGGACAGAAGTCTAAAAATCAGGTAAATCGAAAACCCAAGTGGGTTGCACAAATGAAATGAAAGAGTGAGACCAAAAATGCCCAATGTTGAAGCCTTGAGAGCTGAGACCAAAAATGCCCAATGTTGAAGCCTTGAGAGCTGACCATCATAAGGTTATTACCACTTGGATAAACTGGAGGCACACATGTCAACCTGATACCAAACTTTCGTCACCTCAGGCGTTCAATCCCCACTATTTTGTGTGGTATGGACCACGTGAGTTTTGAAATTTTTTAGGTTTATGCCCTGTTGTTGTCTTGCAAAACAGACGGATGAAATGGATTTGTCATGGCCTCATACGGCCCCGGGCGGAAACGGATTGGCTAGTGTGGCTGGTGGTCGGTGCTTTGTGGGCCCCACCATGATGTATGTGTTTCATCCATTCCGTTCATCCATTTTTACAAATCATTTCAGGGCTTTATCACAAAAATGAGAGGGATATAAATATCAAGTGGACCACACCATAGGAAAACAATAGTGATTAGATATCCACCATTAAAATCCTCGTAAGGCCCAATGTACTGTTCATTTGACATCCATTTTGTTGATTATGTCATAAACGCAAATGAAGGGAAAAAACAAAGATCAGCTTGATCCAAAACTTTTATAGCCCCCAAAATTTTTTTAATGGTCGACATTCATTCAACACTGTTTCCTGTAATGTGGTCCACTTGAGATTGGGATATACCTCATTTTTCGTCTCATACCATAAAATGATCTTAAAAAATAGATGGACAGCATGGATGAAACACATACATGGTGGGCCCCACAGAGCACCGACCACAGTCATTGGCTGGTGGCAGGGGGTAGCCAATTCGTTTCTGCCCTGGGCACAGGAATATCTATGTGCCCGGGGTCACGAGAAATCCGCTCCCAACATAAGTATCTGAATGAGTCAAACACGCAAAGCACACAGGAGCGGGACACGGATAGCGTCCTACCCCACTCGTCTCCAACTGGGAACGGCCACCTTGATGTATGGGTTTTATCCAAACTGTTAATCCATTTTTCCTGTATCATTTTAGGAATTTGACCCAAAACTGAGGAAAATTCAAGATACCGGTGGACCGCACAGTGAAAATTAAATTCTTATTGTTTAAAACTTCTCGAAGGCCAGAGAAGTTATTGTAATGCTCGCATTTTTTTGTTAATAAAATTAAAATTTTAAATTTTAAATTTAATTTTGAGCGGGAAAGAAATTCACCAATCTTGTCATCATTCTTAAAAAGGGAGCGTGCGAGAGTGAGAATCCTATCAAAACTCAAATAGCCAAAGAAAGAAACTTGTATATATATTAAAAAAAATAATAATAAATAAATAAAAACAAAAGGAAAAGTGGGAAGAAGGGTTTTTGAGAATTCATCTATTTAGGTTAGTAAAATGATTTTTCATTTGTTTTCTTTTTCCGGTATTTTAATATGACATTGATCTACACATTAGATGAATTGGATCACTCAAACATCCAATGTGTAAGTCTAATTCATTCACGTGGAAAGATACGCTAATGCGCATGCTTTAGGGCTAATGTGCAGAAGGTGGATTTTTTTCATGATGGACAACGATCGGTATGATCTGTAAAGTTCATGGATGTTCTAAGACTCGATTATGTAATATTTTTAAGAATTAGAGCAATCCGATACCTTAATGTACCGTACCAATCATAGATCTACCAATATTCTTTCTTAATCTAACGAGATTGAATTAATACAGGAAGAGTTATTCTTTATGCAAGTTACAACTTGGCATAGAGAATTATATGACATAATCTGAAATGTGTGATTAAATCCTCATATTTCATTAGATTCTTAAAATTAAAATAAATTAAAATTCTAAATTTTAGACCAATCAAACCATTGGATGGGCTGTATCGATTCGAAGAAACGGTAGATAATGAGTCATATGTTGATTCATTATATAGAATTGTAAGATTAAAAATAATTCTTATTTATATGATTTTAGTAAATTCTAATTCAAATCAAACCATTAGTTCACAGAATCATCTCTACCGCATCAAGGTGAGTCATCCCGATGTGTTTCTCATCCATCAAGTTAAAATAGAATGATTATTTGATATATTGTATACTTACCCTGATATAGTTGCCATGTATTCTTAGTTGATTTGGATGAACGCATGATTTTTGTATTAATATAATAATAATAATAATAATATGATTTGATTAATGTGTTAGTATAATCAATTATCTATGCTACTATATTAATGCAATTAATATGTTGAATTATTCATTGGACATGAATTGAATAATATACTAATATTACTGGATAATATAGGGCTATGTTGATTCAAATATGATAATTGAAATAATCTATGCAATACATGATTCACAATTTCTTGATATGCTTGTGCCACTATCGATTGCATCACAATATGTGTTGAATTCCTGGGGGACCTCCTTGGATGGTATACCTGGTAGAATTATTACTAGAAGCCCACTATACTAGTGGAAGCCTACTCAAGGAGTAGATGCGAGCTTTGCTTATGGCAACTAAATGATAGAAGCCTGTCAAGGGACAGATGCGGGTTGACGGGTTTCCACCTCAGGCAAGTGGACAGATTCCCGCTTGATGCATTCATGTATTCCTGCGTTACATAATATATGTATTTTCTTTCTAAAATTATATTGTGTATGATTATTGACATTCTATTATAATTTGATATGAAGAACCATATCGGGACTTCTCACTAAGCCTGGCTAGCTTACCCTGTATTGATGTAAAACTGTACAGATGTGATTGAGGATGAGCCAGTGGCTCAAGAATAAGGGTATGTGGTCAAGCCGAAAAATTACTCAAGGGACACGTGACCCTACTTGATAGAGGAAAAAGTTGTTGCGTTAGATTGATCATGATTATCGCTTTAATTATATTTGATGTTCTTAGATTATTAATTATTTCTTTCAAGTTGTTGAACAAAATTTATTTTATTTCATAAGACCCCAAATGGGAGGGTCCTTAACTATGTTCATAATTGATTATTGGAATGGGTGATCGATTTCTTATCTATGAGATGTTGCTGAGTATGAACGGAACTTAAATATATGGTAGAACTACTAGTTAGGCCAATATTTGTAAGTATATCTAATAGTTTAAGTACACTTAGTGTACAAGTCATGACATGGATCTCGGGTCTGAATTATACACCAAGTACCTGAAATCTGGGTCATGACAATTATTGATTGAGCCGATATTTATATTTTTCCTTCATCCACGTTTATGTAACTTTATGAATAATTTAGATGGAAAATAGACATTACAGTGGGTCCTAGGAGAGTTTCAACGGTAAGCATCCTTATCATCACTGCTTCCTATGGTGTGATTCATTTGAGATTTGCATCTTTCTAAAATTTTGTCATATTCTATAAAATTCTTCAAAGAAATGGATGGATGGTGAGGATAAAACCCATACATCATAGTGGCCACTCGGAGCCCATGCCTGTTTCCAACTGGAGACGAGCGGGGTAGGACACAATCCGCGTCCACTCAAGTGTTCCTTCCATAAAGGTGGGACCATGTTTCTCCTGAAAAAGGTATGATGAAATAAAACTAGTGAGAAATTCAAAGCTAATGAATTTTTGAAAATCTCACAATATTTGGGATCCATTATACTATCAATTTTCCACCCAAATATCATGAGATTTTCAAAATCTCATAGATGGTTAAAGTATACGGATATGCAGTCAAAATTATAGCATCTCTTCTTAGAGTTGGACACCGAGTTAAGCTCGACACAACTCGGCTTGGTTCGGCCAGCTGCAAACCTTATCTTGAGTTCGACTCAGCTCGATTCTCGAGAATGATTGGCTAGTTCGGTTCGGTTTGGTCAGCAGCTCGGGCCAGCTCGAGCCGAGTTTGAGCTCCGACTTTCGAGCCAAGTTCGATTTCGAGCTTTTGAGCTAAGTTCGAGTTCAAGTTCGAGTTTGTACATAAAATGCAATCCATTCTACAGTAGAAGTGAGAATCAAAGACGACTTACAAATAAAAAAGTAAACAATATTACAAACTTACAATGTTCACAATATTAGATGCATTTCTGTCGTTATTTACTATGGGAGAGGAAATTCATTTGTCGAGCTTAAGCTGCTATCTAATTCTTCATATATATACTCGTTCACCTCTCCTGAATCAGAGAAGGCGGAGAGAGTTTTTCATCGTGCTCTTATATAGTTTGAATTAGATTGTTCAAGCTTTCTTTGTAAATGGATTTATATGTAGTACCCAACACTATCTAAAATGTACCAAGACTAGAGAGCAACTTGAATAGTTTGTTAGTCTTCTTCTTTTTACTCATGCTCGATTCTGCTTCGTTATCATGTTCTCTTGGAGGACATCGTTGATGTTTAGAACCCTCTTCCATACTACGTTTTAAGGTGAATTGTAATTGCACTTCTTCCAATCCTAATAATCTAGCTTCTTGTCTTCCTCTTCCTTACTAGTTCTCTCTACTCTTCATTTATCAGAACTTTTGCCAATTATAACTCTCATAAAATGTTTGGATGGGGTGGAAGGTTTCTTATTTGAATATAGAATGGCTTGAACAAGAAGTTGGACCTCTTTTAGAGCTTTTGGATATGCTTTTGTGTCTCCATTCTGACATGATAGGTGCAATCTGAGTTGATTAGTTTTGTTAACAAACTTTAACCCACATAAATGACATAAAATTTTCAATTTTTTAAACTTTTGGGAGTGGACTAAGGAACCGTTGTCCCGAACGTCGGTCTATAGGTCTGTTAACGACATATTTATACTTCATGTATTAGAAAAATTAGTATTTTGCCAATAATAAAATATGATAAACGAAGCAATAATGAAATATAAATTATATGATAAACAAAAACATAATATGAAAATGAAATAAAAGTCATTGATGTATTACATTTATAACCCTCCTTCAACATTACATTTAATTGCGCATTACACCACTTTTAAGTTTTAACAAATTAATAATAATTTATAACCTTCTTCATGTCGATGTTGTTGCAGGTGCAGTCTCATCTTAAGACTCTATCTCCTCCTCAATATCAAAACTATTACCTCATCAAATCGGACACAACTAATCTTGTGTACAAATTAATGCTTCAACAATTTTTTGTCAAAGAGAGCTTTCGATGCTTGCTCACGACCCTACTCCCTGTGCTAAAAGCTGATTCTGATGCCACTGTTGAAATTGGAATTGACAATATGTCCCATGCCATAACTAATAATGTAGGGTGTTTTGTTTCACTACTCTCATCTTCCACCACCTCAAAACATCAAAGATTGAGTCCTAACACCTTATGATTAGGTCTTTGAGATACAAGTCTAGATCTGATTCGTTTGTCTGATTATTTGTATCTTCTTGTGTTAAGAAAGACATGTATTCACTGTTGAGCATACTATCATCGTTTGTAGAAATACTTGGAGTTTTAATTTCTTTATCACTTGCTGTGGTTGTGGGTAAAGTAAAAACATATGAAGTTTACAATTCTTCGATTGCGTCACAAATCTTAAAGGTTTTGGTTACCTCTCTTTCATCAGAATAAATATTCATAAAAATGAACTTAACAAAGCTTATCTTGTACCGAGGATCAAGAACAACCACTAAGGCCATTAATAAATGTTGTTCGTCTCAGTACTTATCGAACTTCATTTTCATATCACTTGTAGAAAATTTTGAACCTCTCTTAGGGCTTCCTTAATCTTCCAAAGAGATGGAAGAAACATATTTGTAGTGGGATACTTATTTCAAAAATAAAAATAAAAATCATCGTATAGTCATAAAAAACTTTAAGAAACTTGTGAACGTATTTTTCTTTCTTACAATCATCTTTAGTAGGCAACTAAGAACATATTATATCACATGCCGCATATTCAGAAAATGCAAGCTCCAATTCTATAACTAAATTCAATATTTCAAAAGTCAAATTTCAACATGTGCATACATCTAAATTCAATATTTTTTTTTGAGATTTCACATTTAAACATTGTATTATATCACTTCATATACTCAATTTTGAAGGTGACCCCCTCTACTTATGTATTTTACACTCTCTTATGTTCTTTATAAAGATGTCAATTCTTTTCAGCCCTTCTTGTACAATCAAGTTTAGCATGTGGGGCACAACACCTAACCTGGAATATTTTTCCTTTAAAAAATAAATATTTGCTTACCTTGAACTGGTTACATAAGAATGAAATTACACTATTATTTGCTTAAGCATTATTTAAAACTATTGAAGAGATTTTATTTTCAATGCCCTAGTCTCGTAGACAGTTGTAGATGCAATTTAAAATAACCAAACTAGTATGAGGAGGCAGAATGTGGCAGAAGTTCAACATTCTTTTGCAGGGTTTCCAGTCTTCATCAATGTAGTGTGCAGTTAATAAAATGTATCTATTACTTTGATTGAATGTCGTCTATAAATCAGAAGTCAAACTTATTCTAGAGAGTGATGCCAAAACTGGATTCAATTTTATTTTCTCACTTACATACATCTTCATGCACTATCTCTTCATAATGACGCGGGAGTCCTTCTTAACTTGCGGGTTAAAGAATTTATAGAAAGACATGAAAACTTTGTTTTTTATTATTTTAAATAGTTTTTCTTTAACAAATATTAGTCTTGCATACCACTCTTTTAGTTTTTCTTTGTCAAACTTATGAGTTAAGTTTACATTGAGAGTCATCCCCTTCAGACTTGATAAATGAAATCAACAGTTGGCTTGGAATTGAGAGTTTTGGTCTCTTTAAACAACTTTTCTTATGTTTGCATAAATGAGTAGTTGACCCTCATGATTGTTATTGTATAATGATTTGTGACGTACACATCTAATCTTCACTACACTATTAACTACGACTTCTTCAAAGTCATCCTACACTTGTGATCTTTTCTTTCATTTGGTTGAAGTTGAAGACACTTCTCCCTCCACAATAAGAGGATATGTGGCCGATGCATTGATACCAGGGATAGTTGAGACTTTCTCACTAGCCATCTATAAATATAAAGATAAGAAATTAACTTTTAGGCACTTATCAACACAAAGTGGTGTTTACTTAAATGCCCCTCCAAATTTTCTAGACTTGTCTAATTGTCTAAATCAGTCACTCATTCAAGGTTGAATAAATTACAATGCTTTCATTTTTTAATTAAATGTCACACTAAAATTCCAACAGCATCTTCCATTTTCTCTCAAGAAATATTAATCATGCATTTGATTCCCATGTCAAGTATCTACGCAAAGTGTGAATATTAGACGATGAAGATAAATGCAAAAAAAATATATATTTAGAGAGAAAAAGAGAGACGAACCGAAATATGCATATGCATTTAAATTAGAATAAATGAAAGCATTCCAATTTATCAAATTTTAAACTGTCTAAAAATAAGACAATTTGAGAATTTCAATGCCTCTAAAAACACATTATATCTATGTCTGACAACATATAAATCCTTAAATGGACAACTAATTATCCTATAATACAACAATAATACCAAAAAATCTAACTAATTGAACAATAACAATAGCAACAATTAAACATTAACATTAACAAACTAACATTAATAACCACATAACTAAACTGTTTTAGTGGTTTCCATGACCATAATTTCTCTAATTTTTTTACCATTACACGGGGACTAGCACTCGTTGTCCAATGGCATTTGAACAACACATGTGGACCCTCACTTCCTTGACCTTCTTGTTACTTTGGTTAGAGTGAGGTTGCCTCAAATGTAAAGATATATTGAACTTAGAGTCTCCAGTAGAAAAATAGAGCTTTAGAATCTATGGCCGGCCAAAAATCATAGAATTGTTTAAAGGTTAAGGAATTGTAAGATTCTCCAACTTAAATGACTCCTGTGGTTTGTTTATGATCGTAGATTCTGAATAAGGGCCTCAATTATGGAAAAATAAGGGGTTATGCATCATTTCCTCCCTGCATGATATGTGACTTCTACTTTATAGGATTTTATAGTTTTGGTAAATTTTAATAGAATTTCAATGTCACTGCATCTAACAGTACTTCGCAGAATTTAAGAGTCTAGGTAGGAAAAAAAAACACCTAACCTTACTTCGTAGAGTTTAAGACCCCGAGTAGGTGAACAAAATGAAAAGTAGGGTAGATATGAGAGATGATCTTAGAAATAAAATAAAAAAGTGAGTATGTATTCTACTGATGTGTTTGGAATATGTGGGTTGGAATGTAGTTGATTTGAGATGTGAGAAGGAAAAAGGGAGACCTGTTACTCTTTTCTACAAAAGAGATGATCGGATGTCCCCAATCCCAACCCTACTATTTGACCTGGATAGCTTCCTTTGATTTGATTATTCTTGATTTTAGTTAGGCCAAGTAACGATGTATTCAAGATTTTTTCAAAGCTGACAGGGGATTAGAGCGAAGTGCTTGTACTACTTCAATTAGGTAGCGATGTGCGAACTTCGGCTCGATTCGACGCACCCCTAGCCAGCCTTGGATGCTTTCAACGACTCTTCCCCTCTCAAGTCTCAGCCCTTTGTCCTTTAAAATGGCTCACAACTGTGGTCCATAAATAGGCTAAATAATGGCCCTTCAAAATGGATCAAAGTTTTTATACCATTACCTTGGGGTCAATTTTAATACATATAACTCTTCTCCATCTTGTAAACCATGTGCTCATTGCCTTTGACTTTGAAACCTTTTGGCTACTTTATCTATATCTCTTTTTCCAAATCACCATGAAGGACTTTTATTTTGACATCTAGTTGCTTAATATATAGGTTCATGCTTTTAGCCAAACCCAATACAACCTGAATGGAGACATCTCCACCATAGGTGAAAAAAATCTTATTAAAGTCAATGCTTTTCTTTTGCCCAAAGCCCTTCGCAACCAACCTTTCCTTATACCTGTGAGCTATTCTCTTCAATTTTCAATATGAATACCTACTTATTCTTTAGTGCTTTCTTACCCTTTAACACCTTTACCAAGTCATAGGTATAGTTCTTATGTATGGAATTCATCTTCTCTTGCATAACTCTCAGCCACCCCTATTTATATTCATCAGTTTGAGCTTCTTGATAGTTCTCTTTTTCATCCCTATTTGTAAGTATGATATACTCATGAGGTGGGTACCTCCTATATGGTTGGCTTGCTTAGTAGACCTTCTCAACTGAGGCTTAACTAGTGGTTCTTAAGGGGGTTGCTCCCTCTATTTTTCTTATTTAATATTACCTATAAGGACATCATCACCAACCATCTCTTTTTAGCCCTACACATCTCTTCACTCATCATGCACCATAGGAGGAGCAATTGGATTTACATCAATAAAATCATCTTCAAAGGGTTGGAGTTTTTCAACAAACTTAAAATCTTTAATTGTTTGGTCTTCAAAGAAAGACCACATCCCTTCTTCTAATCACTTTTTTTTTTTTTTTTTTTCAATTGGACCATGTAACCTGTAACCAAATTTTCTATCTGCATAGCCCAAGAAGATACACTGTTTTACCTTGTCATCAAGTTTGTACTACTCATCTTTGGGTACATGCACAAATACTTTAAACCAAACACTTTTAAATGTTCATAAGAAACATCTTTCTTGGTCCATACCCCTTTTGCAACATCTAAATTCAAAGGATATGAAGGAGATATTAATTAACATGTAGTGCATATTGTTTTCTTCTAAAATAATCTCAGTAATTTTGCTTGTAAGTGCATACATATTATTATTTTCTTAATAGTGCGATTCATCCTTTCTATTAAACCATTGTGATGTAGAGTCTTGAGAATGGATTGCTCATGTCGGATTACATAGCCTTTACCATACTATTCAAATGGCCAAATATATATGCCACTATTATTTGTGCGAATCCACTTCAATGGCTTACATATTTCCCTTTCCACTATAGTGTGAAAATATTTAAAAATATATAAAACTTGATCTTTAGTTTTTAAAGCGCATGCCCACATTTTTCTAAAAGCATCATTTATGAAAGTAACAAAATAAGCACCACCTGTAAGTGTTATGTTGTATTTCGAGCACCCAGTATTGTCAAACCACTTAAAGTCAGTATCTTGTTATGATAAGATGGAAAGTTCACCTTCAAGTCATCGTCAACTCTTCTATATTGTCAAGTTGAAGAACATTGCCAAAGATCGAACACAATCTCAAGTACAAGAACACAAAGTCTATCTCAAGCTCAAAGCTCAAGTTCAAGTTCATTACCTCTATCTCAAGTTTTAAGTACTCAAGCTCATATTACAAGATCACTACCTCAAGCTTAAAGTCTCATGAACACAAGCTCTAGCTCAAACTCAAGTTCAAGACTTTAAGGTCAAGCTTCATGTGCTTCAATATAATCGACCTACCGAAGCGATCGATGTTTCGATACTTCAAACTCACATTTAAGGTATGAACGACCCTAGATTGACCATATGTTAGGTCATATTGATTACATATTGAATTTGGGTCATTGTATATGTTTATAGGCCTTTCTTCGACTAGTCCTAGTCATTGTTTGACTAGTCCGGGCACTGGCTTGACCAGTCCAAGGAGTTTCTCGACCAGTCCAAGATTTGTTGAGAATTTTTGGAAATTTTTTGTTGTGGTTCGACCAGTCGTGCACACAGCTCGACCAGTCGAGTGAACAGTCTCGACCAGTCGAGTGAATAGTCTCGACCAGTCGAACAGGGCTCAACTCGAACTCCAGCGACTTAATTTTTATTCACTCGACCAGTTGAGTGCATTGCTCGACCAGTCGAGCAAGCCACTCGACCAATCGAGTAACTAGTTTATCCTATCGCGCCAGAATTTTTAAAAATTGGTTGGTGCTTCGACCAGTCGAACCGACCCTTAGACCAGTTGAGGGAACAAAATTTTTACCTATAAATAGAGGACGAATCTCAGAGTTTTTCATTCATTCCAAGCCTAATTAAGACATCACTCTGATAGAAGTTCCTACAATTGTGAAGCTATTACTTATTCATTTTAGATTCTTTTTATAGCTTAGGGTTTGTGATCTCTGTATTCAACTCTATTGTATTAAAAAGGGAAATTGTGATTTATCCTTTTAAGATCCAAATCAAATTAAGCTAGCCCTAGGTTAATTTAATTTTAAAATCATTTAGACTTAGAACCCTTTCATTTGTGAGATTGGACATTGAACATCTACATCTACATCGAATTGGTTCTACTGGGCTACATCGGAAGAAGAATCTTCAGATAAGTACAATTTCAATTTCTGCATTTTTGGTTTGTGAGATTTAGCTAGGAAAAACTCATTGTGGGGTTTTTGTGATTGTGTAAGCCCATTTGAAAAACACAATTGTGAAGGTTTTAAGATGAACCTTGGAAAACCTTATTTCTTAGTGAAAGCCAATATTCTGTGGGTGTGGATATTGAGAGTGGAGTAGTTGTGTGGCTGTTTGCAAACAGTTGGTGTACACACACGAACCACTATAATCCCTGATGTTTGGATGATGATGATTGTGATGTATGTGTGGTGATGAATGTTGTAATTTTCTTTATGCGCTTGTGGTGAATGTTGTAATAATTTAGTTTATTTCCTTCGCCTCATTCTCAATTTGAGTTTTTGATACTTACCAACGTTCTAAACATCAGGTTGTCCTACCATAAACCTTGGTTTTTGGTGAAAGGTTGTCCTTAGAACTCAGTTTGTATCAACCTCTCAAGACTAGTGCATTTGAGGTTGTTATTTAATTGTGCTATCTGTCCCCCCCCCCTCTAGGACTTAGAGTTTGGCCATTTCAAGTGGTATTAGAGCCTAATAACTCATTCATTTGAATTCATTTCCTGAGCTAAGCGATCTCGAGCTTTTGATATGTCAAATTTTGATAGCCTCTCTATTACTAGGCCTCCACCTTTTGATGACTTCAATTATGCTTATTAGAAAGCCACGATGAGGATCTTTTTTAGGTCCATCGATGAGAGCGTGTGGCAAGTCACTAGATGGAACTCACCCATGTCTAAAGTTCTAGGCACTGATGGAACTAAGTCTGTTAACGTTACAACTTATTATTCATAGACCGCTCTTCAGAAAAATGAGAGTAGTGCCAATGCCAAAGCTTTAAATGCAATCACTTGCGCACTATCACCAGATGAATTCAAAAGAATTATATCTTGTGATACTGCAAAGCAAGCCTGTGATATCTTAGAAATGACACACAAGGGTACGACTATCGTAAAAAAGTCAAAACTTCAAATCCTCATCACTAGGTTTGAGGAAATACGTATGGAAGAAAGTGAAACATTCATGGACTTCTAAACTAAATTGAATGACATAGTTAACTCAATGAGGGGTCTTGGAGATAACATCCCAGAAAGTAAACGTTTGTGCAAAGATACTGCGCTCATTGCCTGAAAGGTTCAATTCTAAGATGACTGTCATTCGGGAACTTCGTGACATGGATAATATGAGGGTTGAAGAGCTTGTTTGTTCTTTACAAACCTATGAGTTAAATTTCAAGGCTCCTAAAGGTAAGTCCATAGCGCTTAAGTCATCTAAATGTATTTCTTAAGATAATACTAGTAATTTTGATTGTGAAAATTCAGAGGATGATATGGTACTATTAGCCAAAAAGTTTTATAAGATTTTCAAAAACAAAAAGAGAGTTGATTTTCAAAAACCCTCTGAGAAGAAAAAGAGTAAATCTAAAAATTGAAAATCTCATAAAGACAGTCAATGCTTCAACTACCGTGAATACGGGCATTTGGCAAATAAGTGTCCAAAGAAGGACAAATCAAAGAAGAAAGGTATGTTGGCCACATGGGATGAATCGTCTAGCTCTGAAGCTTCTTTTGAGTTGATGATTCTAAACCCGAATCTTCTAATGAGGTCAAAGCCTTAATGACTCTAGCCAGAGTCACTTCCTTAGATAGTTGTGATTTAACTTATGATGAAAATATGAGGTGTGACCCTGAAAACGATGAAGATTTACAAGATACCTATAATGCCCCATACATGGAAAGTTGTAAGATAGTTGTAAAACTTAAACTTCAAAAAGAAAAGTTTTTAAAGTTAAAAGAGGATTTTAAAAACTTAGTTTTAGAAAAATCGCATCTTTCTGATTATTTTGAAAAGACTAAATGTGATTTAGATTTCAAAACGTCCTAAGTTGAAAATCTAAAATCAGAAAATGAAAAACTAAAACTAGAAGTCTCTTCTCTCTTGAGTTCAAAGGATATTTAGAGGTATGCCCTAGGTGATTCTAAACTAGAAAAATTGCTAACCGGATCAAAGAAATGTGTAGATAGATCTGGTCTGGGCTATGATAAAAATACGCCTCTAAAAATTAAGTTTACTCCTCCGAAGTTTGTTAAAGGGGAGTCCTCCAACTCAAAAGGGAAAAGTCTGAATCAAAATGGTTTTAAAAATCTTAAAACTTTTCAAGCTACAAAACCTAATAACAACCATATCAATTTTAAAAATCAGAATCATAACCCCTTAGCTAAGAAAATTGTGGATTTACTCAAAGAGCTTCTGAAATCTAACTCTAATGGTAGAATGTATAACAACTATAAGCACAGAAAAACCAATTGTGCTCCAAAACCCAAAATGGTAATGAAATGGGTCCCTAAGGTTACTTGTCTGGTTGCCCACATTGCTTTCAAGGCTTCGAGTCAATCAAAGTGGTACCTAGACAGTGGTTGCTCTAGACACATGATAGGTGACAAAGATTTGTTCACCAACTTCAAAGATATGACTGATGGTTCAGTCACATTTGGTGATGGTAGCAACTGCAGAATGATTGGCCAAGGTACGGTTCATCTCTTCAATCTTTCTCCTTTTGAGAATGTTTTATTTGTAAAAGGTCTTAAACATAATCTCTTAAGCATTTCTCAAATATGTGATAATAAACATTTTGTAAAATTCACTAATCAAGGATGTGAGATTTTTAATGAGAAAGGTTCTGTGATATTGACTGGTCGCAGAACATCTGAGAATTGCTATATAGTCAGTGACTCTAGCTCGTCTAAATTATCGTGTTACATGGTCCAAACCAATGAGACTGAATTATGGCATAAATGTCTTGGACATGTAACTATCGATATCTATATATACTGAGCAAAGGCGAGTTAATAAGAGGTCTACCCAAACTGAAGAAAATAGACAAAATTTGTGGCAATTGTTAAATTGGTAAACAAACTAGGAGTAGTCACAAGAAAGTGAACTCCAGGGTCACATCTAAACCCCTTGAACTTCTCCACATGGATCTCGTTGGACTTACTATAATGGAGAGTCGAGGTGGAAAGAAATATTTTTTGGTAATTGTGGATGACTTTACCAGATATACATGGGTAGCTTCCATGAGAGAGAAGTTTGAAACTCTCGATGAAGTAAAAAGGATACTCAAGCGTATCTAAACTAAGAAGGAATCAAATGTTTCAAAAATCTGAAGTGACCATGGATCGGAATTTGATAATAGCAATTTTGAGAAGTTATATAGCAATCACGGGATATCGCATGAATTTTTTGCACCTAAGACACCTCAACGAAATGGGGTTGTTGAAAGGAAAAATTGTGTGCTTCAAGAAATGGCCAATGTTATGTTAAATAACATGAAATTACCTAAAAATCTATGGGCTGAAGCTGTGAACACTGCATGCTATAATAAACCGTGTTTATTCTAGAAAATTAAATGATAAGACTACATATGAACTATGCTTCAATAAAAGCCCACAGTCAAATACTTTCGAGTTTTTGGCAGCAAGTGTTATATTTTACGTGACCGTGAAAATTGAGGGAAGTTCGACACTAAAAGTGACGAAAGGATTTTTCTACGGTATGCTTTAAATAGTCGAGCGTATCGAGTTCTCAACAAGAGAACCGGTGTTATTCAAGAGTCCATTAATGTGGTTATAGATGATCACTTGAATACACCTATCTCTAGTTCAGAAGATGATGAAGTCTCTATATTTGATAAACCAGACTCTTCATCCAGTCAAAATGACACTGAACTGCGGTCAGTTAAAGACCATCCAACTGATCAAATTCTTGGGAACCCTCTCACTGGTGTGCGCACTCATAAACAATTAGAAAACATATGTAATTATGTGTGCTTCACTTACCAAATTGAGCCGACCAATGTAAAACAAGCGCTTACTAATGAAAACTGGATAAGAGCCATACAAGAAGAACTAAATCAATTTCTAAGGAATGATGTGTGGTATTTGGTTCCTAGACCTAATGATAAACATATAATTGGAACTAAATGGATCTTTAAAAATAAATCTGATGAATTAGGAAATATTTTAAGAAACAAGGCTAGACTGGTTGTACAAGGGTACACTCAGATAGAAGGCATCGATTATGACGAAACTTTTGCCTCAGTAGCTCGTCTTGAATCTATCAGATTATTTATATCTATTGCTTGTTTCAAAAAGTTCAAAATCTATCAAATGAATGTCAAGAGTGCTTTCTTGAATGATGATTTACATGAGGAAGTATATGTAGAACAACCTAAGGGTTTTGAAGACTCTAAATACACTAATCATGTTTATCGCCTGAAAAAGACACTCTACGGTTTAAAACAAGCTCCCAGGGCATGGTATGAGAAGCTGACTAAGTTTTTACTAAGTCATAACTTTATAATGGGGAGTGTTGATAAGACACTGTTTGTAAAGAAACACAATGATCACATACTCATAGTACAGATATATGTTGATTATATTATTTATGGTTCTACACATTCTAACTTGACTACTGAGTTTGCAGAATTAATAAAGTCTAAGTTTGAAATGAGCATGGTTGAAGAACTTGACTACTTTTTAGGTCAACAAGTGAAACAACTTGAAGACGGGATTTTTATTTCTTAAACCAAGTATTCTCTAAACTTGGTGAAGAAGTTTGGTTTTGAGAGTGGCAAAAACTTCGATACTCCTATGAGTAAGACTCTTAAGCTCTCTAAGGATGCAATAGGTAAAAGTGTAGATCCTATGTTATATCACAGTATGATTGACTACTTATTATATTTAACTGCGAGCCGACCTGTTATAGCATTCAGTGTAGGTATCTGTACTAGATATCAATCTGATCCTAAAGAATCTCACCTGATTGCTGTCAAGCGAATTATGAGATATGTCGCAAGTTCGGCCAATCTAGGCCTTTGGTATCCACATGATACTAATGTTTAATTAGCGGGTTATACAGATATTGATTGGGTTGGGAATATAGATGAACGCAAGTTTACCAACGGTGGTATTTTTTATGTCGAGAACTGTTTAGTTTTGTGGCATAGCAAGAAATAGAGTTTCATATTGTTATCCACAGCTGAGATTGAATATATTGCAACCGAAAATGTATGCACTCAGTTTGTGTGGATGAAAAGAATGTTAAATGACTATGGATTTGCACAAGATACTATGGTACTGTATTGCGAAAACTCTAGCGCAATCAATATCTCTAAGAATCCCATCCAACACTCACGAACCAAGCATATTGACAATTGATATCATTACATTCGTGAATTAGTAGAAGATAAAATTATTTCATTAGATTATGTTCAAACTGAAAATCAACTTGCGGACATTTTCACCAAACCACTTGACAAAAACAGGTTCTCTAAATTAAAACTGGATATTGGTATGTGTAATTTGATCTGAGATTATTGTGTCTGCTTGTACTAATTTTTTTTTTTTGCATATTTTTATTTTTACAAATTTTTTATTTTTAAAAATTAATAAAATTTAGAATTTTTGAGTCTACACAGCCAGTCGAGATGCGCGGTTGGGTTGCTTTTATTATGAGAAAAATATCTTTTTCTTCATTTTCTTCATCTTCTCCAACAACCCCATCTCCGACCGGTTGAACCCATCTCCGCATACTACTTGGTTAGTGCATCATTTTTATTTTTCTTTCGGATTTAGGTTCCTTACATCTCATTTAGCTTGATTCTAGTGTTTATTTCAAGCTTTCTTGTGGTTTCCTTGCATTTTTAGGAAAAAAATCTGATTTGTGTGAAATCCATAAATCCTTCTTGCATTCTATTTTTGCTTCTTGCAATGGAAGGTAGACATAAGAAGAAAACTACTCGTGGTCCTTCTTCTCGTTCCACACCTATTGCGGTGCGTACTCTTCAACCTCCCAAAGAGGACCCGAAATATGTGCGGGACATCTGTCTCCGTAACATCATTGTTGAACGGACCGTCAATTCCAACCATTTGGTTCAGTTCAATATTATTCCCCTCCTTGTGGCTGTAGGATGGGATAACATTTTGAATTGAGGCGGACCCGCATATCGGTCCATTGCACAAGCCATGTATGCATGTATTAGTGATGTTTCTATTGAAAATTTATCCTTCACTATTACATTTAGATAAGGTACATTTCCAGTAGATCGTCACTTGATCTCTAACTTGATGGATATACTAGTTAATGATGAAGAAATTCCAATTTCCACATTAGCTGAGAGATTGAATGAATCTGAAAAATGTCTGTTAACCAGAACTTTGTGCAACATGAACTTGGAATGGAATTCTGGGATTGCGCTCCGTGCCAATCAAATGTTACCCAGATACAGAATCCTTCCTCGTATCTTTATTTCTAATGTCTATCCTCGATCTGGTAACAAGGCTGAATTAACTTCTTTCATGGTGCGCATTCTTCATTCCGTTGTTTCTGGTATTCAAGTGTGTCTTCCATCGTTAATTTGTTATATTATAATCCAATTTCGTTTACATCCGGAGCATAACGATATTCCTTTCGCTTATTTGATGACCACCCTTGCTACTCATTGTCGTGTGGTCATGTCATCTGGAGAAGCTCCTATTTTCCTTCTGTCTTTCAACAACTCCAATATCAACAAGTTGAAATTAAAGTTGGTTCCTGGTCAAGTTGACAGGGATGCTAGAGGAGCTAATGAAGAAGTTGGAGAGGAAGAGGCACTACCCACTAATGACGTGAATATGGATGATCTGTTTGATGAGTTAGAATCTAATTCTGAGGCTGATTCTGATTTTCAGCCATCTGATTTTGATAAGAGACTTAAAACCTTAGAAGAGAAGGTGGATGGTCTCCATGTATCCCATGAAACACAATTCAAATATATGCGCAAATACCTTCGTTGCGTAAACAAGAGATTACCTCAAATTGACCCATCTATTCCTGCTCCGTCTTCTGGTTCTGATTAGTCTTTTTAGTTATATTGGGCATGTACTAAATCTTAATCTTTTCTTTTGCTTAGGTGATACTTGGACATGTTTTTAAGTAGGGCATCTATGGACATGTTTATGCTGGTTGATGATACATTTATCTATGCTTGTTAATGCTTGAACATGATGGTATCATTTCTTGTTAACTCTCTTTCTCATACTCTTCTCTTACATTTTTCTGTTACCTCAATCATCTGTTTATATCAATTTTCCTTTGTCATTTTGTGATAAAAAGGGGGAGAAATGTGGTATAATTTGTGTCATTATTGGTATATGTCTTTGCATGATGATTGTTGGATGTGGTTGTAGAGAGATATGGAAGTGCATATTGTTGTGGATATGTATTTGATTTTATACAGGTACTCTACAAATCACCCTGCTTGGATTGAGGGGGAAGTAATGGATTGAGGGGGAGCAGTAGTAACATTGTTTGCGATGTGTGTAAACTGGTGCATGATTTTTTACTCGTTTTTGTCACAAATTTGACAAAGGGAGAGATTGTAAGTGCTATGTTGTAATTCGAGCACCCGGTATTATCAAATTTTGTTGTGCCAAACCACTTGGAGTCAGTATCTTGTTATGATAAGATGGAAAGTTCACCTTCAAGTCATCGTCAACTCTTCTACATTGTCAAGTTGAAGAACATTGCCAAAGATCGAACACAAGCTCAAGTACAAGAACACAAAGTCTATCTCAAGCTCAAAGCTCAAGTTCAAGTTCATTACCTCTAGCTCAAGTTTTAAGTACTCAAGCTCATATTACAAGATCACTACCTCAAGCTTAAAGTCTCATGAACACAAGCTCTAACTCAAACTCAAGTTCAAGACTTTGAGGTCAAGCTTCATGTGCTTCAATATAATCGATCTACCGAAGCGATCGATGTTTCGATACTTCAAACTCACATTTAAGGCATGAATGACCCTAGATTGACCATAGGTTAAGTCATATTGATTGCATATTGAATTTGGGTCATTGTATATGTTTATAGGCCTTTCTTCGATTAGTCCTAGTCAATTTTCGACTAGTCCAGGCACTGGCTAGACCAGTTCAAGGAGTTTCTCGACCAGTCCAAGATTTGTTGAGAATTTTTGAGAATTTTTTGTTGCGGCTCGACTAGTCGTGCACATTGCTCAACCAGTCGAGTGAACAGTCTCGACCAGTCGAACAGGGCTCACCTCGAACTTCGGCAACTTAATTTTTATTAACTTGACCAGTCGAGTAACGGGTTTATCCTATCATGCTAGAATTTTTGAAAATTGGTTGGTGCTTCGACTAGTCGAACCGACCCTTAGATCAGTCGAGGGAACAAAATTTTTACCTATAAATAGAGGACGAATCTCAGAGTTTTTCATTCATTACAAGCCTAATGAAGCCATAACTCTGAGAGATAAGTTCCTACAATTGTGAAGCTATTACTTATTCATTTTAGATTCTTTTTATAGCTTTTCTATTTAATTTTGTGATCTCTGTATTCAACTCTATTGTATTAAAAAGGGGAATTGTGATTTACCCTTTTGAGATCAAAATCAAATCAAGCTAGCCCCAGGTCAATTTAATTTAAAAAACATTTAGACTTAGAATCCTTTCATTTGTGAGATTAGACATTGAACATCTACGTCTATATCGAATTGGTTCTACCGGGCTACATCAAAAGAAAAATCTTCAGATAAGTACAATTTCAATTTCTGCATTTTTGGTTTGTGAGATTCAGCTAGGAAAAACTCATTGTGGGGTTTTTGTGATTGTGTAAGCCCATTTGTAAAACACAATTGTGAAGGTTTTAAGGTGAACCTTGGAAAACCTTATTTCTTAGTGAAAGCCAATATCCCATGGGTGTGGATATTGGGAGTGGAGTACTTGTGTGGCTGTTTACGAATAGTTGGTGTACACACACAAACCACTATAATTCCTGGTGTTTGGATGATGATGATGATTGTGATGTATGTGTGGTGATGAATGTTGTAATTTTCTTTATGCGCTTGTGGTGAATGTTGTAGTAATTTAGTTTATTTCCTTCGCCTCATTCTCAGTTTGAGTTTTTGATACTTACCAACATTTTAGACATCAGGTTGTCCTACCATAAACCTTGGTTTTTGGTGAAAGGTTATCCTTAAAACTCAGTTTGTATCAACCTCTTAAGACTAGTGCATTTGAGGTTGCTATTTAATTGTGCTATCTTTTTCTGATTCATTTATTTTGTATTTCATCTTTTTTTTTTTTCCCATCGCCCCCCCCCCCCCCCCCCCCCCCCCCCCCCCCCCCCCCCCCCCCCCCCCCCCCAAAGAGATTTAGCTTTTATAGGACCACATAGATCTGAATAAACTAATTTCAAAGTATGTGTTTTCCGTTTAGGGGATTTTTTTTTATGAAATAAAATCCCATGTTGTTTTCCTTCCAAAACAATGAATGTTACTATTTAAAAGCATGCCTTTTTATGTTGGGAATGAGATGTTTTTTCACGGGGATTTATAGGTCCTGCTCACTAATGTGATCTAACTACTTGTGTCATAGCTCAGCAAAAGAATCATTCTTGTTGTGTTAAGCTTGGCCTTGTATAGTTGTGCTTACGTTTTGTATAAAGTGCAACACATATTTTCTCTTGCCACCACAAGAAATCCTTTTGTAAGCTTCTACTGTCTGCTACTAAAGTGATTGTTGTGGCCTTCCTCCTCTAGCTTTCTTGCATAAATTAAATTCAGATAGAGGTCTGGTACATGTTTCATATCTTTGAGAATTAGTGGTCTCATGACTTGTAAGATGTGAAGAAGTCCTATTACCCATTTCATCCATTCCCATAATTTTTGAAGAGTCACTATTACCCATCCTCACAATCCTAAAGTCTCATGACTTGTAAGATGTGAAGAAGTCCTTGCAAGGGATAATGTGATAAGAGACACCAATTTCAATCACCTAATATGTGTTTTGACATGTAAGACCAATGAAAGATTCTTCACAATCTAAGAGAATTATAATATCACCATATGAAGCAATAGAGGTGGTATTTTTATTATTCTATTTATCAACAACAATTTCTTTCTTTTTCTCCTTTTTGAACTTTTGATGTTAATTTTTTTGACCTAACTTGTTGCAATTCTAATAGTCCATAATCTTTCTTGATGTTTCACGAAAGATTATATATAATCGTATAGGTAGTGCAGATGGTTTAAATGATACTCATGTTTAGATTGGTGAGGATCATGGCATAATTATCAAGGATGTATGGCTGCATCTGTTCAAGAGAAGTCGCGCAATCTTGCAGCTCGAGTTTAGTTGTATTTTATTCATTTCCATATGTTAAATTATTTTTTCCCATAATTGTTAGATGTTCGCTTGATACCCCAAGAACTGTATATTTAAGTCATTTTCTGAATTAATTTAGGATTAGAACTAGTTGCTTAACTAAATCTGAAAATAGTGCATATATTGTTTTATGAAATGATTTAGTAATTTAAGGTGTTAGAGCGCCAAGGATCCACTTATAACTAATTTTAATGCTATTTTACTTGATTCAGTTGAATATAACGCAACTGGAATCGAAGTCCTAATCTATATAGCTAGATAATGAAGCGATTAAACATAATTATCATTCAAATAGAAATATGAACATTCATAGGTTTGGTTTTCACATAACATTCTAGTTGCAATAATTTGTAAGAAATTCAAAGCATCCACCATGCCCTTAGTCAATGATAGATCAAAGAATCTCACAAGTCAAACAATCAAAAAGTATATAAGGAAGCATTCAAAGAATTCCTAAGCTTGCTCGGAGTCGATGATGGATCAAAATAAAACTGAAAATACTTATTCTTTCAAACCAAAATCCATGAATAGTTCAACATGTAATCATTCATAACTTGAATCATAGTGAAATAAACATCCAACCAACTACAAGCTTCACCTCTTAGCTCTAACTAAGAGATTCAGCCAACCAAATACATGATTTGATTTGAACTCTTAAAGAAAAACATGAAAAACAAATCAAACCGATGAATTGAAGAAAATGAAGAACTCCTTGCTACTCCACACACTCCTGCTACCTCTCCTCTCCTCAAAAACATACCATAAAAGTATCCCTATTTATAAGTTTACAACGGACCGACTTTGAAACAACCTCAATTTATGCACTTCAATTATGCTTCGATCGCACCGAAGTTATATATGAAAAATCTGTGCAGAATCTGTCAGACTTAGGTCCCACTTAAGCTGTCTTAGGTGGGACCGAAGTTGACTTCAATCGGACCGAGTCGAGCCGAATTAAGTCTGGAAATCAAAATTTCTCGTTGGACTGTTTTGTGCACTTTCGATCGGACCAAAGGTCGAGCTGAAGGTTCTATTTTCTGCTATTAGACTTATGATTTTTCTAGTCTTTTCTTCCTCCGTTGCACTTGGTTTTCGTAGATCTTTAGCATGTGAATTCTTCATTAATCACCTCCAAATCACTATATCTTCCCTTGGTAATCTTTTGAGCATTAAACTCCTTGCTTTAAGCGTTTGTTTCTCCATCGCTATTAAATTTTCCTTGCAAGAGAAAACAACTGTGAGATCATTTATGCACAGTAACTGTAACACCCCGAACTTTTCAATACTCGAGTATTGAAAGTTCTCAAGTGTTACTATGAAGTTTAACTTAATATGTACATGTGTATAATATCAATTTAGCTATCCTAACCCTACACCTATTCTCCAACATGAATCTGACCATTAAGAATGGTCTTCATCCATAAATCAAGTCATCCGACCGTTGATCATGTTGTTTGATATATGTACATTCCCTTAACTAAATTGGTGAATAACTCTTTATCCATAATGATTTAGATGTAAGTTCTTTTGTAAGAATTGTTTATAAATGGGCATATAACCAAGTAGAACCATTAGATTTCACAAAACTCTTATATCAGCAATAATTACGAAAATGTCATTAACCTATACCCTTGAATTCCAAATCACATGGTTCTCATGATCCGTTTGAGGTGAAATTTCATACCATGCCTATGTATAATAAATTAACCACACATGTCGAATTTCAACCAATAGATCATTGTAAAAGTTGCCCAATTGACAAATCAACCCCCTTAATCGTAGATTTTAGTGTCCATCGACTGAGGAAAGCATATAGGTAGCTATAGTAGGATATTTTCCTCCATATGAACAACGTGGATTGGCCATCATATGGACTACGTGTAAAATATGAAGACCCCACTTTGGTATGCTTTTATTAGCCACGAAGTTATCCTGTTAAAGCTTACCAATTCTATATAAACCTAGATCTTTAAATCTAACCACTTCCTATCGTCCATCGTAACTCAAACTTAGACCACACCTTGGCCTCACATGACTAAGATATCATACGAAATTTGGACCCTGATCTATGATCCTCCACCTTTGAACGTTGAAGCCAGTTCATGTTTTTTTATGCAAAAGGCGATATTTTAGATTTAAACTTTTCCCACCATCGATCAATCACCAAATCTTGTCCAAACATTTACCTATCTTGATTACACATTTCTCTTAAAATTGGGCATCGATCATTGAACGTGGACCATTAATTAAGATCAAGTCCATTTTGCACCCGCCAGGAGAACTTCCAAGATAAGCATATCTAAGGCTCAAATCTACTTCATATTTGGGCTCATGGGCCAACACGACCTGACTATACTAATGAGTGGATTGGATTTCTCAAAGAAACATCACAGTGAACCCCACCTCATCACACGTGTGTAATGCATAAACAAAAAAAATGCATTGTTGCATGTCCAGTGTTCGCAACAAGTAGTACCAATCAGAACTCATTTCCTTGAATAAAAAACTCCCGCGCCAACTCATGGGACCCACCTCCATTAGTCACAAAAGAGATCTGGTACATCTATGTGGTGGGAAGACCTGATAAAACCACATAGTGGACCCCACCAATCACGTGTAAAGAGAACCAAAGAGAATCCAAACAGTTAGATTAGCAAGAATCCATGGTTAAAATCTAAGATTTTAAACCATGGCCCACTTGAGCTTTAGAATAACCCCATTCTTGGATCGCCAAGGGTCCTACGTGCACCAAATGATCTAATGGACGGAGTAGATTCATTAAGAACATCTTGATGGACACCATACTGAAAGTGCGCGTGCACAAACCGTGTGTAGCTGTGAAGTACCAAAGGCTAAAGCCAGTCAAACCTTGTTTGACCCGGCTCTTCCCGAAGAGGAAAGCTCATCTTCCTCTTTCCCTCTTTCCCGCTAACAGAAAGTTTCAAACGAAACAACTCCCATCGAGATCGTGACCCACCATCATGTTGAAATGAATTATCAGAGTTGTCCATCAAGTAAAGCTCCCATCTTCGACCAAAGCCCAACCATTTACTCATGCAGAAAGGTAGGGATGACCACATCGTTTCCCACCAAATCAAGAACTGCGCAAGACCATTTAGTGAAGATAGGGAAACTTTTGTCCCTTGCACATTGCTGATCTTCGCCGATCTGGACCGTTCAATCCACACCTAAGGGAAAATCGATTCCCTCCAAGACGCTCGAAAAAAAGGAAAGAGAATGGAAACTTCGGCGTCTGCCAATTCCTCAAGCAAGACAGCCGCATAACGTGGAAAGAACGCTCACAAAACCCCACTTCAGGACGATCAGATCGTTGATTTGGTGAGCTAGGAAGCTCTGAAGGACGATTCCAAGACATCCAGAAGAACCACTCCAAACCCAAGGTTGTAGAAAACCAATCTTCCATGAAAACGTGATTTATCACGCCCCAAACCCAAAAATCGAATTCACAGGAATCCCGATTGCCAAATCCGGTACTGACAGCCTCCGTAGTGCCCCATTCTCAGCTTACAGCGCCCATATGCCAGGTTCCGATCCTGGGATCCTACAAGGAGGATTTTCCAATATGCATTTATCTCGTAAGAGGCATAACCACAAGTTTACCCAAATCACAAAGGCAACATCATCATCACATATCCACTAATATAAACATTTGAATACAATGTTGAAAGGAAAATACATATGTTAAAATCAAAACTCTATAAGTCAGCTACATGTTCCAAGCTCCACGCTGCTGCAACCTAACATCACTTGCACGCATCTATCGTACATAAGCTTATAGAAAGCTTAGAGGGTGGTGAAACTGTGTACGCAAGATAAGTGCCAAGCACACAAATACAACATCACAATCATACAATGTCGGAAATATAGGTAAGATCATGAATCATACGACATCAGAGTAAGCGGAAATACTGACAAGTCCATGAGTCAAACAATATCAGAGTACGCAATACAGATCAGCTATGTAAATGAGGTCATTGCGAAGGCACACGTAACAAATAGTTACGCACCACCAGCCCGAGTGGATAGTGAATAAATGAATGAATGAGTATGCAAATCCTACCCAATAAGTCCATATATCAGTATTGTTCATCTCTGGGATCATCACCGGGGTCTAGTACATTTTACACCAGCTTGCCGCCCCATCAAGCGCACAACTAGATAAGTGGAAAAGACCTCACAATCCGCCTGGCCAGTAGTCGGCCAATATTTACCCGGCACGTCGATAACGGACCCATTCATGAGCTAGTCAAACTCAGCCTAGCTATACCTACTCCCTCAGGCAGGTAAGTCCACACCCCCTCCCAACCGACCACGACACAGTGGGAGATGCGGCCTACTGGTATACGGCCCTCATACACTCATATATAGAGCTAGGCAAAATGGGTCTGATCCGATGGATCCGACCCGATCCGGCCCGATTTGAACCGATCCGATGGGCTGGATCGGTGCAGATTGGGTAGTCCCATCCAAATCCGAATCCTTTTCGGATCGAGTTCGGGTTGGGCCTGACTCGACCCGATCCGATCCGATTGGATCCGATTCGGACCGATCTGATCCGGATATTTTTAGTAATATTTATTTTTTTTAAAATATTTTTTGCTTTTTTTTAAAATTTTTTAATTTTTTGCCGATCTGAATCTTGTCCAATTCAATCCGACTCGGTTTTCCTAACCGAATCGGACTCAGACTGGATCAGTCCAGTGAGCTTTCAGATAAGTCCGAGTCAGGCGACTCGGACTCGGTACCGGATCGGATCGGGTTCAGGTCAGGTCAATAGTATTTCGGATCGGTCCGGGTTAGACCCAATCCGGTCCAACTCAGACTGATGCCTAGCCCTACTCATATATATCCACTCAGTCTCGACATTGGGGCGTCCTTTGGTACCAAGAGGGTTTAGGGATTTTCACCCAGGGCCATCTATGGCAGCCTGATGCTAATAACATATTTTTTGTGTCCCATCTGGCCATCTACGATTTGCTTGTGGAGGCTACGACCCTGATGTTGCTAGGTCGTACAGTAATCACAACACACAATGCTAGATGCATGAGTCATACAATCCAGTCATGCATCAATCCTGCGCATACTGTGCGCTCATGTGAAACAATCTCCACCTATCAGGGAGTCTCATAACAACCTGCCCAATGACATACGCAATGGTCGACCACATCTCATAACAAACATGCAAATGATGCGTATGGGCATGTATCATGATGTTATGTTGTCACATACTTATAATCGGTATCAATAACCGACATCGACAATTGACCTCGACAATGTGGACATTTAACCAACATTGCCTTCAAGGAATGGCCCGCATAGAGCCTAACATGTAGTGGACCTATGACCTCACACAAGGGCCTAATATACGATACATACATATAGTGGACCCATGGCCTCACACAAGGGCCTAATATACAACACAACGGGCTCCATTGCCTGACCCTCAAAAGCACCACAATGGGCCTCATCACATAGGCCTCACATACATTACATATGCCTCAAATACATCAAGGAGAGGCCGAATGCTCATTAGAATTGGCCTCAAATATGGGCCGCATATACATCACAATGGGCCTTGGCAATCGGCCTCGATATCTGGCCTCGACAATCGGCCTCGACAATCGAAGTTGGCCTCGATAATTAGAATCGGCCTCAATAATCAGAATCGGCCTTGATAATAATTGGAATCGGCCTCGATAATCGGAGTCAGCCTCGATAATCAGAATTGGCATCGACAATCAAATCGGCCTCAATAATTGACACCAATAATCAACATCGATAATTGGCATCGATAATCGAGCTATAAGAAAGGTGGGGTCCATATATGAACAGTCGATCGAACCATAATATAAAGATCGGCCCTCGGCCGTGGTTATATCAAACCCGATAGCGCGAAACCATCCGTCTAAGGTGAATGGGGCCCACAGATTAGGGTCAACCCACGAAAGAATGATGAGGAAGGGCCTAACAAGGCCTAAGGGAAGGTCACAATGTGGGCGTCCAACCATCATTGCCCATCAATGTGGACTTTAACCAACATTGCTTCCAAGGAATGACGCTCATAGGGTCAATCATATAATGGGTCCACGGTCTCATACAAGGGTCTAATACACGTCATCATGGGCCTTGCTTATGGGGCATATGCGCATCGCATTGGGCCTCACTCGTGGGCCAATGTATTTAACATCGGGCCGTATCAACAGGTCGAATCAAATGGGCCGGTACAAATGGGCCAAAGCAATTGGGTCGAGTCAATGGGCCGAATCAAATAGGCCGATACAAATGGGCCGAGGAATAGGTCGAATCAAATGGGCCAAGTCAATTGAGTCGATCAAATGGGCCGATACAAATTGGCTGAGTCGATGGGCCGAATCAAATGGGCCAAGTCAATTGGGTCGATCAAATGGGCCAATACAAATGTGTTGAGTCGATGGGCCGAATCAAATGGGCCAAGTCAATTGGGTCGATCAAATGGGCCGATATAAATGGGTTGACTCGATGGGCCGAATCAAATGGGTCAAGTCAATTGGGTCGATCAAATGGGCCGATACAAATGGGTTAAGTCGATGGGCCGAATCAAATGGGCCAAGTTAATTGGGTAGATCAAATGGGCCGATACAAATGGGCCGAGTGAATGGGTCCCCAAATAAATCAAATCGGGCCTCATCAAGTGGGCCCCTAATACATTAAATGGGCCATACCAATGGGTCGTACCAACTACACCCTTCATCCATTATTAGAGATCATTTTAGAGCATTATTTAAAAATCATATCCAATGGGTCATCTGGACCATACCACAAATAATAGTGGTGATAAAGATTTCTTACTATCAAATTCCGTGGGCCCACCATAACATTTAATTTCCATCCAGTCTGTTCACAAGGTCACAAGGACCTGGATGAAGAGGAAAAACAAATATCATATTGGTCAAAAACCCTATAACCTAAGGGGTTTTCAATGGTGGACGATTTGGATATAACACATACATCTGGGAGGGCCCACCATTTAGACGGTGTGGATTAAAGTACATACATCAAGGGGTCCACACGTGTGGCCCATATAAAACATGTACATTAAGGTGGACCCCACTGTCCTGCCCATCTGGACGGTGGATATAGAATATATACATTTAGGTGGGGTCCACGTCCAGTGGACTGGACGGTGTGTATTGCCACACATGTAGCAGGCCCCACCATCCAGCATCACATGGACGGTGAAGATATAACACATATATCATGATGGGCCATCAAAACTGTTGAGTACAACAGCTACGTGCTAGCCACATGTCCAACCAAAATGGACAAACGGTGTGGACAATCTCAACAAGGTGGGTTCCCACCGTCCTTGCAACTGGACAATGTGGATAAGACCTATGCATCACGTGTGGTGGTGCCCCACGTCCAGACCGTCCAACTGTCTGGATTAACGGATGGATATAGGGGATATCCAATACATACCCCAGGGTGGGTCCCACGTGGTGGGCCACCCACTCCATTCCTCTCCCTTAAATATATATAAATATATATTATATAATATTATATATTATATTATATTATATTAGTATTACATTACTTCTTCTTCTCCTTTAAAAAAAAAAATAGATCTAGCATCCAGAGGGTGGACGTCTGTCTAACGGACGGTCTGGATGTAATCGCTTACATCAGGGTAGGCCCCACATGGCACGTGGAACATTGACGTCCTGGTGGATCCCGAGAGCATGTCCAGACAACTGGACGGCTGGATACAGATGGACGGTTTTGATGTAACACATACATCATACGGTGTGGCCCACATACACCAGCTTGGTGACGTCAGTACACACACTCCATGTTAGCCACCCTTGCTAGGGATCGATACCAAGATCTCAGGTGTTGAAATGAGGTATCTCCCCTCAGTTTGCCAGTTGAGCTATGGATCTAGGTGTGTCAGGCCCTGGACAGCCTGGATGCGGATACACTTCACGGTGGAGTCCCACCGTTCATGATGGACGGTGCGGAT
>JAJHSJ010000001.1:43008761-43219390 GCA_021015155.1 Magnolia officinalis
GCCATTGCCACTATTCTCTTTATGTTATTGACTTGTGCTATCTACCTTTAAAGGGCTTGGGCATGTGACTTGTTATTCCAAAACTCCCATGATTAATTTTACATTCTCTATAAGTGCAAGCGATGTGTTAAGAGGTATCACAACTAGTGATTTAAATATTTTTATCATGGACATAATGCGCTCTAAGTAGAGACCTTCTTGGTCGACGCGTAATTCTATGAGTTTTGAGTAGTGGTGCACAAATTGATGTGTGTAATTTACAAATGTAGTGTCACATTACTTTCGGGATTGGATGTCGTAAATAGTCACTCTATGAACAAATCGTGTCACGTAATTCATTCGATTCATGTGTTGTGTCGCCTTGAGGTGTTCACGTAAATCCACGATAGCGTTGGTCATGCTAGCGAATATCCGTAATTATGAGATGCAGGTCGAGCCGGGTTTTCTATGAATCGTATTCCATATTGTAATGATCACTATGTATGATGAACCACACACACTTTGCTAGGCATGCATCTCATGTAGGTTGTTGGCACATGCTGATACCCTCGTATTAGTGGAGTACGGGACGTATCAGAACCCTTATATTACTTTTATGAATTTCTTGAATTATTGTTAATATTAAAGGATAACCATCACTATGAGTAGGGCGTTGACCCTCTCCAACCGTACAGATAATACAGGTGACGTATAGATTAAAGACCTAGAGGACAATCTCCCCATGAAAAATTACACTAAAAGGATACGAAAATAGTTTTATGATTTAGTTTTATACTTCTACTGTGAAATCGATAAATGCAGTCGATTTTATTCTCGTGAATGTTACCTTCATGAATGTATCTGGATGTGATCCAAATGAAATATAATAATAATAAAGTGTAAATTTTAAAGTATCCAATTCATTCATTAACACCTGATTTTCTCGAGCACAAGAATGAACATTGGCCATGAAAATTCAGGATGTTACACTAACATCCGTGAATAATATACCAAGTTCTTTGCCAAATTTATCATGCTTTCACTATCACAATGCATGCACAACTTTCTGCTGAAACTCTAACTCATTAATCATACCTCTCAACCTAATTACTTCCTTAAATGCTTCTATCACCGTCATATACTCAGCTTTGGTTGTATAAAGACTAATCATAGACTGAAGCTTCGACATCCAAATGATCACTCAACCCGCTAACACAAACGAGTAACTAGAAGTCAACATTCAGTTACCACATTACCAATTTCTACTCAAATTTACTGAATGTTAAGACATAGTCAGTTATACCTCGTACGTAACGAAGTAGTCATTTCATTGCCTCCCAGTTTTACTTGCTAGGGTTTGACATGTATATTCTCACAACACCCATTGTATGTGAAATATTTGGTCTAGTATAGACCATGTCATACATAAGACTACCAACCACGCTCGAGTAGGGCACACGAGACATATACTGCTTTTCTTCATCTAACGTAAGACATTGCTTCGAAGAAAGTTAAAAGTGAGCAATATAGGGTGTGATAACCGGTTTAGATTTATTAAATCTAAACTTGACCAAGACCTTCTTAATATACTCTTCTTAAGACAACTATAACCTGCTCCTTTCCCTATCTATGTGTAAGTTGTTACCAATATTTCTTTTTACAACTCCAGATATTTCATCTTGAATGTCTTGGATAACTAAGTCTTCATTATGTTGATCTTACATATGTTATAGCTGGTGATAAGCATATCATCAATATACAATAACAGAATAATGAATTCCCCATCACTCAAAGATTTGAAGAAGACATAGTGATTGAACTCCCTTTTTATAAATCACTGACACAAAATGAAAGAATCGAACTTTTTATACAACTGTCTAGGCGACTATTTTAGGTTGTACAAACGACATCTTTAACCTGTAAACCATATTCTCTGCTACTTGTATCTCGAGCTCTTTAGGTTGTTTTATATAAATATGCTCTTATAGTTCCCCGTGTAGAAAAACGGTCTTCACATCCAAATGTTCAAATTTCAGATTGTATTGGGCAACCAACAATAATACGAATATAATAGATACTTGCATGACTACATGTGCGAATATCTCACTGAAGTCGATGTCATCTTTTTAAGTATAGTACTTTACAACAGTCTCGCCTTATACCTATCCAATTTCTTAAAAAAAAATCCACTTATACCCAATTGCTTTCTGATTGGTGGGCAGCTCCACCAGGTTCCACATTTTACTCTTAAACAGAGAATCCATCTCAATATTCATCGCTGTCATCCACTTCTCAGCATCTGAGTCAACTAATACTTTCTAGAAGGTAGACGGAACCCCTTATTCGTGATGAGGGAAAATGCAACAATTAGGGCCTGTTTGATTTTCCATGATACATGTAAATCACGGTAAACAAGTAATTATTACTTTTTCACGTTGTTTAAAAATATGAGAGTAATTCCACCTCGAAAATTGAAACAAAAGTGTTGATTTAAATATGTGGACCCCACCATAATGTATATGATATATCCACACCGTCCATTTATTTTATTAGAACATTTTGGAGCATTAACCAAAAATGAGGCAGATCCAACACTCAAATGGCCCACATGAAAGGAAACAGTGGCCTTAATTCGTCCATCATTGAAAGTTATTTTCTTCACTGGGCCCACATTGACGTTTTTTCATCATCTAACCTGTTTATAGCGTCACACAGGCATGGATAAGGGGAAAACACAAATATCAGTTTGATCCAAAACTTTTAAGGGCCCCAAGAAGTTTTTAATGGTAGGCGTTTGATTCTCGTTGTTTCCTGCGGTGTAGTCCACTTGACCTTTGGATCTGCGTCATTTTTTTGCTCATGCCATAAATTTGGCTTGCATAACAAATGAGCGGTGTGGATAAGTAACATACATCACGATGGGCCCCACATTGATGTTGTAAATTTCTCGATATAAGTGTTGAAAAGGTAAGTTGCCACATCTGCATTGGGAAAGATGTGGTAATTACCTAGGTAAATAATTATTACCCATTTACATGGTAATTACACTTGAGCCGGAAAATCAAACATGCCCTTAAGCCATCCATGTATCTTATTGGTAACCCGTGATTTCTGAGTGTATTTTCCTTAACAGGTGGTGCCACCACCTCTTCCTGTACCTCTTTCTACAACTCAACTTTAGTTTTTCACCTCTATCTATTTCTACATCAATAATCGATTTTTGGTTTCCTTATGTTTATCCTTCTAATACAAGGAGCCCTCATCGAATTTGACATTATAGCTAAATATGATTTTCCGTGAAACCCGGTCGTACAACCTATACCCTTTCACTACATCATCATAACCGACAAAGGTACACTATTTATCCATTTGGTCTTGCTTATCTCTCTCAACTGATGGTATATGAGAGTAAGCATCACAATAAAAAATCCGCAGCCATAAGTAGTCGACTTCCTGGCCACTCCATACCTATTTTGGAATTTTGTAACCAATCGGCGTAGACGGGTAATGATTCACTAAATAACAAGTCATGTTAACAACCTCTTCCCGTAGCTCATTGCCTAACCCTACATTACTTAGTATACTTCGAGCTCTTTTCAAAAGAGTCTGATTCATATGCCCCGCCACACCATTCTACTCTGGTGTGTGATTTATTGTGTTATGACTCACGATCTCATTGTTATTATAAAACATATTAAATCTGTTCTAAGTAAACTCTCTGTCATTATCGATACTCAACACTTTCAATTTTTGTTCTGGCTATTTTTCAATAATAACCTTCCATGACTTGAAAGTGATAAATACGCCAGATTTATTCTTCATGAAATAAATCCACACCTTTCTACAGATGTCATCAATGAATATTACGAAAAATGGTGACACTCCTTTAAAAACAACGGGCGACAACCCCCACACATCATAATGCACATAGTCAAGTTGTCATTTACTTATATGTTTCCCAATTGTAAACGATAATCTTAATTGTTTACCATACATGCAATGCTCACATACATCCAAATAAAAATTTTAAAAGCAGGTAATAAACCACAATCGAGTAGTACCTTCATATCGTGCACGCTTATGTAGCCTACGCGTGCAGGCATGGATTCTGCTATAGACGTTGCAGCTCCACCCGATATAGTGCTCCTGATTAACCTGTAAAGGTTTCTACTTCGTTATGCCTTCATAATTGTGAGTGCCCATTTAGAAACTTTTATGATACCTTCGTACCCAGCGAATTCATACCCGAGTGTCTCAAGAGCTCCCAGAGATATCATATTTTTCTTTTTAGTTTAGGAACATGCCTTACATCTATCAAAGTTCTCTCCACCCCGAATCGAACATTTGTATACGAATCGAACCAATTCCAAACAACTTACTGGCATGATCATTTTCCATAAGAACCAGGCTACTATCATACTCGTTGTATGTGGTGAACTAACTCCAATGAGAACACATGTGATACAATGCCCCCATATCCAAAATCTACTCGCTATATAAGTGTCTGACCTTAAACATAGACAATATATGACAATCACTCGTCTTCTATCTGGATTCCGCTGAATTAGCTTCTTTCGGTGAATTATTTAATTCTCATCTTTCTAGGTTTTAGGTTTATACAGTCTTTCTTCATATGTCTTATCTTACCATAATTTCAGCACTTGAACTTTCCTTTACCCTTCGACTTGGACCTCGATCATGATTTACCATTCTATTGTTTAGACGATCTTCTCCTTACAACTAATGCCCCTACAGAAGTACATTCCTCACCATTATTCATTCTCTGTTGCTTCGACTGAATGACAGAGATAATGTATCGAGGTCTAAGGTATCCCTACCATGGCACAAAGTATCCACCAGATTCTCGTAAGAATTTGAAAGAGACATAACAATATTAGGGCTTTATGCTCTTCATCGATCTTCACCTCTACACTTGTTAGTTTGCAAATGAGTTTATTGAAGGCAGTGATATGTTCAGAGATATCCGACATTTCCACCATCTTCATAGTGTATAATTGTCTCTTCAAATATAGGTAATTGGAGAGTGACTTCGTCATGTAGAGGCTCTCCAACCTTGCCCATATGCCTGTGGTAGTCATCTCATTGATAACATTATAGATGACTTCATCGGCCAAGTACAATCGAATTATGCTAATTGCCCTTTGATCAAGACCATCCCAATCTTCTTCTTTCATCGTTTCGGGACGTTTTCCTTTGCCAAGGAGTGCTTATGACACCCCTTGCAAAATTAGGAGGGCTTTTATCTTCAACCTCTATAATTCAAAGTTGTTTTTACCATTGAACTTCTCCGTCTTGAATTTCACATTCGATCCATTCGATTCCATGTCTCATATGTTAATCTAAACTCCTAACAAAAGGCCTATGCTTTAATACCACTTGTTGTATGCAGCTGCCACACGTTAGGCGTGGAAGCAACCTTAGAACGAATCGAACATGCGAATAAAGGGTGCACCTTAATGTTACCATAGTGTTTATTTACCATCCAATCTGTTGATAAGGTCACATGAGCTTGGATGAAGGGAAAAAGCAAATATCAGCGTGATCCAAAACTTTTGTGGCCCATTAATGGTCAATCAACACTTTTTTATATGGTATGGTCTAAATGATAATTGGATCTATTTCATTTTTCTGATAATGTCATAAAATGATTTAGAAAAGAGGATGGACGGCGTGGATACATAATACATACATCAAGTAAGGGCTGCACCATCTCAGGGTCTCACCTAATCATCACTCGGCCTCTTTGATAACGAAGACTACGGAATTCTTAAACCTTTTTTCTTTTTTTTTTTTTCTTTTTTTTTTTTTGTTTTGGTTAGCTTGTTAGTACACCCCACTATTAGTTGACACTTCACTGTTAGCCACCCCCACTAGGGATCAATACCATGACCTCAGTGTTGAAACGAGGTATCTTTCACTCAGTCTACCACTTGAGCTATGGATCAGGGTGTCGAAATGTTCGCATGCAACGATTCCTTTC
The DNA here is from genome assembly GCA_021015155.1 of Magnolia officinalis. Classification (NCBI taxonomy): domain Eukaryota; kingdom Viridiplantae; phylum Streptophyta; class Magnoliopsida; order Magnoliales; family Magnoliaceae; genus Magnolia; species Magnolia officinalis. The sequence goes on from JAJHSJ010000001.1 coordinate 43,014,742, forward strand.
ACGTACGGTATTGCTCGTGTGTACGTGTCCTAGCAGTGCATAAGGTGGCCCCCCAACCAAAATAGTCACCTGTGGGAGATATCTAAGCAGTCCACTCGTTAGGTGGGCTACACCGTACATTAAGCAGACCTTTTGTTGTCCATTGATTCCAATGGAGCTTTTTCTTGCTGTACGCCTCACGTTTAAGCCAACAACCTTATCACGCATGTCCAAATACGGGCGACTTTTCACTGGACGAAAATACCCCTGCCATTCCTTTCGGAAGCGGATTGGCTAGCGTGCGAAGACGATCGCTGACGCTCCTCAACTCCGAGTTGTACGAACGGTTCAAAAGATATCAAAGTTACATGGGCCCCACAGTTATGTATTTATTATATCCACAACATTCATCCACATTTCGAGGTCATTTTAGAGCATTATCTAAAAAAAGAATCATATCCATGGATCAACTAGACCACATCACAAATAGTAGAGGAGATATTGATTTTCACCGTTAAAAATTTTGTAAAGCCACCATAACATTTATTTTCCATCCAATCTATTCATATGGTCATAAAGACCTGAATGAAGAGGAAAAACAAATTTCATATTGATCCAAAACTTCTGTGACCCCTAAAAGGGTTTCAATGGTAGACATTCAATATCCAGTGTTTTTTACAGTGTGGTCCACTTGATAGTTAGATTTGTCTTATTTTTAATCTCAAGCCTTAATCCGAGCTCCCCAAATGGATGGACGGTTTGATATAACACATAGCTCATGATAAGACCCACAGAACTAGCTAATGTCAATGCACAGCCAATCCGCTTCCTGTTTCATGGGCGGGGTAGCTAGCGGTGTGCTGTCGGAAGAGAATCACCCCCCCATATATATATATATTATATATATATATATATATATATATATATATATATATATATATATATATATATATATATATATATATATAGGGAAAAGGTACTATGCGCTCGAGCGTAAAGCGGTCGTCCGTGAGGTCGAGCTGTGTGGGCCCCACCGTGATGCCTTTCGAACATCAACACCGTCCACCAGATGCACCATTCCATGGTGGGCCTGGACGGCCCAAAATCAAGTCAATCCGTGACTTTAGTGGGCCACACCACATACAGAAGTGCAGAGGGGCCGTGCACCATTAAAACATTCATAACCATTTTTGAGGGCCCACCGAGATGTGGTTTGCAAATCCAGCCCATCCATTATGTGTGTCCCACTTGAATGAGGGTTCAGACCAAGTTTTAGGTGCATGGAAAACTCAGGTGGGCCCCACCAAGTGCTTTTATATGTTTTTGGATGTATTCACATGATTTTAGATGGTATGGCCCACCTGAGTTTCGTATACGACTGATTTTGGGCGTCCAGCCCACTATGGAATGGTGCATCTGGTGGACGGTGTTGATGTTCGAAAGGCATCACGGTGTGGCCCACACAGCTCCACCTCACGGATGAGAGCTTTACGCTCGAGCGCATAGTACCTTTTCCCATTTATATATATATATATATATATATATATAATATATATATATATAATATATATATAAGCATATAAAAATATTTTTCTCTTTTTTATTCATTTCTTTCTTTATTCATTTAACGAGCATATCTCCCAAACCAAAATGAGTTACTTGACGTACCATATATGATTTCGGGGTAGGAGAAACTACTTTAGCCAACCAATCTGGTTATTTTCCAAGATTCTATCAGGTTGATGGTCGAAAATCCATTTTATTTCCATTTTTATTATTTATAGTAAGTTTTAGCTTGATTATAACTTTTCATCCTTTGAACTTTAGGAGTTGTATCCAACATGAAAAGTGCTTAGAAAAATTAAAAGAATAAAGTGGTTAAGCCATATACGAGTTCGCGGTCAATTTTGTTCACTTCGTGGTCAATTTCATTCACTTCGTGGTCAATTTCATTCACTTCGCGGTCAATTTCATTCACTTTGCAGTGAATTTTATTCACTTTGCGATCAACTTCATTCACTTTTCGGTCAATTTCATTCACTTTGCGGTCAATTTCATTCACTTCGTGGTGAATTTCATTCACTTCGCAGTCAATTTCATTCACTTCGCGGTCAATTTTATTCACTTTGTGGTGAATTTCATTCACTTTGCGGTCATTTTCATTCACTTCGTAGTGAATTTAATTCACTTCATTCACTTCGCGGTCAATTTTATTCACTTCGCGGTCAATTTCATTCACTTCGCGGTCAATTTCATTCACTTTGCTGTCAATTTGATTCACTTCACAGTAAATTTTAGGGGTGCACATTGAACTGGTAGAACCGTGGAACCAGACCGGAACTGACCAAACAGTTCGGTTTGGTCCATTTCTAGAGTGCACCGGTTCCGATTCTGGTTCCAAAAATTAAAGAACCGTTTAGTTCGGTTCGATTCCAGTTTGGGAGTATGTAGAACCGAACCGAACCATGGATCCGAACTGTGAATCCGAGCAGTGGAATCGAAATTAGAAAAGAACTGTGGAACCGAACCTAGAACTGTGAGTTTATAATATATTTTAGTTGTATATTTGATTCATGATTTATGGTTTACATTGCACTCTTTGATTGTTTTCATAAATGTATTTTTTCACGCCATATACAATATCTAAACCATCCATCAAATGGATCACAACATGAATGGAATGGGCTAAATTATAAAATAGAACATGCAATTGGGATGGATTATAAAACGTCTAGAACCGTGGAACCGAACCGATTTTCGCAGTCCAGTTCCGGTTCAGTTCTAGGGTGCTAACAGTCCGATTCTGGTTCTGAAAATCCTAGAACCATAAGGAACAGTTCGGTTCCGGTTTCACCCCAGAACCGGACGGAACTGAACCATGTGCACCCCTAGTCAATTTCATTCACTTCGCGGTGAATTTCATTCACTTCATTCAATTCGCGGTCAATTTCATTCACTTTGCGGTGAATTTCATTCACTTCGGCGGTCAATTTTATTCACTCTGCGGTCAATTTTATTCACTTCACGGTCAATTTCATTCACTTTGCGATGAATTTCATTCACTTTGCAGTCAATTTCATTCACTTCGCGGTCAATTCATTCACTTTGCATTGAATTTCATTCACTCCATTCACTTCGCGGTCAATTTCATTCACTTCATTCATTTTGAGGTCAATTTCATTCACTTCGCGGTCAATTTCATTCACTTCATTCATTTTGTGGTCAATTCCATTCACTTCGCGGTCAATTTCATTCACTTCATTCACTTTGCGGTCAATTTCATTCACTTCGCGATGAATTGCATTTACTTCGCGATCAATTTCATTCACTCCGCGGTCAATTTCATTCATTTCGCGGTGAATTTTATTAACTTCGCGGTCAATATCATTCACTTCGCGGTCAATTTCATTCACTTTGCGGTCAATTTCAATGGCTATGGTTATAATACGTAGCCATAGGTAACTGCATCTATCAAGCAGGGGCATTTTGGTCCATTAAATGTGCGTCTGTACAGCAGGGGAGTAGTCTTTGAAGGTAAGTTTTAAGGGGCTTAATAAGGTACGTGGCTCAAAAGTGAGGAGTACAGTAGGAAAAAACTCATTCTAATCAATTGGCTTTCAGTGGATCATCCTGTATGTTGCCTTAGTTGATCTTTATGGCACGACTCACCTTTTGCATGGGTACGATGTTTTACATAATGGGCATGTTGGTGAGAAAGACAAAGTGTTGCACGTGACAATTCACATTCAGCGTTGTAATCTACCAGGAAAAAAAAGAGGAGAGAGAAGGAAACATAACGACATATAATTCTTTATTACTCTGCAAACTTTGATACTCTGTGAAAGTGTGATGGTTGATAATCCCTTGTATAAATTAAATGTTGCAGTCTCCAATTTGTTATTGTAATAATTTTATAAGGTGGGCCTAATTGATCAATGGTCTAGATCTTTATAAGGGTTGGTGTAACGTCTCAAAAAATTTCGTACAAAGACCCGAGTACCACCTCAAGTAGAAATCACTCAGGATCATATCCTTTAGAAATTAGATGAGTTTAACTAAGTGCTAAACTAGATTAGCTACGAAATCCGCTTGATCCACTTTAAATACGATCTGCAAGACTCAAAACTTGTAGAATCAGTGACGCTAGGTTACCCTAAAATCTAAGATTAATCTCATTACCCAGTTGCTCTCGGGAGCACATTGAAACTCCATATCGGATCTGGATCGCACATCGAAAGTCCAAATAATACGAAGTTATACAATTAGGACTGTCTTGCTGGGCTTGATAACCATCTCGAAAATCAAAACCAGATAGTGTCCTGGGGCTATTCGCTTGAGCCCGGAGTGAAGTGTGTGAGAAAACGTGGTTTTCTTTAGAAATTAAATCTAATTTAAGTAATCTGAGACTTGTCACTTGTGGGCCTGATATAATCAATCAGACCGTCAGAATCTGACCCAAATACACCCTCGGATCAGGAGAAATTTCATACACATGTTTGTGTACTTGTAACCCTGATCGAGTTTCGGTGACCGTTGAACTGAAACCGGTCCGCCACGTGTGATCTGGGAACCCGACTAGAATGAAAAGTTAACTCGACCTAGATCCATAGTCAGGGAGCTTAAGTCCGACCTTTGGCTCAAGGGGGGCTCCGGAAGTGCTCCGTTGAGACGGAACAACCTCCCTTTGGACATAACCTAAGTATACCTTGGCTCTGGGCCTATTTCTGGCAAATTGGGCCTATATAAGGACCTTAAACCCTCTCTCATTCACTCCATACGAATTTGAGAAAACCCTAGGAGAGAGAAGAGAGTAAAGTGAGAGAAAGTGAGAGAGAAGTTGGAATCATTCCTGGGAATCGATCCCTGCTATTCTACGTGTCTATCCATCTCTACCGTATCGCTTTTTCGGCGATTCTGATTCCGTTTTCGGGTAAGAAAACCTAACCCTAATCAGTTTAGAGGTTAAACTAGTTAAGAAATGAAATAGCTAACCTATTTCATGCCATAGGTTGTCGTTCTACCGTTGATAAAGGCTTGGTATTTAAACTGAGTTCGTTACTCACTTCTATGGCGTAAGGTGCGGACTATAGATGTTTAGGTTATGGTTTTCAATGTTTTCAATGTCAGATAATGATAGATTCATGATCTGGGTGTTATTTCACATGCAAAATGCGATGTTCGTCTTGCGATTTAGTTACATTTGCAAATTATAGCATTTAGTGTATTCTGTATATTTGTAGAAAATACCGTATACGTATAAAATATGGAAGTGTGTTTGCCATGATAAATTACTATGTGTATATGCTATATATATATGTGTGTAATACTTACTCGGTGAAAGGATTCGCCCTAATACATGTTTTGGCTAATATACGTTACGTATGTTAAATAAGTGTAGTCTAAGTGTTTGTGACAATGCTTGTATGAGTAAGTACTTAGATGATAGTGTTTTAGGTGGGTGTTGAGATAGGATTCTCAACTACCTTAGAGATGTATATGATTTCCTCCATGCAAGTTGTTTAGTGTAGTCACTTACTTATGAAATGTATGTGTTTGTATTCCCTGTTTATATTGTGCTTTATAACATGCTATTAACATGTTCGAATTACTTTGTTAATTCTGCTTTGACTACTATACATGCTTTCTCGTTAAGGATTGAATGTGATTGGGTCTATGTTATAGTCCAGGCAATCGGTAACAAGCTCGAAGTCGTGGTTGAGATTCATTCGCCACGTAGGACATGTTTGACAAACCCGAGTCGTGTGTTGGTCATCGGCAGTGGTTAGGCCACACAAGTGCTTATGCACTTCATGTCGATCGATACAATGCGCGCTCGTGCTAGTCGAGCCCGTCAAGTAACCCGATGTGCCGATGTATGTTCACCATGTATGGACGCTACTGCTTGAATCTAAGGTATCAAACTCACCAGTGAAATCTCGTTTAACCTTGATACCTCAATCTGCTAAGACTCATGAGCCGGACATGGTGGTATGGGACACCGTGGTCGAGCTGTCGGCCTACGCTGGGGCGATAAACCTCCCCATAGTGACCAATGAGCAACCCAGACTCGTGAGCTGAATACGGTGGTATGGGATACTGTATTCGAGCTGTCGGCCTACAATGTTTTGATGACGAAGCCGTGATGGGTGATGAGGGAGTGGTGTAATGATTCCGTGCAACAGCCCTGACAGCCCTAGACATGTACTTTTTAGTGACCTCAAGCATACTCTGAGTTTGTATAGAAGCGACGAGCTTTTCCGTAGCATCTAGACTATAAACTAGGCCTGTACTGATTTGGCGACGAGCCCTTTGCAGCGACCTAGAACCACAACATCGTATGAGATTTACTAGGACCGACGACCCTAGAATGGATCATTGTTTGGGAAATGAAATAAGAGAGGTACCTTAGTTTCCCAATCCTGCTGTATGAAAAGGACTAATAAGAACTTGGTAATCATATGCATGCACTGCATTACGCGTGCGTTCAGGCGTAGCAGGTCAAGTACTGAGGCAGTGTTGTCATGCGCGAACGTGAGATGAAGTCGCTGAGGGAGCGTAGGCGAGGGCATGCATCATACATTCATACCATTCTTGCATTAACAAGAGTAATTAGGAATGTGTGATTTACTACTTTATCATTACTGCTTGATTGAATTGATAACATGCTAACCTATGCTTTATTGTTTCACTGAGTTGATCACTCACTCCCACGTTACGGGACGGTGTTTTAAACACCAACCAGACTCTATCTTGATTTCAGATGATGGCGTGACCCCTGAGGCGGAGCCTGATTATTATGACGATCAGGATGAGTATTCTTACATGTAGTTCTCCGATGGCTTCGCTTAGGTTATCCAGATTGACAGGGCTACAAGGTTTTCTTATAGTTGAACCATTTTTGAGACTTTTGACTTTTGTAATATTATATGTAATATTTCATGTACACAGTGACTCAGTGTTATATTCATACTCTAGAGACTGATCGTGATCTTTTGACTTGTATACGTTTATTTATATCTTTCAGTCTTCCGTTGCGTTTTACAACCTGATCTGGAGTATGAATTACTGTTTTGGTATAATCCCACTCCTGATTAATGCACTAACACAGACAACATTGAATCATAAGCATATATGTTGCATAAGTGATGTTTTGGAACTCAGGAGTTGAGTCGCTACTCGACCCCCGATTTTCAGGGCGTTACAGTTGGATAATGTGATCAGGCATACCAGTAGACCCCATTAAAGCTGCGATTGATGTAAAATCATGTAAAGGTAGTGGGCTTCTAGTGTGTTACAAGCACAATATTTTGTTTGGACTAGAAATGCTAAATTCATATGGAGCCTAAGGGAGAGGAGTTTCGATAGGTTTCAAACTCCTCACTGCTAACAAAGGTCCTCAATCCTAAACATGACTGAAGTTTCTATTCCCATCCTGGTACTTTTCTGAAGGGTGTAAGATACGGAAGACTACAACATCAGTTCTATAGTGATGACGTCACAATTAGGTACGAATTTTGATTAAGGTTCTTGATCTCCATCCCCGCTACACTGCACGATCCCTTCAATTCCACAAATTACAGTTAACAGTTGGTATTAGAGATGGTTATGCATTAACTATTGTCGATAAGTACAGATTATCAAATATGTTCAGGAACCCTTTTTTAGGCCAGGTCTTGGCCATCCCTTAATGGTCTTTCAATTTTAGATCTAGACCATTGAGCACGATTATACTCCATTTTTAGGTCCCGGTAATGTCGGCAGCATAGACTATCATCGTTGCCCACACATAGGTGAGATAAGGGGCTTTACAAATCCCATTTTAAGGAATTAAGGGGAAAGGGAAAAATCCATAGATGCGGTTGTCCGATCAATTAGGCATGGACGACCTTCCATTTTGTACCCAAAGTCATTGTTTAAGAGCCATTGCGCATCAAATCAGCAGCCTTTGAGTCCTCTACTTTCACAGTTAACAGCAATCGACAGCCATCATGTTTGTACAAATTGCTTAAGTAGGGAAACTTGATGTGGATGCATCATTTGTGGTCCTGGATACCAGCGTCTCACATCAAAAGGTGTTTCCTGCCGTCCGAGATTCTGGTGTCACTACCATTGATTCCAGTGATTCTTTGCTTGGATTACGGCTAGTTGTAACGACATCTTCAACAAGTGGCTTCTCCTTTAGGGTTGAGTGAGAGACCGTACCGACATCTTTCATCGATAAGGTCACTGGAGCCCATTAGATGTGTGCATCGAGTCGAGTTGGACCGAGTTAGGTCTGACTCGACTCGATCCGGTTTTGAAAAAGGCCTGAACCGAACTCAATCTGACTCGGTACCGACTCCAGCATGCCTAACTCGATCCGAGTCTAGGTCTAGGTTGGAATGATTCGAATCGAGTCCGACCCGATCAGAAATACCGAGTCAGATCGAGTTGGCACCAAGTCGGATCGGGTCGCCGGGCTGGGTTACTGGGGCAAGGCCGCAGGGGCTTGGGCTCAAACACTTGACTCGAGGGTTGAGCCCAAGCTTAAAAATCTAGCCTTAGGGATCGAGTTGGCACCAAGTCGAATCGGGTTGCTGGGCTGGGTTACTATGGAAAGGCCGTAAGGGCTTGGGATCAAACACTTGACCCGAGGACTAAACTCTTGAGCCCAAGTTTAAAAATCTAGTCTTGGGGTGTCCACTTTAGACTATGTTCAAAATACAAACGTCACTTAAAATAAAAGCACTAAGAGGGGTGTTCTTTGAAATCAAAAGTAAATAAACCATATCCATAAAAAGAACAAAATAAATAAAAATTGTCAAAATTCAAAAGTAAATAAACCACGTCCACATACAAACCAATAAACATTTCATTCATTTAATATTCTCTATATGATGAATTCCTTTGTGGCGTGTAACCTAAGTAACCTTGTCCATAATAGTAATCCCTTCTTCCATCTTCGTCGAAGAATCATCGTTTTGTTCTCATTTTACGGCTTCAACTGCGGGAGGACTTTGGGCTGACTTCGAGCTTGAGGTATCCAAAAGATGGTTGTTTACCTCTGCTGAATTGGATGGTGGAGATGCTTTCCATCATCCTCATTCATAGATTCAACAAGTTTTTTCATTCATTTTTATGATCCGATTTGTACGGGATTCCCAACCGCCTATAGAATGTTGCGAGACTTTTAAGAAACTTTGATAATTTACTCGTGCCTGCTTCGGCATCATATTGTCTCGGAGAGGGTTGATGTTGTTGTCTAATCCTAGATGTCATTTCCAAGCTTTCTTTTATGATCTTTTTATAATATATTTTTCTTGTTCCCTTAATAGTCTATCTTGTTCTTCTCTACTAATTGTGGGCGTAGTTCCTCTGCTTAAACCTTTTCAATTATAATATGACTACTTTTATATCTTCTATGGCTAGTTGTATTGGTTGTAGTTGTAGGGGTAGGGGTGGAGAAATTCTTTTTATTTGAGTCAAGAATGGCTCGAAATAAATCATAGACTTCTTGAGGAGCTTTGCTACATGGGGCAGTGTCTCCTCCTCGACAAGCCAAATGTAATTTCAACTGATTTGTTTTGTTTACAAATTGTTTTCCACACAACTTGTATTGTAACTTTATCTTTCCATCCTGAGAGTAGACTTGGGCTCCATAATCCCAAATATCAGCCGATGGATCATCTTTCGATGACATATCTATAGGTGTTTATTTTGAAAGAAAAAAAAATAGTTCGTTACGTTAAGGCAACATAATTAATTAATGAATGAAGATAAATAAATGCAATCAGCTAACCATATGAGATTTAAGTAACATTAACTAATTTAAAAGCATTAATAAAAAGAGGAAAATATTCATCCACCCATCAAATATTACAATTTAAGTCTTAAAAAAATAACTGTCAAAATCCTGTTGTAAGCAAATTTAAGAGAAATAGAAGGCAATGTCTTATCCCGCTTCATGCGATTGTTGCAGGTAATGTCTCATCTTGTTTCTCACTCTCCTCTTTCTCAAACTCCTTATCAACAGAGTCCCCTTTCCCCCAGCTCAGATACAGCCAATCCTATATACAAATGAGCGCTTCAACTGATTCTGGTGTAAGTGAGCTTCAATACTTGTTCAATACCCTACTTCCCGTACTAAAAGTAGATTATGAAGCCACGATTGAAATTGGAATGATAATATGTCTCGTGCCATTAATGAGAGCACAAGGTACTGTGAATCACAAGCTTTTAACTTCCACCAGTCTAAAATATCAAATTCTTCGCCTTACAAGTGGCTCCTTGAGATAGTGGTCAAGTTCTGTTTGGGTTGTTTGTGCTTAAGTCTCAACCTGTACCATGAAAGACATGAAATCATCTATCATGTTTCGTTGTTCATCAACAACAGAAGTAGAACCCACTTCAGGAGTCAGGACTGTGGCTGCAATATTATCTTTTGCGGCACCCAAAGTTTATACATAGAAATTTTATAAATCATTAACTGTATCACGAATCTTGTCAAACTTAGTGGCACTCTTCTCACCATATAACTAATTAAAGATTAATATAACCATGAACATCTTGTATTGAGGATCAAGAACGACTATAACAGCCATTACCAGATTACACTCAGACCAATACTTATCAAACTTTACCTGCATACCCATAGTCATTAATTGTAAAAAGTCTGATCCACTAAGGCTTCTGTACAAAACATCTTTTACCTTTCAAAGTTCTGGCAGAAATATATTTATTGTTGGATACTTACTTCCTAAAAATTTCTTCATTGTATCGTAAAAAACTGAGAGGAACTTGTGAACAGCTTCGGCTCTTGTCTAATCATTATCAGAAGGCAATCAAAGATACACACTATCACGCTCCATATAGTGAGAGAATGCATCTCTGGAAGATATCATTGAATCCAACATTTCAAATTTTAAATTCTAACGTGTCATGACATCCAGCTTCATCGTTCTCTGAGATGACAAATTCAACCGTTTAACGATCTCATTTCATGTATGTAATCTTGAAGGTGGCCCCCGTATGGACTTCATACTCTCTTATGTTCTCAATCGTTGGCTCAATTGTTTTAAGGCCATCTTGTACAATTAAGTTTAGGATGTGGGCACAACACTTAATATGAAATATATTTCCACCAAAAAATAAGTCACCGGTGGCCCTAAACTGGTTCTGCAAATTCGTTATCACGCTATCATTTGTAAAGGCATTGTCTAAAGTTATTGAGGAGATTTTCTTCTCAATGCCCTACTCCATAAGACATTTGAAGATGCAGTCTGAAATCATCAATTTAGTGTAAGGAGATGCAAGATAACGAAAGTTTAGGATTCTTTTGTAGAGCCTCCATTCGACATCAACGTAGTAGGCATTTAATGACATATACCCCTTTCGTTGATTGGATGTCGTCCACAAATATGATGTCAAGTTGATTCGAGCTTCTTGCTTGCATACATCTTTATGAACACTCTCTATTATTGTACAGGAGACCTTCTTGTACCTAGGGTTAAGGCTTATGGGTAATTCGACAAAGGAAGGACTCTCTACCATCTGAAATGATCTTTCATTGGCAATAATAAATCTGATCGTTAACTCATTCACATGGTCTATGTTATACTTATGGATGAACAATGTACCTTGTGATGGACCTGCTAAAGATTGGGTAAATGAAAGTGTTTGTTGCCATGAGGTTTGATTTCTCACTTTTTTATGACACTTCGAAATGTATTTATTTAGAGTTGTGGTCGACCCATCTACTTGTTTAGCATATTGAGCCTTACAGTATTTGTATTGTATCTTCACCTTGTCATTTTTGAGGGTTACTTCTTCAAAATCTTCCCATACTACCAATCTTTTTAAAAAAAAAAAAAAAAAAAATTTCTTGAAACCTATGACTGTGAGGTCACCTCTTCATCTTCTAGACCTAATCCATCCAAGATCATCGGCGATATGACTGATAAATCGCCGGGGGCATTTAAAATTTCCTAACTAGCCATCTACTAATTAAAAGATATTAAATCAGATTAGCATTAGCACTCTAATGGCTTAAAGATTTATGCTAAACCTTAAATTAGTCACCCATCTAAGGTTGGATATATGGTAATACTTTCATATTCCTATTTAAACACTCACACTGAAAATCCAGCAGCGTCTCCCTATGTCTCTCCAGATAAGTTGATCTTCCATTACATTCCGATATCAAATATCTAAGCAATGTGAAGATATTTGACATGGGAAATGAAAAAGAAGAAACATATCTAAAGAGAAATGGAGAGATAGAGTGCAGATCAAGCATGAACATTTAAATAGGTTATATGAAAGCATACTATCTATCTAACATTGAACTGTCCAAAATGGGACAATTTGAGCGATTTCTATGCTACCAAAAACATACTATATGTATGTTTGGCCACGTAGAAATCCTCAAATGAGCAACTAATTAAACTCACAAGTCACAATAATAAGCTAAGAAAAAAGTGATGTAATCCATACATATTAAGCTAAGTATCTAATGCACAACAATAAGCTAAGCAAAAAAGCAATGTAATCCATACATATTAAGTTAACAATATAATGCACAATAATAAGCTAAGCAATAAGCAATGTAAACCATCATTTCTAAAAAATAACTACTAATTATTTAATTCAAATAAATAAAACACATTAGCAATTTAGGATTTAGGGTTTAGGGATTAGGTTTAACCATTTAGGTCTTAGGGTTTAGGGTTTAGGGTTAAGATTTAGCTTTTATGATTTAGGGTTTAGGGTTTAAGGTTAGGATTTAGGGTTAGGATTTAAGGTTTAGGGTTTAGGGTTAGGTTTTAGGTTTAAGGTTTAGGTTTGGAGATTAGGGTTTGGATTTAGGATTTAGGGTTTAGAGTTTAGGGTTAGGGGTTTTAGGGATTAGGGTTTAGGGTTAGGGATCAGGGTTTAGGGTTAGGGTTTAGAGTTAGCTTTTAGCCCGGCCACACCCGAGCTAGGCCGAACGCACCATAGCGAGCCCAGCTGCACCACACTCGAGCCAGGCCAGGTAGGATGCACCACAATTCTACAGCGAGCCCTGCCTCACCGCACCCGAGTCAGGCCAGGCTCACCACATCCAACCCGGCCGCACCGCACCCGAGCCAAGCCAGGCGGGACACACTATAGCTCCCGCACGCCTGCACTGCACCGCACCCAAGCCAGTCCAGACACACCACAACGAGCCCAGGTCGCTCCTGTGTCAACTCGGACACACCACAACGGGCCCAGGCCACTCTAGAGCCAACAGGAGCTTACCCGAGCCATCCCTTTGAGAAATTATGAATTATTAAATTTTTTAAAAAATAAAAAATACATTAATCGAGTCGGATTGCTGCCAGAGCTCAAGATATAAGGGAGGGAGCTGGGAGGGAGGAGAGAGGAGAGAGAGAGAGAGAGAGAGAGAGAGAGAGAGAGAGAGAGAGAGAGAGAGAGAGAGAGAGAGAGGAGGAGGAGGGGAGGAGGAGGAGGAGGGGAGGAGGAGGAGCGAATGGGCACTGCTAGACAGGTGCTGATGTGCCAGAGAATGGGTTTCGGCCTCGGATCGGCTTGGGTGCGGTGGGTAGGGTTAGGGTAGAGGGAAAGGCTTTTTATTATTATTTTTTATTTATATAGTACCCGACAATGGATCGAGTTGGGTTTCAGATTGGATCAAGTCCGACCGGATCGAGTTTCAGTTTGAGTCGGGTCAAGTTACTGTGTAACTCGAACTCGACTCGGTCAGGTTTCGGATCGGGCTAAGGCTACTCGATTCGAACCTGACTTTGCCATTTAGTTCGGGTTGAGTCAGGTTTGACTGAGTTGAGCGAGTCGAGTCCACCGAGTCGGTTTGACTTGTGTGCAACTCTAGAGCCCATGCTCGTTGCCTCTAGCTTCTGAATTGGAGTGACTTGTGTGCAACTCTAGAGCCCATGCTCGTTGCCTCTAGCTTCTGAATTGGAGATACAAATTTTCCTACAACCCTGATTTCTGGTGGTGTCGTTTATAGATCCATGAAGGGAAAAATGAGGCTAGATTACCGGAATTGTTGGATACCATGGTGTGGTTGGCGATTTTGGACAGCAATGGTGGCAGTGCTGGGTTAAAGCTAGGGTCGTGTAAAATCCCTCTTTCCCCTTTCTCTCGCCCTACCATCGAGCTATTGGAATATATATATATTTTTTTTTAAAAAAAAAGAGGAAAACTTAGCAGCACTCGTTCTCTGGCATTCTAGGCCCATTGGACCCGTTTTGTCCAGAGGGTTGGCCATCTATTCAAATCTCGTGCATTGAGCCCATCATGTCCTGCCTTTTGGCATCTCCATAAGCCGAGATTCACCGTCGACCCCCAGTGCATGGCCCCTATTTGGATCTTTTCTCCTTGGCCTATAACTGTACACCATTGTTTAAAGACATTTCATCTACACCGTTCATCTAGTGGATGGTTAAGCATCCATATTCATTATTTTGTGAACCCCAAATGTTAGACCTAAACCATCCATTTTAGACTTTAAAATATCATATGCCCCTTTAAGCTGCTATCATGGACGTAGTCTATTGGCTGAAAATCCTTCTTTGGATGGGGCATCTCATTTGGACTGTTCACTGCATGGACGATTAGGTGTTTAGAGTTCGGTAATTGACCTTTAATATCAAAACCGGATAGTTAATTTCTTGGACCTTATATTACGGATCTAATTGTCCATCTTGTAAACTTGTTGCTTGGATGAGGAATGCTTGTGAATGATGTCAGACCATAAGGGAATAGTTTTGATTAGGCCCAGTCGTGGGCCCATTACCCATCCTTTAGTAGCTGACATGGATTGTTAGAATGTGAAGTGAAAACTAACCATTTGTTTCACTCTATGCTTTTCCCGCCTTTCAACAGACGATGTTAGCTGTTTACTGGGCCAAATCGGAATGATTCATAGTTAATCCATTGAGGGTAGGATTAAAATCGCAATCCTAAGTCTAAAATCATGGGATTAGATCTGGTAGTGTTAACCACCACAGTGACCTCAATCAGTGAAGATTTTCATGACTCTGGACCTGTAATATTGGGATTAAGTTAAAGGATTGCATGCAGATGCGTTTACATTCAATACGGACAATTAAAAAAACGCAGACGATCATCATTTAGTAGGGATGTAGAGGTATGTAGTGAACGGTGCTAGTAGTGTAAGGTCGAGAGACTCATCTCACCCGTAGGTATTAAGTGTCTTGGATTTACATGATTGGTATTGCTTAGCTTCATATTCTGAAGAGTCACTTACATGACATGACTACCTTCCATAGGAGTAGTGATGTTGATTTGACCGATTCTCGCAGGGAATGATTGGTAGGACCCATCTTTATCATGGATGGTTAAATTGAAAGCCCCCAATCAATTGAATTTATAATAAATAATGCCTGATATTTAGTTTTGTTCATAAACTGTTTGAATTTAATAAATGTGCTAATGTGAGTATATTTCTGTAACCAGCTATAATTTCAACTCAAACACATCATGTTCTCGCATTAACTAGGTCCAATTATGTTCAATGGAAAGAGTTCATAGAGATAGTCCTAGGGTAGCAGGACCTTACCTTGGAAAAGCCAAAAACTCCAAAACTATCTAAAAACATTACTAAATCACAAGTTAATCGTTATGAGGCATGGTCTAGATCTAACAACATGTGTATTAAAATTATGAAGCAATTGATTTCTAAGACAATGAGGGGTGTCATGCCTAATGTGGATAATGTTAATATTTTCTTAATCAAGATGGGAAACCGATTCAAGAAATCGGATAAGGCTAAAGTGGGGTTTTTACTGAACGAATTAACGTGCTCATCCTATGATGAAAAAGGAAACATTCATGAATACATTGTATAGTGGATCGAAGTGGTATTTAAGATCCACTCTTTGGGCCTGTAAATTAAAGATGACCAATTGGTTTACTTGGTCATGAATAACTTACCTTCTCAATATAGTACATTCATGGTAAACTACAATACACTAAAGGATAAATGGACATTGAATGAACTGATTTCTCAGTGCGTTTAAAGGAGGAAAGGCTCAAGGCATTAGGCAAGGCACATAATGTTAATCTTGTAACCTCAAGACATGAACGTAGTATAATGGGAAGAAAAAGAGGAAACATGGTTATGATAAGGGATCTTCTAGTCATCTGACTGGAAATTAACCTGGGAACGGATCGAGTCATAAGGGGCTAAAAAGAATAATTGCTTCTCCTACAAGAAGTCGGGACATCAGAAGAAAGACTGCATAAAGTACAAGTAGTGGCTCTGTTTCGACAAAAAACAAATGTGTTTTGATTGAGGAATCTTATTCAATAATAACAAAGAAAGTGTAACACCCTGTACTTCTCAATACTCGGGTGTCACTGTGTAACGTAACTTAGTATAAATACAATCCTAGATTACGTGTGAACATTTACCTTCATTCCATCCTAAATCCGACCATCAAAAGTAATCCCCATCCATAAATCAAAACGTCCATTCTTGAGGTCAAAGCGACCCACACCATATGTCAAATAACCTTAGCGATGATTGCACAAATCAAATCATCTATTTGAAGGATTAGGCATTACACGTCTTTAAATAGTCACAAGGCCCTAAACCAAGGGTTTGACCATCGGATGATCATTGGACAAGTGAGATCGGATTATTAAACGGAAATCTAGAATATTTGATACTTAAACCAACCATCAAAACCACCTAATGTGAACTAGGAATGGCCCTGATCTTAGATCCTCTCAACAACCCAGTAACAAGGTCCCAATACTAAGAAATATTCTATTTTCCTTTAAACGTGCCCTAAGATTACTAACTTAAGGTTGAGAATAGAAAATAACAACCCAATCGAAAAGATCAACCCTCATCTAGGATAAATTCACAAATAGGATCCCTTACAAGGATAAGGATAGATTGATCTTCAGTCCAGAACGGTTAATAAACCTAGTACGAGGAACGTACGACTCAGATTTCACCCACCAATAATCAGGACCCACGATAACCTACAATTAAGGATCCTAAACTCTAAAAAGGTTAGATACTTAACCACCTGAAACTACCAATTTTAAACCATGGCCATTAGAGGACCTCCTGAGACGAATGGGCGGTGTTGATTTAACTAAATATCGATGTGGACCCAACAACAGATCAGTGCGTGTGCACAGATAATGTGCACACGCCATGTATAACACCTAAGTATTGGGTCAAAGGATCGTTGACCCAATAGAAACTAAAAACTCCAGCGAATTTCAAATAAACTCGCCCACCCGCCTCGTGTTCAAACAGGCCGGTCGTCTGTTGCTGATAACGGCCCACCATCAGGCATCAGCTCGATGATCCAAGCCGTTCATTCGGTGCGTTAGGCCCCACCGACCATGATTACGATAGATGATGCAGTTTCTGAGCATGCTGGTGACGTAAGTCAGAGACAAACACGCCATTACACCATGTTGCTACTGACGGTGGATAAAATCCACGTCTTTCGGATGCGCTAACAAATCCAGTCGTTAAGAACCGTCGGACACCACCCACGCAGCAAGCTAAGTCCTAGTCACGCCTACGGTTTCCCGAAATGGCTCCCTATACACCTGAAAGCGAAAAGCATCTTTCCCACTTATAGAAAGAGTCCATCTCTACCGATCGTGGGCTTCTAGAAACGTCTCACAAGCAGATCTAGGACGTCAAACCTAGGGCTGCCTGAAAATCTCGTAGAGAACCGAGATTTTCGTGAGTGGCAGCTGTGGCATATCGTCTCATCTAGGAAAGTGAGGTTATGATCTTCGGTCCACCTTTCACCAAGAGATGGACCCCACACACCTTTTAGGACATATCAGGATTGTCCAAATGGCTCTGATCGTTGGATTAGCCGGACATTGCGAAATCACCATGACTGATGGGTCATTTTCCTTAAACTGACAGTGAAACCCATCCTTTCAAGCTCGGGTCCTTTCACTAATCCAAGCCGCTCATCGTGTGGCCCACCACATTTAAAGTCCATCAGGGACAATCAAATGGACCCTGATGCGGGATCTAAAGCATTGAGAAATCCTGATGTCAAATCGATTTCGGCTAACTCACGTTATCTCCGCACTAACCCTCGTAATTAGCTATGAAATTCTCCAGAAACAGAAAGGCTATAAATAGTCGCGTGTTAGGGAGAGGGAGTTTTGGCGCCGCTGAGGCGAGTTGCAGGCCGGGTAGCAACTTGACTCAATTTGGACAGTTCGTTGCTGTATGTTGATCGCGGGAAGGGGTGTGAGAGGAGATAGTTAGAGTGAAAGAAGTAGGGTGAGTGATAGAAGAAGGGAGATAGGGAGCGTCAGTGTAACACCTCGTACCTTTGGTACACGGGTGTTACCTTTTAAACCCACATTAACCTAAAGCAGATTAGGTTAACCAAAAACTTGTCTCGACATACACAGGATGGGGATTCTGACCGACACTAAAGCCATCCATCAGGGTCTCCAAGGTCCAGGACACGTCCTACTACAGTCAGGAAGGTGAGACTACTCGAGCACTCTAAATAAAACCACTACGTTAATTAATACCGATGCAACACAACTGTCACCAGTACTTGAAAATTTGTTAGCGGCCAATCAATCCCTTATTGCAACTAGTACCTTATATTAACCGTAAAAAACAAGTATCAGGCCCACACGACCAACAGATCGGGTCATATGGGCCAATAATAGCCCCAAAGAAGCGGGAAGCAGTCCACCTGGGTCTCACCATCGGCCCAAAGAAGGCTAAGATCCCTGTTTTGGGTCCCCAATACAGATCAACGGTGTGGATTATAACGCTAACATTTCAGTGAGTCCCGGCATGGCGCATGTACAACAAAAACACTTGTGTACAAAGTGCACCAAATCCTCTCCTTGGTCAAATAAGTCTTGACCGACTCCTCTTGCAAATAGAAAGATCTCCCGCCATCCTCCCTGTTTAAAACCGACCTTACTCGAGCCTCTAAGTGGGCCACCACGATCACTTTCCGGGCCATCCGGTCCATTCAGTCTCTCTATGGGGCCCGGCTTAACAAAACCGTATAGCCATTTGACCCCATGTAAGCGGACAGGGGAGATGGATTGCCATCGTCCAATCCTCGCCAAAAATAGCCCGACCAAGGCCTATGGGAGGAATGAGAGAGAGAACCGCCCTTCTTCTTTGGGAAGGACGAACCCAGCCGTCCATGGTAAGAACGATCCCAACCGTTCCTCTCTCTCTCTCTCTCTCTCTCTCTCTTCCTCTATATAATGGGCACCGTAGCCCTTGGAATGAATGCCAAGAAAGAGAGTAGATGGTGAGAGTGAAACCGATCCCCTATTTCCGTGTAAGAGAGGTTGGCAACAACTGAGGTAAAAACATTGCTCCTTCCTTCGTCTTCGTTTCATTTCTTTGTATAATGCTTGCCTACGACCAAAACTAAGCCAAGAAATGGCTGTGTTCGGTCCAAGCAGTAGTAGTGTGAAGATGGCTGAGAGCTAAACCGGTTGACAGATTGAGTAAGCCATAGTTGGGTCCCTATTTGAAACAAAAAATGAGCCGATCCATGGCTCTGTCTCGTACTAAGAACCCACCCAACTACAGCACCCGTTTCGGGCCAGGACTTGGCCAAACAATGGTTGGGCTACAACTAGGTGAGGTAGTAACTCGTTTTGGGCTAGAACCGGACCAATACAATGGCCATGTTAGGAACCTAAAACGGACTAAAATCAGGCCTTGTTTTGTGCTGACTGATCGGCCAAACAGTGACCGTATGTGGGGTCCAAAAGCAAGTCGAGAGGGTGAAGCGGTGCGAGCTGAAAACAGTTGCATGGTAGCTCGATCTCTAGCGCTAGATTAGGCCAACCAATGGCCGAAATTTGGGCCGAAGCTGTGACAACAAAACAGCCCCTGAACAAGCTCTGAAATGGGCTAAAAAATGGCCCTGGGATGAGCCACGTTTTGAGCTGCTAAGCGGGGATGGAGATGGCTCTCAGTTAGGCCATTAACAGAGCCACAAACAGTTAATCATTCCACTAAAAGAAATAGCTAAGGCTCAACTCCGGTGCTGCCATGAAAATGGGTTGCAAAACAGCTGAAGTTTCAGCTGGAAGACGACCTGCAACGTGCATGCAACAACAAGTGGGTTGCATGGACGAGCTACTTGGGTTTTGGGCCCTGCACAAATGCAGGTGGGCCGCATCCTGCAACAATGGGTGGGCCGCACCCTGCATCCGTCCGTGAGCTGCACGATGGCTTCGTTTCTCAGACAAGGCGGGCCACTCCCATGTAAAGCACAGTGGGCCACACACTGCCAATATGGGCCCTGAAAAAAATCGCAGGTGGGCCCAATTCAAACATCAAATGGGCTCCATGTTTGGGACGTCCCAAGCAAACGTTAGAGTCCATGGACTCAGTACATATTCACCATACAGTAAATGTGCGTGATAGGCTCCATGTGGGGCCCACGTTGACATATATATCATGTATATGATGGTCTGTAGGGGGACCACGTACGTGTGAAACCACGTTGTACGTATGTTCAACATAGACCGTCCAAAGTCTAGGAGTGGTCCACCTTGCTTCATATCCACACTGTCCACTGTTTGCCAGTTGGGTGAGACCCACCTGCACCATCCAGAAGACCTGGACGGTGGTTGTTGGACTCTTCAACAGTTCAAATATATACATGTATGTTAAGTAATAAATGCAATATACATAATGTTATACTATACCATACATGGATACGTGGTGGGCCCCATGTGGGACCCACGTTGGTAGGTATATACACATATATGCATATATAAACCCACCTGCCTTTAGCTACGCCAGGGCCAGCTGACTCAGACCGTCCATTTATTTAAGTTGATGGGCTGACGCGCCACTATAGCTGCAGCAGTTGCTGCATCCACGTTAGCAACCCTGTGGGTCCCATCCATTATATGTGTTTCATCCATGCCGTCTAAAGAGTGGGCCACACCCTGCTGAGTTCAGGCAGTCTGGGCTTATGGGCCCCACCATACACAAACTGTGGACTGTACCATGTTCAAGGCCATGTGGGTTATACCACATACAATGTCAGCATGTCCCATGGGCCGCACCCAATTCAAATGGTGCACTCCACCCATCTATGTGGACTGATGCACGGCAGGCCCCACACTAGTCCTGTGTGCTGCGTATGCAGCGTGGGCTGACACGCTCAGGCCAAACAAAGCCCACCATGCCTAGTTTTGGGCTGATTAGGCATAACAAAAATTGGGTGCCGATCGGGCCTAGTTTACTCTGAAGTAAGTGGCACATATTTGGTAGGCTTAAACGCCTTCAGTTACGGCCCAAACAACCCTGAATTAGGACCTTCCGACCCTCTATAAATCCTTACGTATTAAACCTTGTGACCTATTGCCTAATAAAGATAAATTTATGCAGAGGGTTGCGTGTGTTGCGTAAAGTCACCATCTTCTCGAGAAAACTTGCATCTCGAAGCACTCTACTCCTTGTCTGGTGATGATTTCTTTCCCCTTAAGCTTTCCATCGCTAACTAGACTAGAAATAGTAGTTTTATCGGCACAAATGGCTAGTTAGACTAATGGTAAATTTTGTAAAGTAGACTACATAAATGATCATATTTGTTATCATCTAGATTCTTAATTTCTCTGGACTGCCTAAATAGATAATCTAAATCATTCATATTATTTTAGTTAATATGTATTGATTAAGCATATGTATTGTTTCTCATTCTTTTCTTATCTATGGTCTATGTTGCTATAACACACATTTTGTTAAATCTCTCCAGGGGAAGTCTTAGTAAAGGAGAGTTCGTGCTTAGGGTGAAATCAGACTAGTTGTAATGAGGTAGGCCCCTGACATGGAAGTTTTGGTGTTAAGTTGATTAACCCTATGTTGTTGGGTACTATACACACCCTGAGACTATAGCCTCATGGGCCGGGGATGGTGGTCATGGGACACTATGCCCGAGTCGTCGGCCTACACTGGGCCATGTGATCCCCTTAGTGGCCATGAGCTTACTTAATTTGGTTATTCGCAATCGGACTAATAACAGGTTGATTAATCATACATACATCGCATTCAGGCATTGACGGATGATTAGTTTTTGATGCTATAGCATGTGCCCAATGGGATTCAGTTGGGGTATCGTTTCGCTAGCTCTCAGACCATCGACTATCGACCCATTTTTAGTGAGTTGGCACTACGCATGTACTACGTACTTTCGCTGGTGATTGGTCACATTGCATGGGTTTTGCCCAAAAGCCAACTGGATGAGCATCCCCAGTTGATGTGCACTCATACATCCATACATTTAATAAGATCACATTCCTATATTGATTTTCATGTTGTGTGTTTTATGCTATTTCTTGCCTGGGGCGGCGGTGTGTAATCTTGAGGGGAGATCGCACTGAGTTGGCCACTCATTCATCAATATTTAACCATACAGAGGACGTAGGTACCGAAGCTGACGAGTATTCGGCATGCTTGGAAGATGTGGCGGTCGAGTAGGAACTTTTTGATGAGGAGCCGCAGCAAGAGGCGGCCGTCTATTTTGGGCTAAATCAGTAGATCAGCCCTTTTCTTTATTTCAGTACATTGGGAGTTATAGAAACTTAAAGTTTTGTAATTGTCCCCCAACTGAGTGGGCCAGAATATTATTCGTATGTTGGTTTAGATATATGTTATGTTTCTTTTCCCACTAACTGTACTTTGATTTACTTGTTGACTTACCATTATCTTTAGCTAACTCCTGGGTTCTTGGAATTTGAGTCATGTACTCGAGTTTTGAAAACTGAGGCGTTACAAGTTGATATCAAAGTGGAGTATGAGACAGCCTGGCTGTGGGACCAACATACGAACCTTGAGAGGTCAACTTAGACAAAACTTAGAAATTCTCCCTTAGAAGGATATCTAGGATGAATGAACACAGAAACAGAACACTTAGGCCCCTCGGTAACTGAACGAACAAACTTAGAATTCCTTGAGAAACAATAAATTAGCCATCTGAACTTAGAAATGGAAACCTTAGGCCCCTTGAAATTTCAGTAAGAAATATTAGTTAAACTTAGGAGCATAACTCGCATTGCCATACGACAGGCAAGTAACAAGGCCACTAGCCTTGTATTATTTCACAACTAACTGAAATCATTCCCCGATACCTGAGACATGAAATTTTTGGCCTTACAGGAAACCATGCCACCCGTATTACGATCCCAACGAACTAATATGGTCGATATTCACCCTATTCCATCAACCGAGAGCCAGAGGGAGCGCAACCCTGTCTACACACCAGGCCTTCCGCCCGGGGTGGCGAACAGAGACGCAGGATCGAAAGTGTAGGAGACTCTCCCTCTCCTCAGATCTTTGCATCGGGGTTGTCCTCACTTTACTTCGAGTGACGAATGCTGTCGGCAGAGCCCTCAGCCAACGTATACGAAGACACGCCTATGAGAGCTGCCACCTCCGCAGCCTTCACAAATGGTAGCAACTATGCAGCAGCAGCAGGCTGCCTTCATGTAACA
The DNA here is from genome assembly GCA_021015155.1 of Magnolia officinalis. Lineage (NCBI taxonomy): Eukaryota > Viridiplantae > Streptophyta > Magnoliopsida > Magnoliales > Magnoliaceae > Magnolia > Magnolia officinalis. The sequence continues at coordinate 43,038,220 of JAJHSJ010000001.1, forward strand.
GCAACAGGACTCACACGCTCTAATGATGGAAACCCTGCGAAGTCACAGGGGGGTGTCACGTGATACGGAGGCACGAGGCGTCGACATATTCGACCGCTTTTTAAGGCTCCGCCCACCGACTTTCGGAGGAACGCTTGATCCGGGTCAGGCCGAACATTAGTTGGCAAGGATTGCTAAGATGATGGGACCGCTGGAGTGCTCTGACGCTCAAAAGGTCAGCTGGGCCACGTACCTGCTTGAGGGAGAGGCTGAAAACTGGTGAAAAGGCGTATAAATGAGCGTGCCAGCTGGGTACGCCTGGACCTGGGCTGGCTTCAGGATAAAGTTCCTGGAGAAGTATTTTCCACGGTCATGTTGAAGTGAGAAGATTGTACAATTCCTGAAGTTGGAACAAGGAAGCCTAACAGTCTCTCAGTACGAGGCGAGGTTTGACGAGTTATCCCAATACATACCTAAGGCCCTCGAGGACGAGGAGTATAAGTTAGAGAAGTTTAAGGAGGGGCTGAAGCCCGGGATATAATCTCGGCTATGCACCTGGGATTTCGAGGACTTCTCGGAATTGGTGGACAAGACAATGCATGTGGAAAAAGATTTTGAGCGCACTGTCTGCTCCCAGCTATCGACTCGAGACGCCCCGTTTCGACCAAGGCAGCCTCCTCCTGCCCCACCGATTTTAGCAAGAAATACCAGAGCCCAGCCTACCGGCATCCTGTCCGCATTTCCAAGGAGGTATTGTGAGTACTGTGGGCGAGACGGCCATGCCGCTTGGTTCTGTTATAGGAGGATAACCGCGAAGGGCAATGCACCGCCAACAAATCACCCCCAGCAAAACCAGGCGACTGTACGACAATGCCTAGGCCACAACAGCCCAGGCAGGGACCTCCGGCACCACAAAGGGGTCCCCAGGCCAGAGTATATGTTGTTGCTGCCACATAAACCGAACAGGACCCCCTTCAGACCATACATGGTACCACCCACATAAACGGTACCCCTGTACTCACTTTATTTGATTCTGGTGCAATTCTATCTTTCATTGATTCTGTTATTGCATATAGATTAGAACTAAACACAACTCGGATGCATGCCCCCTTAGTTGTAGCATCCCCTATAGATAAATTTGTAGAAACAGACAAGTTGTGTAAAGCATGTCCCATCATGCTCGCAAATCGTGAGGTTCCTGTGGACCTAATTGTCATGCCTGTCAGACAGTTTGACGTCATTCTTGGGATGGACTGGCTCATGTTGGTGCGTGTGGTCATGGGTTGTTGCGACAAAACTGTGACCATATCCATCCCAGGGTAGGCCTCTTTCACTTTGAGAGGGAGAGGCAGATGCCAAGAAATGCATGGTATTTCAGAAGATCAAGGCCGAGCATCGCAAGCCTGTTGGCCTCCTTCAGCCACTACCTTAGCCGAATGGAAATGGGACAACATTTCTATGGACTTTATATCTGGTCTTCCTAGGACGCAAAGGAAACACGATTCGATCTGGGTCATCGTCGATAGGTTGACAAAGGCCGCCAGATTCCTCCCGATCCGCACGACAGACTCGACTGATAGTTTGGCAAAGCTATATGTTCGGGAAGTCGTGCGATCCTACAGAGTTCCTTGAGAAATTATATCAGATCGAGACTCCAAATTTACTTCTTCCTTCTGGAAGAGACTGCAGGAAGAATTAGGCACGGAACTCAAGTTTAGTACGACATTTCACCCTCAGACAGATGGGCAGACCGAGAGGGTGAACCAGATCTTAGAAGATATGTTGAGAGCATGCGTTCTAGACTTTCAGGGCAACTGGGACGATCACCTGGCACTGGCTGAATTCGCGTACAATAATAGTTTCCCATCCAGCATAGGCATGGCACCGTACGAGGCTCTCTACGGTCGCCCTTGCCGAGCCCCTCAGTGTTGGGCAGAAGTAGGAGAAAGAAGTTTGTTGGGTCCCAAGATGGTTCAGGCTACTACTCAGGTCATTAATGTGGTCAGAAAACGTCTACGTACCGCCCAGAGCAGACAGAAGAGCTATACGGATAACCGACGCCGTGACCTAGAGTTTGCAGCTGGAGACCATGTATTCCTGAAGGTGTCCCCTATGAAGGGTTTGATGAGGTTCAGTCAGAAAGGGAAGCTAGCACCATGTTTCATCGGGCCTTTCGAGATCTTAGATCGTGTGGGAGCCGTGGCATGCCGCCTTGCATTACCTACTGCACTGGCCAGTATTCACAACATCTTTCACATATCTATGTTGAAGAAGTATACACCAGACGAGTCGCACATCGTCAGTTGGGAACAGATTAAACTATCAGATAATGCCTCTTACACTGAGGAACCAATCCGTATCTTGGACCACAAAGAGCAGGTATTAAGGACGAAGACTATACCTCTAGTCAAGGTTCTTTGGTCACATCATGGGGAGGAAGAAGCAACATGGGAACGAGAAGTAGAAGTTAGGGAAAAATACCCTCACCTATTTAGTGACACACCGTAGGTAATTTCGAGCACAATTTTTTTTTTAGGGGGGTAGACTGTAACACCCCATACCTTTGGTACATGGGTGTTACCTTTTAAACCCACATTAACCTAAAGTAGATTGGGTTAACCAAAAACTTGTTTCGACATACACAGGATGGGGATTCTGACTGACACTAAAGCCATCCATCAGGGTCTCCAAGGTCCAGGACACGTCCTACTACAGTCAGAAAGGTGAGACTACTCGAGCACTCTAAATTAAAACCACTACGTTAATTAATACCGATGCAACACAACTGTCACTAGTACTTAAAAATTTGTTAGTGGCCAATCAATCTCTTATCGCAACTAGTACCTTATATTAACCGTCAAAAACAAGTATCAGGCCTACTCGACCAACAGATCGGGTCATACGGGCCAATAATAGCCCCAAAGAAGTGGGAAGCAGTCCACCCGGGCCTCACCATCGGCCCAAAGAAGGTCAGGATCCTTGTGTTAGGTCCCCAATATAGATGAACGGTGTGGATTATAACGCTAACATTTCAGTGGGTCCCTGCATGACGCATGTACAACAAAAACACTTATGTGCAAAGTGCACCAAATCCTCTCCTCAGTCAAACAAGTCTTGACCGACTCCTCTTGCAAATAAAAAGATCTCCCTCCATCCTCCCTGTTTAAAACCGACCTTACTCGAGCCTCTAAGTGGGCCACCACGATCACGTTTCGGGCCATCTGGTCCGTTCAGTCTCTCTATGGGGCCCGACTTAACAAAACCGTATAGTCGTTTGACCCCTTGTAAGCGGACGGGGGAGATGGATTGCCACCGTCCAATCCTCGCCAAAAACAGCCCGACCAGGGATTGTGGGATGAATGAGAGAGAGAGAACCGCCCTTCCTCTTTGGGAAGGACGAATCCCAGCCGTCCATGGTAAGAACGATCCCAACCGTTCCTCTCCCTCTCCCTCCCTCTATATAATGGGCACTGTAGCCCTTGGAATGAATGCCAAGAAAGAGAGTAGATGGTGAGAGTGAAACCGATCCCCTATTTCCGTGTAAGAGAGGTTGACAACAACTGAGGTAAAAACATTGCTCCTTCCTTCGTCTTCGTTTCATTTCTTTGTATAATGCTTGCCTACGACCAAAACCAAGCCAAGAAATGGCTGTGTTCAGTCCAAGCAGCAGTAGTGTTAAGATGGCTGAGAGCTAAACCGGTTGACGGACTGAGTAAGCCATAGTTGGGTCCCTGTTTGAAATCGAAACTACATCCAACTACAAGTCCAATTTCGGGCCAGGATTCGGCCAGACAATAGCTGGGGTTTGGGCTACAACTAGGTGAGGTAGTAACTCCGTTTTGGGCTAGAACCGGACCAATACAATGGTCGTGTTAGGAACCCAAAACGGACCAAAATCAGGCCCTGTTTTGTGCTAACTGATCGGCCAAACAGTGACCATATGTGGGGTCCAAAAGCAGGTCGAGAGGGTGAAGCAGTGCGAGCTGAAAATAGTTGCATGGTAGCTCGATCTCTAGCACTGGATCAGGCCAATCAATGGCCGAAATCTGGGCAGAAGTTGTGACAGCAAAACGGACCCTTTACAAGCTCTGAAATGGGCTGAAAAATGGCCCTGGGATGAGCCACGTTTTGAGCTGCTAAGCGGGGACGGAGATGGCTCTCAATTAGGCCATTAACAGAGCCACAAACAGTTAATCATTCCACTAAAAGAAATAGCTAAGGCTCAACTCTGGTGCTGCCATGAAAAAGGGTTGCAAAACAGCTGAAGTTTCAGCTGGAAGACGGCCTGCAACGTGCATGCATCAACAAGTGGGCTGCATGGACGAGCTACTTGGGTTTTGGGCCCTACACGAATGCAGGTGGGCCGCACCCTGCATCCGTCCGGGAGCTGTATGATGGCTTCGTTTCTTAGACAAGGCGGGCCACTCCCATGTAAAGCACAGTGGGCCACACACTGCCAATATGGGCCCTGATAAAAAATTACAGGTGGGCCCAATTCAAACATCAAATGGGCTCCATGTTTGGGACGTCCCAAGCAAGCGTCAGAGTCCATGGACTCAAGCACATATTCGCCATACAGTATATGTGCGTGATAGGCTCCATATGGGACCCACGTTGACATATATATCATGTATATGATGGTCTGTAGGGGGACCACGTACGTGAAACCACGTTGTACGTATGTTCAACATAGACAGTGTAAAGTGTGGGATCGGTCCACCTTGCTTCATATCCACACCGTCCACTGTTTGCCAGTTGGGTGAGACCCACCTGCACCATCCAGAAGACCTGGACGGTGGTTGCTAGACTCTTTAACAGTCCAGATATATACATGTATGTTAAGTAATAAATGCAATATACATAACGCTATACTATACCATATGCATATATAGACCCACCTGTACCGTACACATATATGCATATATAAACCCACCTGCCTTTAGCTACACCAGGGCCAGCTGACTCAGACCATCCATTTGTTTAAGTTGATGGGCTGACGTGCCACTACAGCTGCAACAGTTACTACATCCCCGTCAGTAACTCTATGGGTCTGATCCATTGTATGTGTTTCATCTATGCCGTCCAAAGAGTGAGCCGCACCCTGCTGACTTCAGGCAGTCTAGGCTTATGGGCCCCACCATACACAAACTGTGGACTGCACCATGTTTAAGGCCATGTGGGCTATACCATATACAATATCAGCAGGTCCCATGGGCCGCACCCAATTCAAATGGTGCACTCCACCCATCTATGTGGGCTGATGCACGGCAGGGCCCACACTAGTCCCTGTGGGCTGCGTATGCAGTGTGGGCTGACACGCTCAAGCCGAACAAAGCTCACCATGCCTAGTTTTGGGCTGATTGGGCATAATAAAAATTAGGTGCCGATCGGGCCCAGTTTACTCTGAAGTAAGTGGCACGTATTTGGTAGGCTTAAACGCCTTTGGTTACGGCCCAAACAACCCTGAATTAGGACCTTCCAACCCTCTATAAATCCTTACGTATTAAACCTTGTGACCTATTGCCTAATAAAGATAAATTTATGTAGAGGGTTGCGTGTGTTGCGTAAAGTCACCATCTTCTCGAGAAAACTTGCATCCCGGAGCACTCTATGCCTTGTCTGGTGATGATTTCTTTCCCCTTAAGCTTTCCATTGAAATGGCGGTGAAGACCGCACTAGTTGAAGAAGGAATATTGCAAATGTCCTAGTGGGGGGTGAATAGGACTTTTAAAAGTTTTTATGATTTATTTTAAAATCGTATTACACTAATCCTAACAACAGACATATATTAGGATTACTAAAAAATAACTCTACTGGCTTTCAAGCCCGGTAGAGGATCCAATCACAAACCTTTTTAGAAGTAAACAATATGCAAACTAGTTTATGATGGATATGAGTGTGTAAGTGTGTGAGGTGTGATCTCAGATATTCAGATATGTAAATATTGAAGCAAATCACACAATCAGAAGAATATCAATCTCAAACACAGTCATTTTTATAGTGGTTCGACGATCAGTCTACTCCACTCCCGACAGACGCACTCAACCCTTGAGTGTGCCGGATTTCACTAAGGAGGTTTCATAGCGGTTCACCTCTAACCTAAGGTTTTAAATCAAGTTCACCTTCAACCTTTACAACCTACACTGAGGCTGACTGTTTATGCTCTCACGAGCAAGGGTCAACACAACGGACCCACTTTTAGGCACATTGACTAAGGATCTTCCATAAGACCCTACCGGAGGTTTCTACACGGTTCACCTCAAACTCGAGGTTTCACAGCGGCTGACCTCAAACCTAATGTTTTGAGTGGTTCACCTTCAACCAGATGTTTATGCTCTCCACAGAGCAAGGGTCCACACAACACACCCACCATGTACACTCCTGCCAGAGGCCTCTTTGAGGACTTCAAAGGGTGAGAAACACCTTAGACCCAATCCTACAAAGGAATGATCAAAAGGTTCCTCTTAGACTCTAGATACTTACAAATAAGTTGATGAGTCCCAGAAGCACAATGCCGAAGATCTCCTCCTCCTTGTTGACGAAGAGTCTTCTGCTCCCTTGATCTGCAACACAAAAGATGTACCGATATATGGTGATGGGTTGGGTCAAGATTATGATGGAATCCTACTCTCTAAAGGTTTTCCTATAAGGAAGATAGAGTAGTTTCAATCATCTAGGCATTCAAGGCATCCCAGCTTAATGATTTTCCATTAAGATAGTAGCTGGAGGATCCCTGAATGCAGAAGTTCATTCCCCGATCCACTCTATTGAATATCAATGGTAAGGGTGGATTGGAGGATGAATTTTCCTGAGAGAAAGGGCTTTGGGTATATGATCTAAGGTTAAACACTCAAAAGCTCTCTCTATTTTCTCTCCCAGCAACAAAAGACAAGTCTCTCTTTAAATAGGGAAAAGGTTCCAATGGATATAAAACGATCACATTTATGACAGAGTTCGATATCATCGAGGGGTGTCGATATCATCGAGTGTATACTCTCAATAGCATTGACGGTCCGCTCGATGACACAAACTCAAATGTCATACGCTTTTGAAACCTTTTATCAGCTAGTCGAGGGCATCGATACTTGTGTCGATGTCATCGAATTTTGAACTTCGATTCTATCGATATGAGGATCGATTCCTCGACATTTGAAAAATGAGAGAGACTTGACATGAAATATTTCAGGTTTTTAAGATATGATAGAGGGTCAGCCGATGTCATCGGAATTTGCATATCGATATTATCGAAGGCAGTGTCGATGGGATCGATAAATCCTATGGATTTACCAGCAAGCTCACTGGACAGATTGTGTCCAGTCTCAATCCAATCAACACGGCCTCGATATCATCGACATATGAATATCGATTTCCTCGAATGGCCCCCGATCAAAGTTAAAACCAACCTGAAATATTTGCTGGAAGAAATGTGTGCCCTTGATTGATATCATCGATGGACTTTTGTTCTTATCGATATTTGATTTCAGATCATATCGGAAGAAGCATCGATATATCGAAGGAATTTGAAATTTTCTTTTAAAAACAGGGATGCCAGAAACCTGTCTATCGATTTTATCGAGCCATTATCGATGGACTCGAAATTCAAGTATCAATGATATCGATATGTGGGTCGATACATCGATAAATCTATCCAGATATACATGTGGTTGCTGGACACTTTTGTCCTCTTTTTGATGATATCGTTTAAGCATCGAGGACATCGACAGAGTAGATTGATCATATCGAAGGTGTTACGATAAAATCGACAAGGCAAGAAAACTTATAGATTTTCCTATTTTGAAAAAGCTTTCTTACAAAAAAAACCCTATGATGTTCTATTTTGTTTTTAAGGGTTTTAATATACCTGGTGATTTGGGACAAGGGATGTGAGGCTCAGATTTACCTGTGGCGAGCTTGCACACATCTGGTTGAGGCGGATGCTTGAATTGATCTTCCTATCAGGATCTGTAGACGAACTGACTCAACACTCACGCAAATTGACAAACCAGGGCACTTTCAATTTCCCCCTTTGTCAATTACGTGACAAAATCCCAAAACACCCTAGAATACTCTAGACAAACACATCCTAAATTGTGTGTATATGCTTTTTACATAATTTTACAATTTCTAGCCCATGTACACAACCAGTAGCTTCTCCTCCTGACTTGTAAACTCCCCCTTGCTTGATGCAGCTGCTCCCCCTAAACACCTGTACAACTATTCAAGCAGATACACAATTTTCCGTTCGTGGTGTTTGCAAATGTTCTCCCCCTTTTTCTTAGTCATTGACAAAGATATAACAGTTGATATTAACTGAAGTAGATAATGGCATGTGGGAGAACCAATAACAGATAGATGTTTAATATTTAAGTCAGTTTAAGCAGACCCCTTTTTCAGAAAGTATGAATGCATAGCAGATCAGATAAAACAGTGATATAGCAGATAGAATAATCAGTAAAGAACAACACATGCATACCATTTATTAGAAACTGAATAAACCAAGGGATTTAAACTCACGGTAATGGTAGTAAAAAGTAGAATTATATTCAGCCATATACCAAAATATCTAAATTAAATTGCCCAAGATTGGCAATTATATCAAAATTTCAAAATATATACTGCCACAGACAGCAGTAGCTTAACAGTTTATCCCAACAAAAGAATTATTTTCAGCCCAACCATTTGAAGGAACCAATGGTTATCATCGTGCATTTCCAAGTTTCTTCAATTTTATCGATGTTGAATATCGGTATCTTTAATCTGTTATTGACACTGTTTAGATATCATCGAGACTATCATAACCTTTCATCCCAAAACTAACATGGTTAATACAAGGAGTTTAGACTTGTGGCTGGCATATAACCATGAATGTCCTAGTGTGAAGATTTACCCATGTGGCTCATGTTCACTGAGATTTAGTGAGTGCAGACCCCAATGGATTTTTGAAGGTCACTAAACCTATTTGTATCAAGAGGTTTGGTGAGGATGTCTACGAGTTGCTTTTCTGTGGAAACATAGTCCAATGTAATAATCTTGTCATCAACAAGTTTTCAGATAAAATGATGACGGATGTTAATGTGTTTAGTCCGAGAATGTTGAACAAGATTTTTTGAAATGTTGATTGCGCTAGTGTTATCACAGAAAAGACTCATCGTGGGTTGTTCAATCCCTTAGTCCAACAACATTTGTTTCATCCAAAGGAGTTGTGCACAACAGCTTCCAGCGACAATGTATTCAGCCTCGGCAGTAGATAATGATATTGAATTTTTCTTCTTGCTCTGCCAGGAGACTAGACAGTTTCCAACATAGAAACATCCTCTGCTTGTAGATTTTCGATCATCTAAATTTCCTGCCCAGTCAACATCAGAGTACTCAGCGATGATGGTGGATGTTTCAGATGGATACCACAGTCCGAAGGAGATAGTTCCTGCTATGTATTTAATGATACTCTTAACGGCCGTTAGGTGAGATTCTTTAGGATCAGCTTGATATCGAGCACATACCCCAACACTAAAAGATATGTCGGGACGACTAGCTGTGAGATATAGTAGACTACATATCATACTCCGGTAGAGATGTTGATCCACACTCTTGCCATTTGCATCTTTGGAGAGTTTGAGTGTGGTGCTCATTGGAGTGTGATAAGAGCAACCAAATTCAAGACCAAACCTTTTCACCAAATCGTTCGCATACTTGGTTTGACAGATAAAGATTCCATCGTGTATCTGCTTAACCTGCAATCCTAAGAAGAAGTTTAGTTCACCAACCATACTCATTTCAAATTCTGATTTCATGAGGTCGGCAAATTTGTATGCGATATCTTCACATGTTGAACTAAAGACTATATCGTCCACATAAATTTGTGCAATAAGCAGTGAATCTTTTGTTCTTTGGGTAAACAGAGTCTTATCAACACTCCCTCTGCAGAATTTATGGTCCAAAAGAAATTTTGTCAATCGTTCATACCAAGCACGTGGTGCTTGTTTGAGACCATAGAGGGCTTTGTTCAGACGATATACGTAATGAGGACACTTAGGATCCGAAAATCCCTTTGGTTGTTCAACATAGACTTCTTCAGCGAGATCTCCATTAAGAAAAGCACTCTTAACATCCATTTGAAATAGTTTAAATTTTAATGCATATGCAATGGACAGAAGAATTCTGATAGACTCAAGGCGAGCTACAGGAGCAAATGTTTCATCAAAATCAATGCCTTCTATCTGTGAATACCCTTGAGCTACAAACCTTGCTTTGTTTTGGATCACATTTCTTGATTCATCATATTTATTCTTGAAGACCCATTTGGTTCCAATGACATTTGTATCGAGTGGTCTGGGAACCAATTGCCATACCTCATTTCTTTGAAATTGTTGAAGTTCTTCTTGCATAGCATTTATCTAATGTTCATCTTAAAGAGCTTCCACAATATTTTTGGGTTCAACTTTTGAGGTAAAACAGAAATGGCTATAGATGTTTTCTATCTGTCGTTGAGTTCTTACACCATCGTTAGGATCTCCAATAATTTGTTCACGAGGGTGATCTTTTATGATGGGAGTGTCAGATGATGGTTGAGGTTCATAGGGGGATGTAGTTTTGTTATCAGATTTTTCTATTATGCATGAATCTACATCATCTTCTAATTCATTCGCGGGTGTATCTTCTTCATGAGGTTAATCATTGATTACCTCATTGACTGACTCTTGAATAGTGAAGGTTCTTATATTGTATACTCTATATGCACGACTATTCATTGCATACCCCAGAAAGATACCATCATCACTTTTAGACTCAAATTTTCCTAGGTGATCTCTGTTTCTCAGGATAAAACATTTGTTATCAAAGACTCGAAAATATTTCACACAAGGCAGTTTTCCAAACCATAGTTCGTATGGAGTTTTATTCAGACCCGCTCTAAGATATACTTTGTTTATGATGTAGCAGGCAGTATTGACAGTTTCTGCCCAAAAACTTTTTGCCATGTCTTTCCCATTTAGCATAACAGATCCCATTTCCTGCAATACACAATTTTTCCTTTCAATGACTCCATTTTGCTGAGGGGTTTTTGGGGCAGAGAATTCATGTCGAATTCCTTTCTCATTGCAATATCTTTTGAACCTTTCATTTTCAAATTCTCCACCATGATCACTTCTGATGCGATTTATGCCGTACCCCTTTTCATTTTGGAGTCGCTTTGCCAGGATCACAAATTCCTCAAACGCATCCGATTTTTCTCGAAGAAATGCGACCCAAGTAAATCTGGTGTAGTCATTTACCACCACCAGGAAGTATCTTTTCTTGCCATGGCTTTCCACTTTCGTTGGTCCAACTAGATCCATATGTAGCTGTAACGACCCGTAAATTTTCGTACTTTGACTCGAGTACCATCTTGACCAGAAATCAATTAGGATTAAATCCTTTAGAAATTTAACAAAGTTAACTAAGTGCAAAACTCGATTAGCCATGAAATCCATTGGGATCGCTTTAAATACGATCTGCAAGACCCAAAACTTGCAAAATTAGTGACGCTAGGTTACCCTAAAGTTTAGAACCAAACTCATTACCCGGCTGCTCTCGGGAATGAAATGAAACTTCGTATTAGGTCTAGATCGCACATCAGAAGTCCGATTAACACGAAGTTAAGGAACTAGGACCGCCTCACTGGGCTTGACAATCATCTCAAAAATCAGGTCCAGCCGATGTCCCACGGCCATTCGTTTGGATCCGGAGCAAGGGAGTGTGAAAAACACTATTCCCTTTACAAAATAAATATCTAGAATAGTGATCTGGCACCATTCGCTTGCGCCTCAGTATTAAACAACCAGACCGTCAGAATCAAACTAAATTACACCCTCGGATTAAGAAAAATTTCAGGAACATTTACATGTACTTGGAATTTCGGATCGTGGCCCACTGACCGTTGAACTGAAAGTGGTCCGCCACGTGCGATCTGGGAATCCGATCGAGTCGAAAACTTAATCCCACATAGATCCGTGTGTGGTGAGCTTAAGTCTGACGTTTGGCTCAAGGAGGGCCACCAAAACCTCTCTTTTGAGCTGGAAAAGTGATGAAATACCTATATTAGCAGTAACCCTTGAACCTGAGTCTATTTTGGAGAGGTTTTTGGCTATAAAAGGAGCTTAGAACAGCCCCTCTCACAGCCATACGAATTTGGGATAAAACCCTAGAGAGAGAGAGAGAAAAGAGAGAGAAGAGCTTGGGATTTGTGGGAGAACTTCCTCCTGCTGCTTTCGATTATCGCACGGCCTACACCGCCTCTTTCCAGGCACTTTCCCGGCGGTATCCACTCCGTTTGAAGGTGAGAAACCCTAACCCTAGGTCTGATTTGATGTATATAGGCTATAGGTTGTGAAAAGGCTAACCGATTTCACTCTTTAGCCTAGAAAACGCCCGTATATGGAAGCTCAACAACCCTTGCTAATTCGTTGAGATTCCAAGGACAAAGGTGAGGACTTTAAGTGTATAGGTTACGGTTTTCAACGCTTTCAATGTCAGATAATGATAGATTCATGATCTGCATGCAATTGCACATGTACAAAGTGCTTTCCGTTTCCTGTTTCGATTAACGTTGTAGAATATGGAATTTCACATACTCTAGGTATACGTAGAAATACCGTATACGTATTTTTTTTGGAAATGTGTTTACCATGATTAATTATTGTATGATTATATAGTATATGGATAAAATACTTGTTTGGCGAAAGGAATCGCCGTAATGCATGTCCGCTGGTAAACACTATGTATGTTGAAATTGTGTATTCTAGAAATATCGTATATGTGTAAATTTTGAAAATGCAATTGTCATGATTATTTGATGTATGATTATGATATACATGGATAAAATACTCACTTGGCGAGAGGAAAGCCCTAATACATATTTTGCTAACATACGTCATGTATGTTGGAATAGCGTACTCTAAGTGTTTGTGTAAATGTGATTGCTTCCCTCCAAGTGCAGAGGTTCGTAAGTAGTATCCCGTGAATACGGGGTCGATCCCATAGGGAGATGAATTGTAAGAAGGAAAAAAATCAAACGCAAAATAAACTAAGTAATAAAAATTAATCTGATGATTTGATTTTGGGATTTTTGAATGGATGTAATTCAATTGAATAAAATAACACCCAAGCTTCAAAGTTCCACACATACGTTAATGTTCCAAAATCATGATGACTTGGATAACACAACTAGGATCTGATCACTATGGTCAGCCTAATCGGAAAATAAAACAGTTTAAATATTTTAATAAATGATATAAAAAATTAGAAAATCATGGATTTGCACCATTGACATATATTCTCAAGCGTCAGTGATTTTAAGTATTCAATATCTATAGGATAATGAATACAAAGAAATATAACAGGTTGAGAACCTCTCCTATCTAGAAAATCTGATTGATCTAGGGTAAGCCTATCCATCAATGTGGATCTCATATGATGGAAACATATGGATCTCACAAGAGGATAAAAAACAAAACCTAAATAATAGATAACATGCATACACCATTTTTCTCATCATTAAAACAATCAATCATCATAATCTTAAAGAAACATTAAACCCATGTGCTTCCCTTCTAGCTTGGGATAGAAGGAACTTAGAAAAACATAATTAAATTGCAGAAATAAAAAGCAACAAGAAATAAAGAAAGAAAATGCAAATAGAAAAATCTAAACAAAACAACTTATAAAGCTTTAATAAAACTAAAAACTCTTTAAAAACCCTAAACCTTGCTCTTGAATGCCTTGAATAATGTTTTAGAATGCCCTAGGAAGCCCTATTTATAAGTAGGGACCTCCAATTTTCGTACAAATTTGAAAAACCCTAAAAACCGCATCAAATATACATATTTTCCCAAAATAGACTTCTCGCTGCATAGTTCGTTTAAAACAGACTTCCTGCTAAGCAGTTTCCCAAAATAAACTTTACAGCTTCATAATACACTTTTTCAGGACGATTTCAGGATTCTTCACTTCAAATCTTCGATTCTCTTCATTCTTCACTTGGTTTTCTTAGATCTTTGGCATGTGAATTCTTCAATCTTGGTCTCCTAAGATCAATCCCTTGCTTTGGTAATTCTTGAGCATCAAAATCATGCTTTTAACACCATTTTTCAATCCAAACACTTAAATTCACCTTGCAACACATACATGAGTAAAATAGAATATTAAGCGGATTCATGTTCATAAAACCAAGATATAAATAGGGAAAATTATGCAATATTTAAGTCTCAACACACCCCCCAACCAGCATTTTGCTAGTCCCAAGCAAAATAAGCGAAAAAAAAATAAATAAATAATATAATAATAATAATTAAAAAAACTAATTTTAGAAACAAAATTAAAACGAAAAAAAAATAAAAATAAATAATAATAATAATAATAAAAATTATAACTACACCACTTTCGCAGGTAATCTTGATTGCATTTAGCATATGCAGCAAGCCTTTAAACCCCTAGGTTTCCCCTAGTGGACGAGTTATAGTCTCGTGAGGGTTTTCAGAAATGTTACCTACAAACATTGAAAACATGAAAAATAGCTTAATACTCAAAAATTTATACAATTATGCCTCCATTCATCATATGAATTCCAAAACAAAACAATACTTACCCTAAGTCTGAAGTTAGTTAGAATCTCAATTTCCTAATCCATTACATCCTTGAGTTCAGAGACCTAATCAAAATTTAGAATAGTTACGATCCAATATCCTTAGGTGCTCGTGACACTAGTCTAACTTTGAAAATATGTATGTTCTCTATCCTAACTCCTTTCAATCATTCCAAGAGTATGAAATCTCTAGTTATCTCATTTTTTTCATGTCATTTCTTCTTTTATCATCATATCCTCATTATTATAGACCACCCTTAGATGAAGATTCCCACCGGGTTTGCTTCATAACCTAAGGTATCGTACTTGTAATGGTAACAGTAATGGATACTTAGGTATCCTTACTCCGGATTACTGACACGATTGTTATGGTCATTACATTTATGCTCTATAATAAAAATTTCTTTTTCATCACTCTTTTTTTTTTTCTTCAATATTCTATCTTTTAAGCATATATCAATGATACTAGTTCATTCAACCTTATTTGAATCAAAAGTTGTTATTATAGTTCACATATCATATTCCTCACTAAGTTAGCTAGGGTGTATTGTGAATTCAGTACATCAAATTATAACTCATTTTAAACTAGTGATTAGATAATTGAACTCAAGTATATAATTTTCAGTTGTCAGAATTCTGACTACTATCAACCTAGAATAAATATTAACTTTGCCTTTGGAATTCGCATAATATCATGTTCACATTCTTGTATATAAAAATATTATTTTGAAAATGTTGAATTTTTTTTTTTTTTCATAAACCTAAAAAAATAAAATTAAACCTAAAAATAATAAAATAAACTGAAAAAAAAAAAAAAAATCACATGGATGACTATCCACACCCCCAACCTAAAATCTACATTGTCCCCAATGTAATGATAATATAATGCAGAGAACAATAAAAATAAAAGAAAGGGTGGATAGTACCTGCCATGAAAAACTCACCTGCTAGGTGACACTAAAAAAAATGAATATGATACAAATTCTACACAAATGCTCCATCAGACTAGGAGCATCAATCTGAATATTCTGGCTCATGAAGAGGGAAGGACTCCTCTCCCAAATGAAAGTTTTCCACATAAGGCTTCAATCTCTGCCCATTAACCTTGTACACATTGCCATTACGTGGATTCTCAATTTCAACAGCCCCATGAGTATAAACATTCTTCACAATGAAAGGGCCTGTCCATCTTGATCTTAACTTTCCCGGAAAAAACTGGAGACGGGAATTGTACAATAGGACCTTTTGCTGAGGTTCAAAATTCTTCCTCAGAATATTTTTGTCATGAAAAGCTTTGGTCCTCTCTTTGTAGATTTTAGAATTTTCATAGGAGTCTCTCCTCAGCTCCTCTAATTCATTCAACTCTAATTTCCTTTGTCCACTTGCTTGATCCATATCAAAGTTTAATTTCTTTATTGCCCAGTAGGCTCTATGTTCCAATTCCACAGGCAAGTGGCAAGCCTTCCCATACACCAATCTGTATGGAGACATTCCAATCGGGGTCTTATAAGCAGTCCTATAAGCCCATAAAGCGTCGGATAGTCTGAGGGACCAATCCTTCCTATCTGGCCTTATAGTTTTCTCTAAAATGTGTTTGATTTCCCGATTAGAAATCTCAGCTTGCCCACTCGTTTGTGGGTGGTATGGGGTACTCACTTTATGCTTGATGCCATATTTCTTCATCAAAGCCTCAAATGTCCTATTGCAAAAGTGAGACCCACCATCACTAATGATGGCCTTTGGAGTTCCAAATCTAGAAAAAATATTTTCCTTGAGGAATCGTATGACCACTTTGTTGTCATTGGTCCTACTTGGAACTGCCTCAATCCACTTTGAAACATAGTCCACACCAACCAATATATAAAGAAATCCAAAAGAAGATGGAAATGGGCCCATAAAATCAATACCCCAACAATCAAAAATCTCCAATGGCAAAATTGGGGATAAAGGCATCATGTTGCGCCGAGACACTCTTCCCAACCTTTGACATCTATCACAAGCAACACAGAAAGCATGGGTGTCTTTAAACATGGTAGGCCAGTAAAAACCACACTGCAGGATTTTTGCAGTGGTTTTCTTAGCAGAAAAATGGCCACCACATGCTTCCATGTGGCAAAAAGAAATAACACTCTGAATTTCATCCTCTGGGACACAACGTCTAAAAATTTGATCAGTCCCATATTTATATAAATACGGGTCATCCCAGAAGAAGTTCTAACCTCGGTTTCAAAACGCTTCCTATCTTGTGACTTCCAATGATATGGCATTTTTCCTGTTACAAGATAGTTCACTATATCCGCATACCAAGGCAATTTGGAGATCGCAAATAATTGTTCATCAGGGAAATTGTCCTGGATATGCATCTCCTCAGTGGAATCATTTAACACCAATCTGGAAAGGTGATCGGCCACTACGTTTTCTACTCCTTTCTTATCTTTTATCTCTAAGTCAAATTCTTGGAGTAGGAGGATCCATCTCAAAAGTCTCGGCTTTGCATCCTTCTTAGACAGCAAATATTTCAAAGCCGAGTGGTCCGTGAAAATGACCACTTTAGATCCCAGCAAGTAGGACCTAAACTTATCCAAAGCAAAAACTACTGCAAGTAACTCTTTTTCAGTTGTTGAGTAGTTCACTTGGGCCGAGTTTAGAGTTCTACTCGCATAGTGAATAACGTAGGGCCGTTTATCTTTCCTTTGGCCCAAAGCAGCCCCTATGGCATAGTCACTTGCATCGCACATTAGTTCAAAAGGAAGTGTCCAATCTGGTGGACGCATGATAGGTGCAGTGGTAAGAGATGATTTAATTTTATTAAAGGCATTTGCACACTCATCTGTCCACTTAAATGGAACATCCTTTTGAAGAAGATTAGTCAAGGGTCTAGTAATGACACTAAAGTCCTTGATGAATCTTCTATAAAAACCAGCATGCCCTATAAGTGATCTAATATCTCTAACAGTTCGGGGGATAGGTAGATTAGCTATAATGTCGAGTTTTGAGCGATCTACCTCGATTCCATTTTTGGAGATAACATGGCCCAAAACAATTCCCTTTTGAACCATGAAATGACATTTCTCCCAATTTAAGACAAGGTGTTTCTCTTCACACCTAGACAAGACAAGAGATAAATTGTTGAGGCATTCCTCAAAACTACTCCCAAATACAGAGAAGTCGTCCATGAAAACCTCAAGAAACTTCCCAACCATATTTGAAAAAATACTTAACATACACCGTTGGAAAGTTGCTGGAGCGTTACACAATCCAAATGGCATCCGTTTGAAAGCAAATGTGCCAAATGGACAAGTGAACGTGGTTTTCTCTTGGTCTTCCAGGGCTATCTCTATTTGGTTATATCCGGAATATCCATCAAGAAAACTATAGAAAGAGTGACCTGCTACCCTCTCTAAAACTTGATCAATGAATGGTAGAGGGAAATGATCCTTCTTTGTGACCTGGTTCAATTTTCTATAGTCAATGCAAACACGCCAACCAGTGGTGACACGTGTTGGTATGAGTTCATTATTAGAATTCTGCACAATAGTTATTCCGGATTTCTTTGGGACTACTTGAGTTGGACTCACAAACACTATCGGATATTGGGTAGATGATTCCCACATCCAATAATTTGATCACCTCATTTTTTACAACTTCCATCATGTTTGGATTGAGACGCCTTTGAGGTTGTCTAATTGGTTTGGCGTCCTCATTGAGGTGTATCCGATGGGTGCATATGGAAGGGCTTATACCCTTGATGTCAGAAATGGCCCAACCCAAGGCTCCTTTGTGGTCCCTTAGAACATTCAACAATTTAATCTCTTGATCCTTGTCTAAAAATGAAGAGATCACCACAGGATAAGTTTTATTTTCACCTAAGTATACATACTTAAGCTCATTTGGTAGTGGTTTTAAATCAAACTTTGGAACATTGGTTGGTGATGGTAGAGGTCGCGAGTCCTCTATAGATAGGATTTGAGTGCGCGGTCTCCATTGGTACATACCAATGTCCTGAGTGGTAGTGCTCTCATTATCATCACAAATTTCAGCAAGCACTTTTTCTAAATCAGAATTTTTCAAGTCCCCAAAGACTTGAATCAATTCCTCAGTCAGACTAGGTTCCAATTCCTCTTCTTCTGTCAAGCAGTCCATGAAATTCAGCTCATGGATATCATTATTATTAATGGGCTGCTTACATAGATTGAAAATATTTAGCTCTAGAGTCATGTTACCAAAAGACAAGTTCATCATTCCATTCCTGCAATTTATGATTGCATTTGAAGTTGCTAGGAATGGGCGGCCTAAAATGATGGGAACTTGAGCGCTAGCATTTACACATGGTTCAGTGTCTAGTACAATAAAATCCACGGGGAAGTAGAATTTCTCCACTTGGACTAACACGTCCTCTAAAATTCCCTTGGTACCTTAATGGAGCGGTCAGCGAGTTGGAGTGTAATCGTGGTTGGTTTAAGCTCGCCTAACCCATTTGTTTGTAAACCGAATAAGGTACTAAGTTGACACTTGCACCCAAATCTAGCAAAGCATGCTCAATTTGGAAATTCCAATAATACAAGGAATAGTGGGACTTCCCGGGTCTTTGTATTTGGGTACAACCCTTTGTTGAATGATAGCGCTCACTTTCTCAGTAAGGAAGGCCTTTTTGTGCACATTTAATTTTCTCTTTACAGTGCACAAGTCCTTGAGATATTTAGCATATGATGGAATTTGTCTAATGGCATCAAGTAGAGGAATATTGACAGTAACCTTTTGGAGCACATCCAACACCTCTTGATATTTCATGGGGACAGTTGGATTCCGAAGTCTAGATGGGAATGGAACTGGAGGCTCATATGACTTAGTCTCTTTATCCTTTTGTTGTTGCGGCTTTTGAACTATAGTTGGTTCATCATTTTCTTGAGACAGTGGCTCATCCTCCGGTATTTCTACCGGTTGCATTATCTTGTTATCGACTTCTTTTCCACTTCTCAAGGTAATGATGGCCTTAGCTTGTTCATGATGTAACTCATTTGGATTTGAGTCTCCAATGAAATGTGTATTTCTAGGGTTTGGCACAGGTTGAGAAGGAAGGGTGCCTTTTTCCCTAGCATTTAGTTGAGTCTCAATCCTAGCCACAGCTGTCTTTAATTCCTGATTTGATTGGATTAGAGACTGATTCATTTGAGCTTGAGAGTTCATGAATGCGGTCAATGCATCCTCCACAGATGATCGCTTTGGCGGGGGCACATATGGTGCATTGTTAGGTGCCCCAAAGAAGTTGTTTTGTGGAGGCATTTGAGGTGCATTGGGCGCATTAATTTGTGGTCCATTCCTCCAACTAAGATTAGGATGGTTACGCCAATTTGGATTATACGTGTTTCCCATTGGTTGCATAACTGACC
This sequence comes from Magnolia officinalis, assembly GCA_021015155.1. NCBI lineage: Eukaryota > Viridiplantae > Streptophyta > Magnoliopsida > Magnoliales > Magnoliaceae > Magnolia > Magnolia officinalis. The sequence goes on from JAJHSJ010000001.1 coordinate 43,058,206, forward strand.
TTTGGTAGTTATTTATAGCATTTGCTTGATCATGCTCATGCGTGATATTTTGTACAACTGAGATTAATGGACAATCTTTGTGTCATGGTCTGTACCACCACAAATGCTACAAAAATTACCTAAGGAAGTGTTTGCTTTAACCATATCAACCTTCCTAATTTCCAAGGCTTCGACCTTTCTAGCCAATGCAGCGAATTTTGCATTAAGGTCGTCTTCCTCTCTTAGGACATACATCCCGCTTTTTCTCTAAGAACGGGTCTAGTTTGGTCTGATTTAGCAGAGACATCCCATGTCTGCGTATTCTCTGCTAACATATCTAGAAAATCCCAAGCCTCATTATGATCTTTGTCAAGAAAGGTTCCACCACACATCATCTCTATGAACTGACGGGTATCCATGGTGAGCCCCTTTCGGAAAGCATCAATCACGTGCCATGGTTCATAACCATGATGTGGACAAGTAATTAGAAGGTCTTTGAAGCGCTCCCAAGCTTGAAAAAATAGTTCATTCCCCTTTTGGGAGAATGACATGATTTCTTGTTTTAGTGCATTTGTTTTGTGCTCGGGAAAGAACTTTTTCAAAAACTCTCTACTTAAGGCTTGCCATGAAGTGATGGTATTAGGTCTTAGAGAGTTGAGCCATGCTTTGGCCCGATCCTTTAGAGAAAATGAGAATAGCCTAAGCTTAAGTATATCCCTATTGCCATTGTTTACTTGTAATGTTGCAATTACTTCCTCAAAGTCCTTGAGGTGCAAGTAGGGGCTTTCAGAATCCAAGCCATGAAATTTAGGAATCAATTGAATTACACCTGGTTTAAAATCAATGTTCCCTGTGTGAGCAGGGAACACTATGCAAGATGGTAAAGTTGATCTCTCAGGGTGTAAATGTTCACGTAAAGTCCGTGGTTGGTTTAACACATTCCTATGAACTTCATTTTCATCCTCAAGAGGAGGATTAAATTGATTTTCTCTATTTTGATTTATAGTTGGATCTGGCAGATTTGGATTATCAACTGGGTCTGCCATGGAATCTAAGTGATGTTGAGTGCCTCTTCTAAGTGAATGAATAAGGCCTGGAACTAGTCCCCCTTTAGAGGAGAGTCGATTGTTTTGATCCCTACTCCAACGGGACATAAATCAACCACACCACACAACAAATACCACTAATTAAACTAGCAAGTATGATACTTAAAATAAAATAAAAACTTAAATCAACAACCCAGGCGGCAGGGCCGACATGAGGGTTCAGTCCACAAAGCAAAAAAATAAATCAACAACCCAGGCGGCAAGGTCGACCATGAGGGTTCAATCCACAAAGCAAAAAAATAAATCAACAACCCAGGCGGCAAGACCGACCATGAGGGTTCAGTCCACAAAAAAAAAAATAAATCAACAACCCAGGCGGCAAGGCCGACCATGAGGGTTCAATCCACAAAGCAAAAATAAAAAAAAATAAATCAACAACCCAGGCGGCAGGGCCGACCATGAGGGTTCAATCCACAAAGCAAAAAAATAAATAAATAAACAAATAAATAAAATAAAAGTAAAACTAATGCAGAAATTAAACTATGCTAATCTGGAAAATAGATTCAGGGGATGATCTTTATGATCAAACAGCAACTGTAGGACAACCATAGCACTTGGGTGATGAAATCCCAAGCAGGGCAACCTTATGTCACAGTTAGTGCTTGAAAGACCCAACTGAATTTATTTTCAAAGAAAAAATAAAATAAAATCTACAGAAAATTTGGAGGGTTTAGAAGAGAACTTACCTTAGGAAAAAAAACTTACCTTAGCTATCTTGCACAGATCTGATCTCTTTAAGTCTCTCCCCGGCAACGGCGCCAAAAACTTGATTGCTTGCCTCCAAGTGCAGAGGTTCGTAAGTAGTATCCCGTGAATACGGGGTCGATCCCACAGGGAGATGAATTGTAAGAAGGAAAAAAATCAAACGCAAAATAAACTAAGTAATAAAAATTAATCTGATGATTTGATTTTGGGATTTTTGAATGGATGTAATTCAATTGAATAAAATAACACCCAAGCTTCAAAGTTCCACACATACGTTAATGTTCCAAAATCATGATGACTTGGATAACACAACTAGGATCTGATCACTATGGTCAGCCTAATCGGAAAATAAAACAGTTTAAATATTTTAATAAATGATATAAAAAATTAGAAAATCATGGATTTGCACCATTGACATATATTCTCAAGCGTCAGTGATTTTAAGTATTCAATATCTATAGGATAATGAATACAAAGAAATATAACAGGTTGAGAACCTCTCCTATCTAGGAAATCTGATTGATCTAGGGTAAGCCTATCCATCAATGTGAATCTCATATGATGGAAACATATGGATCTCACAAGAGGATAAAAAACAAAACCTAAATAATAGATAACATGCATACACCATTTTTCTCATCATTAAAACAATCAATCATCATAATCTTAAAGAAACATTAAACCCATGTGCTTCCCTTCTAGCTTGGGATAGAAGGAACTTAGAAAAACATAATTAAATTGCAGAAATAAAAAGCAACAAGAAATAAAGAAAGAAAAATGCAAATAGAAAAATCTAAACAAAAACAACTTATAAAGCTTTAATAAAACTAAAAACTCTTTAAAAACCCTAAACCTTGCTCTTGAATGCCTTGAATAATGTTTTAGAATGCCCTAGGAAGCCCTATTTATAAGTAGGGACCTCCAATTTTCGTACAAATTTGAAAAACCCTAAAAACCGCATCAAATATACATATTTTCCCAAAATAGACTTCTCGCTGCATAGTTCATTTAAAACAGACTTCCTGCTAAGCAGTTTCCCAAAATAAACTTTACAGCTTCATAATACACTTTTTCAGGACGATTTCAGGATTCTTCACTTCAAATCTTCGATTCTCTTCATTCTTCACTTGGTTTTCTTAGATCTTTGGCATGTGAATTCTTCAATCTTGGTCTCCTAAGATCAATCCCTTGCTTTGGTAATTCTTGAGCATCAAAATCATGCTTTTAACACCATTTTTCAATCCAAACACTTAAATTCACCTTGCAACACATACATGAGTAAAATAGAATATTAAGCGGATTCATGTTCATAAAACCAAGATATAAATAGGAAAAATTATGCAATATTTAAGTCTCAACAAAATGCTTGAGTGTTAGTGCCTTAGATAGGTGCTGATATGGAATTCCCGACTACCTTAGAGACATGTAGGATCCCCTCCATGTGGTGGTTCGCTATAACCACTCACTTGTGATGTGTATGTAATTGTATCCCTATTTATATAGTACTCTATAACATGCTTTGCAACATGCTTTACTTCATGCTTTATAACATGCCTTATGACATGCCTGTCAACATGCTTGTATTACTTTGTTTATCATGCTTTACTCCACATGATATGGATGAAGATTGATTGAGTTTGGGACTATGCCCATAGTCCAGACATTCGGTATCAGACTTGAGGTTGTGGCTGAGATTCATGTCGCCACAAGGGGTGTGTCTGACGAACCCGAGTCGTACTCCAGTTGGCGATAGTGGTTAGCCACACGGAGTGCTCTTGCGCTCCATATCGCCCAACTTGTTGTGCGCTCGAGCTAGTCAGGTTCGCCAAGTAACCCGATATGTTGAATGTGTGTTAACCATGTTTGGTCATTACTGTTTGAACCTAGGGTACCAAACTTACAATGGCGATCCCGTTAACCATGGTACCTCGATCCGCTAAGACTCATGAGCCGGACATGGTGGTATGGGACACCGTGGCCGAGCTGTCGGCCTATGCTGGGGCCAAGTGCCTCCCCATAGTGACCATTGAGCAACCAAACCTCGTGAGCCAAATACGGTGGTATGGGACACTGTATTCGAGCTGTCGATACTTACGGCGAGTGCCGAGTACGGTGAGACCTGTGCTCGTGCTGACGGGCGACGAGTCCTCCGTAGTATCTTCGAGTATACTCCAAGGGTCTGTGATTGGCGACGAGTCTTTCACAGCAGCTAGAGTATGAGTTGAGCCGAGTACGGTGAGACCTGTACTCGAGCTGACGGCTAGTGATTGAGCCGAGTACGGTGAGACCTGTACTCGAGCTGACGGCAAGCAATTAAGCCGCATACGGTGAGATCTGTATCCGCGCTGACGGGTGACGAGCCCTTTGCGATGCCTTCGCTATGCTTCTCGAACCATAATATCGTATGAGATTAACTAGGATTGATGACCCTAGAATGGATCATGTTTGGGAATGATACAAGGGAGGTACCTTAGTTTCCCAATACTGCTGGTTGAAATGGACTAATAATAACTCGGTAATCATGATCATCATCGCACCGCATGTGCTTAGTAGATGTGGCGCACTGAGGGAGTTAAGCATTCGCGAACGTAAGATGATGTCGCATGAGGGTGGTTTGGCAAGGGCATACAACATCATATCATTTCATTCTCACACTTAATAAGAGTAGTTAGAATTGTTTGATTTGTACTGCTTTATCATTACTGCTTGATTGAATTGATAACATGTTAACCTATGCTTTATTGTTCCACTGAGTTAGCTACTCACTCCCACGTTACGGGACGGTGTTTGCAACACCCACCAGACTCTGTCGCAGGTATAGATGGCGCATCGGTTCAGGAGCCGGAGCCCGACTTCGATGAGGATCAGGAGGAGTTCTCCTTTATGCAGTACTCTGACGGCTTTGCTTAGGCCGACTGCACCGCGGGGATTCCAGGGCTTATCTATGGAGTTTTATTTTGATTTTTGACTTAAAAACCGTACATGTATATTGGTACTCAGTTAGTACTCATACTCTGGTGTTCATAAAATTTTGTTTCTTTACATACCTTAAATATACAATTTCAGTCTTCCGCTTGCCTTTATATAATTGAACTGGAGTATGAATTACTGTTTTGGTATAATCTTATTCATGTTTATTGCTCTAACTCAGACCACATTTAACCATCATTGTGTATGTTGCATAAGTGATGCGTTGGAACTCGGGAGTTGAGTTCATACTCGACCCCCGAATTTCAGGGCGTTACAGTAGCAGATTCAAAGGTTTTGTTGTTGCTATGGTGGTTGTCTTTTTGTGTCCGACCTTAATCTGTTTTCCTTTTAGACATTCTCCACAGACAACTTTTTCTTCTTTTCTAATCTTGGGAAGTCCCCTAACCAAATTTTTTGAGCTGAGCTTTGCTAAATTTCGATAGTGAACGTGTCCCAACCTTTGGTGCCATAGTTTGGATTCATTCTTTACAGCCATATTGCACTTTGTGGATAGCACACTCTCACTTGTACTTTCAATGACATAACAATTATCACTAGTGCGTAAACCTTTTATGAGAGATTTTCCTGTATGATCCAAAATTCTACACACATCCTTTGAGAAAGTGACAAGATGTTCACAGATTTGGGAGATATTAAGGAGATTATGTTTCAGACCTTCTACACAGAGGACATGTTTGATCTTTGGGAGGCCTGGTATAGTTATTGTTCCTTGTCCAATTATTTTGGCTGAGCTTCCATCTCCAAATGTGACTGTTCCTCCATCAAAGTTTGAATACTCACAAAAGTGATTTTGATCACCAGTCATGTATCTGGAGCATCCACTATCAAGGTACCACTTTGAACTATTTTTGACTTTCAAGGCAGTGTGAATTACAAGGCAATTATTCTGGTTCGTCACACCCTCTTGGACACTTTTGAACATGATTCCAACTTCAGTCAAGATTACTCTCTAGGCGGTGAAGCCCTTACAGAGAGACCAGCTTTGATACCAAATGAAATGGCGGTGAAGATCACACTAGTTAAAGAAGGAATATGCCAATATGTCCTAGAGGGGGTGAATAGGACTTTTAAAAGTTTTTATGATTTATTTTAAAATCCTATTACACTAATCCTAACAACAGACATATATTACAACCTACATGAGTCTACTCCACTCCCGGCAGACGCACTCAACCCTTGAGTGTGTCTGATTTTACTAAAGAGGTTTCACAGCGGTTCACCTCTAACCTAAGGTTTTAAATCAGGTTCACCTTCAACCTTTACAACCTACACTGAGGCTAACCGTTTATGCTCTCACGAGCAAGGGTCAACACAACGCACCTACTTTTAGGCACACTGGCTAAGGATCTTCCATAAGACCCTACCGGAGGTTTCTACACGGTTCACCTCAAACCCGAGGTTTCACAGTGGCTGACCTCAAACCTAAGGTTTTGATTGGTTCACCTTCAACCAGATGTTTATGCTTTCCACAGAACAAGGGTCCACACAACGCACCCATCACGTACACTCCTGTCGGAAGCCTCCTTGAGGACTTCAAAGGGTGAGAAGCACCTTACACCCAATCCTACAAAGGAATGATCAAAAGGTTCCTCTTGGACTCTAGATACTTATAAATAAGTTGATGAGTCCCGATAAGCAAAGTGTCGAAGATCTCCTCCTCCTTGTTGACGAAGAGTCTTCTGCTCCCTTAATCCGTAACAAAAAAGATGTACCGATATATGGTGACGGGTTGGGTCAAGGTTATGATGAAATCCTACTCTCTAAAGGTTTTCCTATAAGGAAGATAGAGTAGTTCCAATCATTTAGGTATTCAAGGCATCCTAGCTTAATGATTTGCCATTAAGGTAGTAGCTGGAGGATCCTTGAATGCGAAAGTTCATTCCCCAATCCACTCTATTGAATATCAATGGTAAGGGTGGATTGGAGGATGAACTTCCCTGAGAGAAAGGGCTTTGGGTATATGATCTAAGGTTAAACGTAATCAAAAGTTCTCTCTACTTTCTCTCCCAGCAACAAAAGACAAGTCTCTCTTTAAATAGGCAAAAGAGAGACTTGTCGATATAAAACAGTCACATTTATGACAGAGTTCAATATCATTGAGCGTATACTCTCGATAGCATCGACTGTTCGCTCGATGACACAAACTCAAATGTCATACGCTTTTGAAACCTTTTGTCAGCTAGTTGAGGGCATCGATACTTGTGTCGATGTCATCGGGTTTTGAACTCCGATTCCATCGATATGAGGATCGATTCCTCGACATTTGAAAAATGAGAGAGACTTGACATGAAATATTTTAGGTTTTTAAGATATGATCAAGGGTCAGCCGATGTCATAAGAATTTGCATATCGATGCTATCGAAGGCAGTGTGGATGGGATCGATAAATCCTATGGATTTACCCGTAAGCTCACTGGACAGATTGTGTCCAGTCTCGATCCAATCGACACGGCCTCAATATCATCGACATATGAATATCGATTTCCTCGAATGGCCCCCAATCAAAGTTAAAACCAACCTGAAATATTTACTGGAAGAAATGCTTGCCCTCGATAGATATCATTGATGACTTCCGATCTTATCAATATTTGATTTCAGATCATATCGGAAGAAGCATCGATATATTGAAGGAACTTGAAATTTTCTTTTAAAAATAAGGGCACCGGAAACCTATCTGTCGATTTTATCCGAGCGTAAAATATATGATTTTAGGGTAGAATGAGCAACTTTAGCCACCAAACCCCGCTACGCTGGGTTTTGCAAGTCGTATTTGCGAAATACCCCTGGATCGACGGTTGTTTCCCTATTTTAATTCTGTTTTACTATAAATAGTAAGTTTTAGTTTGATTATAACTCTTCATCCATTGGGCTTTAGGAGTTGCGTCCAACGTGAAAAGAGATTAGAATAATTAGGAGAATAGCTCGGTGAAGCCAAATAGGACACTTACTATTTTTGGCTGAAAACCTTGCACACTAGTAGACATCACGACCATCTATAAATAGTAAGTTGCGAATTCTAGGAGTTTTAGTTGTAGTTTGCTTCTGATTTCTCTCCCATTGCTTGGTATCCTTATTTAAAGTGTTGTGAACTCATTTATTTCATTTATTAATCAATTTCAATTTTTTTAGAATTTATTTTCTATTTGCTCGCTATCTCTCTCGTGGATTCGAGAAGCCTCTATGAGGAGTCCAGAGAAGTTCCGTGGATTCGGAACAGTTATCCTCTTGAGGAAGACAGTGCTTGACCTCATCACGTTCATCCTTACGTCAATTGGTATTAGAGCGAGGATTCTCCTCGGGCCGATGGCAAACAATGAAAGTATGAGTCAGTTAACCATGTAAGGGCTGCAGGCAATCCTTGACCGTCTCGCAGATGCGCTACTTCCGCTCCGAGCCCTAGGCGGTGCTCCGCTGCCTATGGTTGCTCCACCGCCTGTGGTTGCTGTACGACACAACCCCGATTTCCATAGAGCACTACCAGTGGCAAACCGTAGGACTGCACCAGATTATTCAAGTTCTAGCGACGAGGACCTTAATGAAGGTTTTGCCCGACGACAAATCCATGGAGGCAATCATCTAGATCATGCTAAAAGAGACTATCGAGGTAAGGCTAAACTTCCTAGTTTTAATAATTTATTATGCATAGAAGATTTCTTCGAATGGTTAGCTGAAGTAGAAAGATATTTTAATTATATGGACGTGTTAGATTATAAAAAGGTAAAATTGGTAGCGTTTAAATTAAAATTTGGTGCTTCTGCATGGTGGGAGCAATTACAACTCTCACGAACCCGCCAGAACAAGGTGCCCATCTCATCATGACCACGGATGAGACGTCTTCTTCGATCACGATTTCTCCCCAGTGATGTAACACCCCATATTTTTCCTTACTGGGTGTTACCGTGTAGATCTGTATTAGTTGCACATGTGTGGGAACATACTAAGCTTATACTACACACCACCATCCAATGATTCATAATATATCCATCTTGACCGTAAAATGAGACCATGCACACAATTGACCTCACGATTTGCCATCTACCTGCCAAATTGCATAGTAAACAACACTAAACCATCAAAGGACTGAATGATGGCAATTAAATCACACTGAAGTTTCACATAATGCCCTATTATATCAAGTGAACCATACCTCGTTAGTTTCGAGACCAGATCCGTCTACATATATAACCCCATTGGACAAGTCAGCCATTAAATGTTATCGTTAGTACACTTTCTAGTAAATCCAACCGTTGGATCATTTGAATTGTCAAGAAGTCGAGATTTGGTAACTAAACGTTCATGTGTTGTGGGCCACTAATCAGTTAAAATACTTTAAGAATTAAGCTCACGGCTCATAGACGTTGATCTACTGCAAGGGCAACTTTGTTTAGAAGCAGACCCTACAAATTTTTAATAATAATAATAATAATAATAATAATAATAATAATAATAGCTTTGAAAGTTCATAGAATGAGTTGTCCCGATCAATCCGAACAATCTCCAAGACCATTGAAGTCCAGACTCGAGTCAATCCGACTGTTAAATCGACCAAAATGATCAATTAGACACATAAATTGATAGGTGTGGGCCACCTGAGTTTTTAATCTACCCCATCTTTAGTCCAAGACCCTAGAATAACTGGCCAAGATAGACAGGTGGAGTAGATCCCTCAAATACCTCATGGTGGACCCCACACTGAGACTGAGCTTGTACACAGTGTGTGTACACTCGCCGTGCATCGAGCCGGTCAGCCACTCAAAACGAGCACTGACCCGACAAAGCCCAAAATAAGGAAGAATTCCTTCCTCTTTCCCGTCGTGCAGAATTTTAAACGAACAGAGTCCATTCTTTATCATGAGATGGCCCACCATCAAGGGCTCTTAGCAACATCCAAGCCATCCATCACACTCCGGGCGGGCTACCAACCAAAACCCAGCAAATCCCATGTGTGAGAGCATGTGTGTGTGAGCACGAAAACCAGCCCAGGCAGAGGCGTGCGTGTGGCATTCCAAAAATGAAAACGTCTCTTTCCATGCTGGCAATCCACGTGCTTTGGCTGCTGTAATCTCAGCCCTCCACTAAAAAGTATCCTAGCCCTCCAAAAATGAGGTTTTCTGTAATAGAAAGAGATGGAGGGAGAGAGAGGGGAGCCAGCCGTTTCTTCCTCCCTTCAAACCTACCGGAAAAATTGCACTAGAGCTTCGATCCGATCATTTCACAAGCTTCCTTGGATCCAACCACACCCTTCCACGCTCGTAGATTGAAGAAAGAAGCAAAGGGAGGAAGTCTGCCCTTATCGCTTGAGGTTCTTCCTCGTTTGAAGTCAAGCTGAATCGGCTATGTGTCGAGTCAAGTCCAATTGCTGGACTTCCACAACAGAAGAAGGAAGAAGAATGGAGAGAAAGGAAGAGAGAGAGGGGGAAGAACACCTCTACCGCATCGAGTTGGGTCGGTTCAGTTCGAGTCGCGGCCTAGTCCAGCTTCCCATATGAATCTTCCATCAAAGAGAGAGTGAAGTAGAAGGAAGAAAAGAAAGAGAAAAATCTAGAGAGAATGAAAGTTGAAGAGAAAAAAGTAGGAAGAAAATAGAAGGAAAGAGGAGAGAAAAGGAGGAGGTAGTGACTGAGCGGCATGGAAAAATGAGACAGAGAGAGAGCGGGGGGTGCCACACTCCCGTCCGAGTTGAAGTCGGGGCTGCCAAAACCACTTGACTCAGTTGAAGCCGTCTGTCCCGAGTTGTTGCAGTCCATGAAGAAAAAGAAAGGAGAAAAGAAGAAGAGGAGGGGGAAAAGGAAGAGAAAGGAAGAGAAAGGAAGGGAATGGAAAGAAAGAAGAAGGAAAGAAAAGGTGTAGGAGGATGAGAGTTGAGTTGAACTGCTGAGTCAACTCAATAATTTGCCAAGTTTTGTTGAGTTCGAGGCGTGTCGAATCACTGAGTCGAGCTACTGAGTCAACTAATGATTCGATCCTAAAGTGTTCACGAGGATTCCAACAAGCATGGAAAAATGGACCCGACTTGAGATGTGAGGAATATCCCCCATAGCTTCTTTCATTCACTCATTTCCATGTTAGCTTAATCCTCTAATGTAGAATCATAAATGTTGATTTTATCCTTCTTGTTCTTAGTTTGGGTTGATAGTCATGAAGTAACTCTTAAACTCTATTACTCTAACTCCATATCTATTAACCATGGTTATAAAATGTTGTCCTAAGATTTCCATTTACAATTGGTTAAATATGCTTCTACTAATCATGACATGAAATAGAGATTTTCATAATTAATCTAGTTATAAATCATATAGCGAAGAATTACCCTTATTGACTCTTACAACCACTAGTTTCTATCTTAGTTTAAATTTAATGTCTAGAAAATTTTAAAATGTGGTGAATATGAATTTGTTCCTGTCATTCCTATTTAGTATTGATGTATATGAGTTAATGCTTTAATTCCTATTCTATATAGATTATCCATGTGTATAGAATTTAGCCTTGTACCCTCTATGACACATACGTGATTACTTAAATATAGGTATATTTCTAGTGGTTATGACAGGAGCCTTCAAATTACATTTTATTTTGTCTTATAAACCGTATAATGTGGAATACATGTTGAATGTCTTCTGTTGTAAGAAATGTTGAGTGAACTTTTAAATATTCCAAATTGTTTAACTGTACTTAAGATGGATATGCCACATTTGTGGGCCTCCATTTGAGCTTAAAGTAATTATAAGGATCCACATTAAACTCCTGTATGATGTTTAATAGTTTACCAAGAACCACATGATTTGATTATGTATGTGATTTAAAGAGCTAGTTTGCTAAATTTAAAGAAAGTACATGAATATCAGAGTGGATGACATCCACGCATGACATATGAGCTTTTCCGAGTGCTCAATGTAAGCCACACTCTGTTCGATTTACTGAAAGTTCTATCACTTCAGTTAAACTCACAACGCACGTGCATTTGTGTCACTTTGGGCGCTCTTCTTTACATGAGGCTTTTTCGGGATTTTCGGACCTCCTCGGGCATATCCTGAATATTTTTCAAGGAGGTCAGATATCCTTGGGCGCACTCACTTACATGGTCTTTTTCAAGTAGTTAATCTACCGCGGGCGGTCTTTTCTTTTAACATGGCCTTTTCCAGGTAGTTAATCTACCGCGGGCGGTCTTTTCTTTTGACAGTTGGATGTGCATCCCCAATCTGTGACTTGAGCATACATTCATATATTCATGCATGTATTCATATGACTTTGCCTTCATTATGATATTACTGTCTTATGAAATGAAAATGTTGATTTAATCTACATTGGAATGATTTGATATGCTTAAATCTTTGAGGGAAGTTTCCACTGAGTTTTCACTCATCCAATCGTGCGGTTGCACCAAATAGACGAGGTTTGATGATAGGTGGAGACCCCTATGACGGGATCCCAGGGACGACTGAGGTGCAGTTTGACGAGTAAGAACTTTATGTAAATGTAGTTGAGCCGTTAGAGCTCAACTGATATTTTAGGATTTACTTGCTTTCATAACTTGGACTTTAAGTTTTGTTTGAGTTATAATAACAATTCCCCTACTGAGGGAATTCATGTTGCTTTCATTTACTCGTATTAAACTTCCTTATTGTTACTCTTGATATTCTAGTTTACATGGTAGTTGTCTTGTTTTATGTTATGAGATTCGCTACTAATTAGATGTATGTTAGTTCACTTCGTGACGTAACCCTCGGGTTCTCGTACTCGAGTGACTATCCTCAGGTTTGAGAATCAGGGTATTACAAGTGATTATGAGCAAATATTATTCCAGCAATACCATAAATGCCGACAAGGAAATCAAACCATCACAAATTACACTGAAGAATTCCAACGGTTGGTAACACGAAACGATCAATCAGAATCTGAGTCACAAAAGGTGGCATGATTTATAGGAAGGTTACGATCAACAATTCAGGATCGAGTTCAGATTAACCCAGTCGGGACTATGGATGAAGCGGTTCAGTTGACAGATAGGGCAGAAACGCAGCTTGCAAGAGTTTTGAATCGGCCTTATCCTTCAACTTGACCCCCCATAACGGGTCCCGCGCAGGATCCAGTGCTGGCACAAGGACAAGAACCTAGTAGAAGAACGTCCTCAACCTCCTGCAACCGCAAACCATGATACAGGGAACGGCTCATCTAGGCTCAACGTGTAACACCCACAACAGCGGGCCCGAGTAGAATTCAAATCCTTACGTTCGGCCAAGGTTGAACAATTGTTACTGTTGTGGTCAACTGAGCCACTTATCAAACACTTGTCCTCAACGTCCCGCAACACACTTGACCATAAATGAATGGGGCACTGAATGTGAAGCCGTAGAAGAAGACCTTGGCTTTGATGAACATGAACAAGTCACCGAGGAAATAGTAGATGGCAATGAATTGACGGGCGAGGATGGTGGCGAATCTCTAGTTGTAAGGCATTACTGTATACCCCATAGAAGGAATTACATCCATAGCGATATAATATATTCTGTACGTGAAGTCAACGGAAAAGTCTATGATGTGATAATAGACAGTGGTAGTAGCGACAACATCATCTCAAGCGTGATTGTGGACAAGTTGCAACTACCAACGACAAAACATCATTCCCCGTACTCAATTGGCTGGATAAAAAAAGTGAACGAGACCCAGGTAACTGAACAATGCACTATCTCATTTTCAATTGGCAAAAATTATAAGGATCAAATACTTTGTGACGTGGTCGACATGGAAGCATGTGATATGTTACTTGATCAACCCTGGTAGTCAGACTGTGATGTGACCCATTGAGGACGAGACAATGTCTACATATTTGTCAAGGATAGTCAAAAAATAATCCTTGCCCCTATGGCACTAGAGAACCACCCTGAAGCCTCTAAAGTGGAGGGGAGTTCCATCTTGACCATTCGGGATTTTATGGAGGAATCCAAGGAAACCAGCGAGGTATACGTCATAGTGGTGAAGGGCGAGGAATCAAAACCCTCAAACATTCCTCTAAGTTTAAGACTATTGCTAAACGAAATCAAAGAAGTCTGGCCTGAAGATTTACCTGATGGATTGCTCCCCATGAGGGACATCTAACATCACATAGACCTCATCCCTGGGGCTAGCCTACCCAACCGTCCTCATTATCGGATGAGTCCGAAGGAGTGTGAGATACTTCAGCGGCAAGTGGAGGAATTGATCGTAGAGTCTCTTGAGAGAGCATGAGCCCATGTGATGTACCAGCATTATTAACGCAAGCTGGCGCATTTGTGTCGACAGCCAGGCAATCAACAAAATTACCATCAAATATCAGTTTCCAATACTGCGGTTGGACGACATGCTCGATATGTTAGAAGGGGCCAAGGCGTTCTCTAAACTAGACCTGAGGATCGGGTACCATCAGATTCGTATCCACCCGGTGATGAGTGAAAAACGACATTCAAGACCAAGGAAGGGTTGTATAAGTGGTTGGTCATGCCTTTTGGTCTATCGAACGCACCAAATACTTTTATACATTTAATGAATTAAGTTCTAAAATCGTTCACTAGCCGATTTGTGGTAATATATTTTGATGACATACTGATATATAGCCATGATGAGACGGAGCACACGAAACATCTCAGACAAGTGTTGCAGGCCCTACGAAGTAACAAGTTGTACCTCAACTTGAAGAAGTGTAGTTTTTTAACAACCACCTGTTATTTTTAGGATTTGTCGTAACGTTCATGGGCATCCGTGTGGATGATGAAAAGGTGCGAGCCATTAGAGAATGGCCAATCCCAACAAACATTCATGAGGTGAGGAGTTTTCATGGGTTGGTGACCTTCTATCGTCTATTCGTGTAAAATTTTAGCACAATAGTCGCGCCTATTATAGATTGAATGAAAAAAGGATCGTTTCAGTAGACCGATGAAGCTGACAAGAGCTTTCATGAGATCAAGCATCGTTTATCCACAACACTGGTCATAGCACTTCCTAATTTTGACAAGCTGTTTGAGGTTGAGTGTGACACTTCATATATCGAAATTGGAGGAGTATTATCACAAGAAGGCAGGCCGGTAGCCTTTTATAGCGAGAAGCTCAGCAAAGTCCGAAAGAAGTGGTCGACGTATGAGCTTGAGTTGTACGCAGTTATTCAGGAGTTGGGACATTAGCGGCATTGTCTAATTCAAAGTGAGTTTGTTCTATACACTGATCATCAAGCATTAAAGTTTATTAATAGTCAGACTAATGTGAATCGTGTGCATGCAAGATGGGTTGCGTTTTTACAGGAATTCACATTTGTTCTGAAGCACAAGTTAGGGCAGCAAAATAAGGTAGTTGATGCACTTACCCGTCGTGCATCACTACTTGTTACGATGAGCAACGAAGTGGTTGGCTTTGACTGTCTTAAGGAGCTGTATGTCGAGGACAAGGACTTCAAATATTCTTGGATGAAGTGTCAAGAAGGTCACCCTAGTGACCTTCATATACAAGACGGTTTCCTCTTCAAAGGAAATCGATTGTGAATCTCCCAAAGTTCTCTAAGAGAGCAGATTATTGAAGAGCTACGTGGAGGTGGCCTCAGTAGACACCTTGGGCGAGACAAGACGCGAGCTCTTGTGGAAGAGCGGTATTACTGCCCGCAATTGGTACGTGATGTGAAAAAAGCCATACAACGTTGTCACGTTTGTCAGACCTCCAAGGGGCAATCTCAGAATATGGGCCTCTACACCTCATTACCTGTGCCTAATGGTCCTTTGCAGGATTATCTATGGACTTTGTGTTTAGTCTCCCACGAACACAATGCGGCATGGATTCGGAGTTCATGGTGGTAAATTATTTCTCCAAGATGACGCACTTTATCCCATGTAAAAAGACCTTTGATGCAACACACATGGCGAATCTATTCGTCAGGGAGGTCGTACGGCTACACGGGTCCCCAAGACCATTACTTCTGATCGTGACACGAAGTTCATTAGCCACTTTTAGCAGACTTTGTGGACTCGATTCAATACACGACTTCAATTCAGCAGCACCTACCACCCATAGACTGATGGGTAGACCGAGGTTGTGAATCACACATTGGAAAACCTCCTTTGTTGTATTTCAGGAGAAAAACTGAAGCAGTGGGATTTGACATTGTCTCAAGATGAGTTTGCATTTAACAACATGGTGAACCGCTCGACAGGGAAATCACCGTTCCAGATTATCTATGGACGAGTATCTCGCCACACACTTAACTTAGTTCCTTACCCAAGCTCCGAAGCACGAGCATTGCAGCAAAACATATGATAGACAGGATCGTGGGCATCCATACAGAAGTGTAAACCAAGCTACATGCCTCGAACAAGAAGTATAAGGAACAATCGGACAAGCATCGACGATAAAAAGTGTTCGAGGTGGGTGACTGCGTTATGGTCTATCTGCGCAATTTTCGACCAGGACGTACAACAAGTTGAAGAATAAGAAGATTGAACTCGTCTCAATCATCCGAAAGATCAATGACAATGCTTATGTTGTTGATCTTCCAGATGACATGGAGATCTCACGGACTTTCAACATTGCGGACCTGACCGAGTATCATGAACCAGAGCAGGACGAGTTCTTTTGAAGTAGAGGGACTGATGTAGAAGGGGTCGCAGACAGTTTCATGGCCAAGATGGATCAGAAAAGGCCCTATCGACGACGGAAATGATTCGGACCATCGGACCTTAGATCGGGCGTATCTCACAATCCGGAATGAGTTATCGGGCGTAATGTCACACCCCAAACATGGAAACCGGGCTCACAAAATTTTTGATCTCCGAATTTGGTGCCAACAGCCTTGTAGTACCTTATTCTCATCTCCCAGTGCCCATATGCCATATTTCGATCCTGGGATCCTACAAGGAGGATTTTTCAACGTACATTTATCTCGTAAGAAGCATAACCACAAGTTTACCCAAATTACAAAGGCAACATCATCATCACATATCCACTAATATAAACAGTTGAATACAGTGCTAAAAGGGAAATATACATATATCAAAAATCAAAGCTCTAGAAGACCGTTGCATACTCCAAGCTCAACGCTTCTACGACCTAACTCTACCTACACGCATTATCGTGCATAAACTTATAGAAAGCTTAGAGGGTGGTGTAACTGTGTGTGCTAAAGTGTCAAGTATGCAATATCAGAGCAATGCGGAAACATACTGGTAAATCCATAAATACCATCAGCCTTATCCAGGCTATGCGATGCAAAAACATAATAAGTCAATATCATATACTGATGAAGCAATGTAGATCAGCTATGCAATGTGGAGATATAGTAAGCCAAAGATCATATACTGAGGATGCAATGCAATACGCAAATCCTGACGAGTCTACGAATACCGTCAGCCGTATTTAGGCCATGTAAATGCAGAAACATAGTAAACCAAATGCTATGCGCTGAGAATGCAATGCAATATGTGGTGCGAAATGAAATAACCAAGCTGGAGTGTGAAGTCGGGATGATAGTACGTAGTATCACAAGCTATGGGGTCCATCACAAGGGACTTCTATCCAAACCAGTCTCATACCTAAATTTGTATAGCCAGACTCAATGTGGTAAACTCCTGATCTCAGGTTGGTCTCGCGCCCCAACCGAAATCTTGGCCATTGCGAAGGTACACACATTGACTTGATTGTGCACCACCAGCCCAAGTGGATAGTGAATGAATGAGTCAAATGCTGAGTACGCAACTCCTACTCAGTAAGTCCACATATAAGTACAACTCATCTCTGGGATATCACCGGGGTCTAGTACACTCCACAATAGTTGCCGCCTCTCTAGCAGCACAACCATGGAGTGGAAAAGACTTCACTATCGCTTAGCCAGTAATCTGCCAATACTTACCCGGCTCGTCGATAGCGGACCCATTTACGAGCTGGTCATACGTGGTCTAGCTTACAACCCCCTCACTAAGGCGGATAAGGCCACACCCCCTCCCAACCGACCATGACACAGTGGGAGACGCTGCCTACTGGTATTCGGCACTCGGGCGCTCATGTATCCACTCGGTCAAGACGTTGGAGTATCCTCCGGTACTAAGAGGATTCTGAGACTCTCACCCAAGGACATTCTATGTGCCTACAGTGCTAGAACCAAATATTTACGGTATCCCATCTGGCCATCCGCGATAAACCTATGGAAGCCACAGCCCTGATATCGCTAGGGCGCTAAGTGATCATGTCACACAAATGCGAGATGCATGAGTCATATAGTCCAATCATACATCAATCCTGCGTGTATCATGCGCTCATGTGGGATGACTCCACCTATCAGGGAGTCTCATAAACAACCTACCCTATGGCATATGTAATGGTCAATCACATCTCATAACAAACATACGAATGATGCGTATGGGCATGTATCATGATGTTATGCTGTCACATACTCATAATTGGTATCGATAATCGACATCGATAATCGGTCTCGATAATTGGCCTATATACAAGGCGGGGTCCATAGATGAACAGCCGATCTAAACCAAAATATAAAGATCGACCCTCGGCTGTGGATATGTCAAATCCGGTAGCATGAAGACATCCGTCTACAACGATGATGGACCATGCAACATCAATGGGGCCCAATGATTTGGGTTAACCCAAAATAACGAGAATGAACCTAACAAAGGCCTAAGGGAAGGTCACAATGTGGACATTTAACCATCATCGCCCATCAATGTGGACATTTAACCAACATTATTTCCAAGGACTGGCCCACATAGAGCTAAACGTATAGGGTGCCCATGGCCTCACACAAGGGCCTAATATACATCACCATGGGCCTCACTCAAGGGCCTAATACACATCATGATGGGCCTCACTCATGGGCCACATATGCATCACATTGGGCCTTACTCATGGGCGTCATATACATCACATCAGGCCTCATCACATGGGCTCAATATACATCAATGGGCCGCATCGCATGGGCCTCATCACATCACAATTGGGCTACATCCCATGGGCCTCATCACCTCACAATGGGCCTCATCCCATAGGCTCAAGTACATCACATTGGGCCGCATCAAAGGGACCTCATATACATCATATTGGCCACAAATACCTCACATGGGCCTCATCAAATGGGCCATAAATACATCATATTGGGGTGGGTCGTGCACCTTATAAATGGGCCCCACTAGATGGACAGCTAGGTCAAACACGTACATCACATTGGGGCCACGTGAATGGACAGTGTGAATACATAACACATCACAAGGTGGGCCTCACGTCCAAGGGACGGACGGCGGGGATAAAGCAGATACATCATGGTGCGTCCCATGGACAGATAGCAGGGATAAAACAAATACATCATGGTGGTTCCCACCACCATCAAAGGTATGGACGTTGTGGATATATACATGCCATCAAGGTGGGCCCCACCCGTCCAGAAATCAGATCGACGGTGTGGATATATACATGCCATCACGGTCGCCCCAGGCAGCACCGTCCAGGGATGGACGGTGTTGATATAGAATACATACATCAAGATGGGCCCCACCCGTCCGGCAAACGGACGGCGAGGATGTGACCCATACATCAAAGGTGGGTCCCACCGTCCAGCCATCTGGACGGTGTGGATAACAAATACATCATGGACGGACCCACAGAACTTACTGACATTGCATAGCAGCTGAGGCTGCTCGTCCAAGAGATGGACGGTTGGATGTAACACATGCCTTACATGGGGCCCACAGAGCTTGTTGTCATCAGCTACAACAGTAAACTGCTGGTGGGACCCACAGAGCTTGCTGACGTCACATATACAGCAGCTGTATAGCTGGTTTGCGGTACATCCAGCCAATCCTCTTCCAACGTCCAATTGGACGATGTGGATGAACAGGCATCAAGGTGGGTCCACATGTGTGGCCCACTGCTTGCAACAAGCTGAGATATGTGGTTTTCCCACCGTCTAGACCTGCTGGACGTTGAGGATGAACCGTGCATCAGGTGGGTCCTACGGACGGCCTGGCCCACCAGATATTTGAATCTGCCTCATTCCCTGTCCATGATGGACGATGCGGATCAAACACCTACGTCAGGTGGGGTGGGGTCCATCTACACATGGCCTGCTAGGGGAGATGAAGCTGATATTTGTATTTACTCCAGCGTCCAGGCCTGCTGGACGGTCTGGACAGTCCATTAGGTCCTAGACCATCTAGTCATTCCAATGGCCACTGATGGACGATCCAGATATACAGTACACACATCCAGGTGGGGTCCACATCAATGTGGCCCACCCGGTTTGGATCAAACTGACATTTGTATTTCCCTTCGGTCTGGGCCAGTCCGAATGGACAGCTAGAATGGGCCCCAGCCATGGCAACGAGGTGGGGCCTGCTTGGGCAGCGGTGTGGCCCACAAAATGGACATCGTGGATCATACATCAAGGTGGGCTATCATACACAAAAAGAGAGAGAAAGAAGGAGAGAGAGGAGAGAGAGAAATCGTGTGATGGAGGGCTCCGCCACTATGAGCCCTCCCAGGATTACATTTCATACATCAAGATGGGTCCCAAATAAGATCCATATCATCAATCGGTAGGCCCCACTTGGTCCATCACAAAAATCACAATATAATCCTATAAACACCCACCGTTTACTCTTCTTCTTGGATCCATGGCAAGCTAAACTCCTTGGCTTTCCCTTTGATGGAAGTTGATGAAGGTTGGATGACTAGGATGGGAGATCTTGGGGTAGGAAGTGGGCCACACTTGGCTCTTCTCTCCTTAGTCTTTTTCTCTCTGAGTTGTTAGGAATACTAGTAGAGAATGAGTGAAAGATGGGAGATGTAAGGAGAGAAGCATGGGTGTGTAAGAGGGATGGGATGAGAGGTATGCTGGTGTAAGGAGAGATGACATGAGGGTTGACTTTTGGGTAAGGCTTATGTAAGAGAGGGCTGGGTTGTGTACTTGACTTGTGATTGATTGATGGATTGATGTGAAAGATGGTAGAGATTCTCTTGAAATTTGTAACGCGCGGCATTTTCCTCAAGATGAATGCGAGCCCACAACTCCTGGCCTGGGTATCGAATCGGCGCGTGAGACGCGGCGTTGGAACTGTGGCGACGACGCGGTCACAAGGGTACAAGTCTCGGGTCAAGTTGACTCTGATCGACAGGATGCGACTCAGGGTCACGCACAAATATTATATATACGTCACGGGTCGCCGAAATTCGACAGAGAGGATCGCAGAAGTCTACGGGATAATACGGTCTAGGATACGGGTCTTACACGTAAAATATATGATTTTGGGGTAGAACGAGCTACTTTAGCCACACAACCCTACTACGCTGGGTTATACAAGCCAGATTTGCGAAATACCCCTAGATTGGTGGTCGTTTCCCTATTTTAATTCCATTTTTACTATAAATGGTAAGTTTTAGTTTGATTATAACTCTTCATCCGTTGGGCTTTAGGAGTTGCGCCCAACGTGAAAAGAGCTTAGAATAATTAGGAGAATAGCTTAGTGAGCCAAATAGGACACTTACTATTTTTGGCCGAAAACCTTGCGCACTAGTAGACATCACGACAGTCTATAAATAGTAAGTTATGAATTTTAGGAGTTTTAGTTGTAGTTGCTTCTGATTTCTCTCCCATTGCTTGGTATCCCTATTTAAAGGGTCGTGAACTCGTTTATTTCATTCATTAATCAATTTTGAATTTTTTAGAATTTATTTCTATTTGCTTGGTTTCTCTCTCGTGAATTCGAGAAGCCTATGTGAGGAGTCCAGAGAAGTTCCATAGATTCGGAATAGTTATCCTCTTGAGGAAGACGATGCTCGACCTCATCACATTCATCTCTGTATCATCTTCCCAACACAAATATGCCACTAGCTTTTGGCTTTTAAGGTTTATCCATGTGTGGCATGGATGCCCCGCAACTTTTGGGCCATCGATTTGGCTACAATCGATCGGGAATAAACAGATACCACCTAATAAGTAACGTTTTTTAAAACTTATGTAAGTTAATAAGTTATTTATTATTTTTTTAAATTTAAGCTAGTTTGGTAAAGACTATGGTAGAAGTAGCATATGAGATGAGAGTTACTTATCCCTGGAGGGTGTTTCTTTCTTTTCTTTTTATTTACTTTTCAACTTTGAAGTTTTTTACTTCTCTCTTTATATATAATGGATGGTCTATATCAAAGGAGGCCCCACGTAATGGGAAGTCCACATCAAAGGTGGGGCCTACATGATGGATGGCTCATTTCAAAAGTGGGCCCCACATTAGGGATGACCCATATCAAGATGAGCCCGCATAATGGATTGGTTACATCTAAGGTGGGCCCTTGATGATGAATGACCCACATCCAAAGTCGGCCTGCATGATGGATAACCCAAAATGAAGGTGGGGCCCATACAATGGAAGGTCTATATCAAAGGCCGACTCCACATGAGGAGTGGTGGATATTAAAGGTGGCCCCACATGATGGATAATAATATTGAAGGTGGATCCTACATGATGGGTGACTCACATCAAGGTGGGCCCCACATAATGGACAATCCACATCAAAGGTCAGCCCCTAATGATGAATGGCCCACATCCAAGCTAGGCCCCACATGATGGACGATCCATATTAAAGGTGGGACCCACATAATGGACGACCCACATCAAACGTAGGCTCCACATGATGGGCGGTGGGCATCGAAGGTGCGTCCCACATGATGGACAATTTAATTTAATGGTAGGCTCCACATGATCGATGACCCACATCAAGGTGGGCCCATATAATCGACGGTCCACATCAAAGGTGCCGATGATGAATGTCCCACATCTAATGTAGGCCTCGCATGATAGATAGTCCACATCGAAGGTGGTGCCCATATGATGGACAATACACATCAAAGGTGGGCTCTACTTGGTTGTTGGATATTAAAGGTGAGCCCCACATGATAGATGACCGATATTAAGATGGGCTCCACATGAGGATAGTTCACATTGAAGGTTGGCCCCAATGCACAATCCACTTCGAAGTTGAGCCCTACATGATGGATGGTCCACACTAAAGGTGGGCCCCGCATGATGGATAGCCTACATCGAAGGTGGGCCTCACAAGGTGGATGGTCCACATTAAAGGAGGCCCCAGATCATGGACGATTCACATTGAAGACATGACCAAGGTGAGCCCAACATAATGAAAAATCCACATCAAAGGTTGGGTCGACATGATGGATGGTGGATGTTAAGGGTGGACCAACAAAATTAAGGGATAAGTTCTTTTTCGATGTTGAAAACCAAACATTTGATAAGTATGGCATTTACCAAACATAAACAGACACTAAGATAAGTTACTTAAGGCATAAGTAGCTTATGAAAAGTAACTAATAATCAAAAAGCCTCTTAAGTAACTTACAACTTAAAGTTACTTACTGCTTAAAAACTTACAAGCAGTCAAACGACTCCTAAGGTTCCATCACTGGTTGTTATACCTTTGTAAACCTTGCCAGCTTGGAAATATTAAGGCTGAAAAAAATAAAAGAAATAGAAGAAGAAAATAATGATAATGATGATGTAGCACATGTATACATTGAAAGATGTAGCATATAGTTAAAGGTGATTTTCAAACAGTTCATAGGTTCTCTTGCAAAGAGTGATTTTTTTATACTTTAGTAATTTGAAATTTTACATGTGTAGAACACTGAAAAGTTATAAGTAGATTTTTAGGTTATCTAAAAGAAACTAAAAAACTATTACTATTTTACTCGGAGTTTCCTACTGTATTGGAAGGATATACCGATTGCGTTGGATATCAAGTGTAGGGGATAACAAATAGACAATAGGATGGATATTCACCTTAAAAGGTGCAGCTGTCTCTTGGGGATTCAAGAAACAAACTTGCATAACGTGCTCGACAATGGATTCTAAGTTCATAGCATTGCCTGCAACTGGCAAAGAGGCTGAGTGACTTAGGGATCTTCTATTAGAAATTCAATTATGTGCAAATTCTATATCGGCTGTTTCATTTCATTATGACAATGAAACCACTCTAACTAAAGCTTATAGCAGTACATATAATGGAAAGTCCAGACATATAAGTCTAAGACATGATTATATAAGGCAGTTGATTTAAAATGAAATCATTGCGATCTCATTTGTGAAGTAAAGTAATAACTTGGTTGATCCTTTTACTAAACCTCTAACAAGAGAGGTCGTAAAGACAACATCTAGAGTGATGGGGTTGAAACTCTTCAACCAAAGTTCCACCAGTGATGGAAACCTAACCCAAAATTATAAAATCTCTAAAGTTCATGTTCAATGGGTAAAATAAATCATTAATAAGTAGAAAGCTTCAGAACTAAAATTGTAAATAACCTCAGCCAGGATGAAGAGTGTTTGTCATTACAAGTAGAGGGTCAAGTTTTAGAACTCTTAATGAAATTCAGTCTATAAGACAAGCGTTTTAAATAGTAACGGAAATACTGGAAGGATTTCACCTATATAAATGTAGAAATGATGCTGCTTCTAATGAGAGTTAGAGTTTTTTCTCACGATCGTTATGAAACAGGATAAGTACATAGCCATTAAAAGTGTTAAGCAAGTAATATACGAAATTATATAACGTAAATGCTATTATGTGTGTGGTATATTCGGTTACATTATTAAGGAATAACTGATTCAAAGCAGTGGCTACTAAGTATTTCGACAAAACTTTAAAATACTTACACTAAGGAAATATTCAAATCGTAAAGATATCTTTCATTATGCATAAGAGTTGTCTTTTATCTTTGACAAAATTTTCTACTATTTATTTGAAAGACAAGTGAGAGATTGTTAAAATTTTGGATTAAAAATAAATAATTTTTTTAAAAACAATTTGTTTCCCACTAAAATGAATTTGGAAAAAAAAAAAAAAAGAAAAAGAGGAAATGTTTTTTTTCTGTTTAGTCCCACATCAGATAGAGTGGGAGAAAACTTTTGGTTTATAAGTCTATGACTATGGAGTATTCATACTTAGAGATATGGAGATAGAGATGTTCGGTTTGCATACTCCAATGCGTAGCACTGGAACACACGCATGCACGCCCGCGCACTCGAGTGTGGGCATGGGCAGTGTGGTTGTAGTGGCTATAGTAGCGCTAGATGGTGCACTTTACACTTCTCACGTGCACATCATGTTGCAAAGTGGTGATCGATCCTTTGTAAACCGTCACGAGATGGTGCGATCGTGGTGCAAGAGAGGGGTACGAAGTGGTCTAAGTTTTATAGGCTGCTAGAAACAGTCAGATCAATAGATCCAAAATCATCGACCATTTTTAGAATGGCTAGTAGCCTTAATAGCCAAAACATTCCGAAAATGGATGACCCTTGGTGATCAAATGGTAAGATCGTTGATCTAATGATCTGAAACATTTGGAATTTAGTGCCAACAGTTAGAAACATTTCATAAACGTTTTGAACCATTGATGACCACTTGGCAATAGTCCACACCCCAAATGCTATATAAATTGGACCCTCTATGTTCGGAATCATCCAAGTTCAACAGATTCAATTAGAATCTGATCTGATCTCTCTAAACATTTTTTTCCTTTTTAAGTTTATTCAACAGCATGCTGAGTGACTCGAACATTGTTTGAGTCACTGAGTTTGACCATTCAACGAATTTGCCAGAGTTCCAAACTGCGCTAACTGAGTCCTTGAGTAGGTCCCTTCGTGATTGCTGCACGTAGGACCTTAAGAAAAAAGACGTGTCTTATTTGGAAGCAATTCGCCTATAACTCATTAGCAATCTCAATAAAAATTGAGAGGGGAGCGAATTAAGCTTAAAGGATAGCATATTATATATGTAATTCAATCTAATGTTAATTTTATTTTTATCATTTAGTTTCCAATATTATTTGTAAAATGTTTTCCAACAATAACATGTGGTAACTCACCTCCCATGAGGAGGTGACATTTTCACGATGGGGTCCACCTTTTCCAATATTCACATGCCATGTTGGCATGCGTGCTGCAATATAAAATGGGTTTGGGAAACTAACCTCCCGGTATTTGGTAGCTGGTTTTTAGTACTCTCGGTTTAGTAATTTCCTGATTAAAAATATATATTTATATATATCCTCTGATTTTTCAAAGAAATGTTTGTTTTCCAGTGGAAAAAACATTTTCCAATTTTCCGCAGTGCATCAACCAAACAAAATTTAATCATTTTTAATTGCTGATCCAGGCCATCCACCTAATAGGACCCACCATTGGTAAGCCATATGGGAAAGTGATGTTGTACAAGATTCACTGCCCACAAAATGGTGTTGAAACATGGACCATTTTTTTTCGAAAATGATGTTGTTCAAGATTCACTGTCCACAAAATGGTGTTGAAACATGGACCATTTGTTTTTCTAACCATAATTTATATGGATGGTGAAGATCCCTGAACAATGGGATTTTTTCATAGTAGGATGTATACTGTGAACGGTCTGGATCTCATCATGGGCAGAAAGAAAAGGAGTAATAAGGGTGACAAGTGTTTGAAAATCTCTATGCATAATGACCATAGAGCAAATAATCTTATAATAATTCTCCCTGCTACCTCAAGAGGTCTCAAAGACCAGCCAGTTGGACGACAAGTTACAGTCCATGCAGCAGATAACTTCCAACATATTAAGTACAACATCCATCACTTTCAATTTGTTGCCCCACCATGGGATCACCTAATGCATAATAATAATAATAATAATAATAATAATAATAATAATAATAATAATAATAAATCAGCTCCATATACTAATTAGGTGGACCACAACATAAAAACCAATGTCTAGTAATTGATAAATAGCAAACTAAAAATATATGTAATCAGTCCACTTGATGAGTAGATGTAGCTGATTTTTGCACGAGGTAATCCTCATGATAGGACCAACCTATTTCAACAGGTTAGATGTTGTGCACACATGAAAGGTTGGAAGTTACCTCCTCAGTGGAGCACAACTTATAATCCAAGCAGATGAACATGAGACCTTCACTTATATCAATGGTGAAAATTCCTCCAACAGGCCAGGTGGGACCATATGGTCATTAATGGCCATTAGATGGAAAATGCCCATGGTACATATATGAAATAAATATAATTAAGATAAGATTGGGAGACTTTTTTTAGGGGCTCCATCTTTAGAGAGTGAAGTACTGTAAAATACACTGTGAGGCGTAACTTGCAGGGTTCTTCACAGTCATGTGTGGTGGATAAGGATACCTATGCATGATGTGGATACTGGGTTGGGCGTATGATGAAATCAAACAACTCTCCATACTCACTCTACATGGCCAGTAAACGAGATGAGCGCACCAGTTAATATAAAATGCATAATGAACGGATTGGATCTCTCACACTTGCGACAGTGAAAATTTTCCACATTGATCTCTCTATAGGCTTAGTCAAATGGCTAATTCGTTGGTCCCACATATATATATTACTCTACCTCTCATTTTTCGACCCTCGATTATGTACTTATAGCAATCAGTGATCAAGAAAACGGGCCCGGGCATCAAAGAATAATAGATCCATGAAAGGAGCATCCTCACCATACTCACCCCCAAAACTAATAATCTTTCCACTTTCGTATGCAAGGGGTTTCAACAACAGCTACGTTTCAACCACGAGAAGAAACTGCATGTCTTGAATTATGTGGTCAAAGGATACGAATGTCCAAAATCTTCTCTACACGTGAAATGCTCTCGTACAAACAATGCGTTGACCTGCGTTTTCACATGTGAGAAACCAATCAATTGATTCGGATGGTCGGCCTGATTAAATCCGCTCTTGATGGGTCACCATACACGTGAATAATGGCCTTTCTTTCAGTCCATAGATGGATGATAAGAATGATGTGAACAAAGCAATTGTTCGCGGTTCATGAACTGTGTGGGCTTGATAGAATTGACGGTCCAGATGTGCACGACAATGATTGGAAACTCTACTTGCAGAAATGCAAGTAAATGCACTGCAAGTTGCAAATGTGGCCAGCAATGCTCTGGTGGAGTCCCTTAATCAATATATGAAGCCTGCCTGCTCATATAAACTGAAACACGTGCCAACGTGGCACACATCTGCAAGATCTGTGCTTCCTAACCATATGGGCCTCGCTGATGAGATCTCCTGGCTCAAAATTAGCCCGTTTCTGTCCTGGGGGAACCTTTTCTTTTCTTTTTTTTTTTTCTTTTTTTTTTAAATTTTATTTTTAACGTAGCTATCCATTTGTGATGTACAATGTAGCCTGCCAGATCTTGGGGCCAGGAGATATTGTGGCCCACCTAACAAAAAGCTCCAATCTCACACGTGTCCACAAACATAGTTAAGCGTACGTTAGTCACAACTGGCCATCTTAAGTTAAACTAAAGCGATATGTAACTAGTCTTTTGTTCAATATCAAATCTCAACCGTTAGATCTGTGGGTCTTTAGAAACTTGGAGATGAACTATCGTCCCAGACCGATACATATCGGGATATCACCTGATACGTAAGTCGATATTGGTTGCGAATAATACGACACGCAAAAGCAATTTTTAATCCTTTAGAACAACCCAAATTACCTAATACTACAGAGATACAATGGGGGGCAATGAGCATTGAGCACAGAGAGAGTTGGTGGCGATGGCGACAATCTTTTCTTCTCTTGAAAAAACTATGGTGTGGGCCCTAGACTAAGATGATTGGTCCACCTCTTGAATTTTCCCTCTTCTTTTGGCGTGGGTTTGAGGAGGATTTGAGTGATACTTGTGCGGACCCAACCTGTGATGTGAATAATATAAACCGTGAATTGGGTACACCTCAGTGAGACAGCAGGAGGTTCAATGTACGGTCACGCCTAAAAACATACATAAATTCACTTTAAGAGCTCAACTGACGACGGTGGATGACAAATAAACATGTTAGACCCCACATTCCATCGAGATTTTCTATGGTTGGCTGGCCCATCAGAGGTAGGACCTACCTGATGATCGGTATCGGTTCAACCATTCTAGTTTTTGTCACTGAACTCATTGTCAACAACTTTCAGGGCAACCAACCCACATACACAGCTTCTCTGGTAAAAGAGTGAAAGTTCCCACGAAATCTGAGCACTAGTAGTCTTAACGGTCAACCAAGCAACATCCTCATCCAATAACCAGACACGACACGACGACTGCATGCAATGGGTTTTTCTCCTTTTTTCTTTCTTTCTTTGTTTGGCTGTGGTCCACCAGGCAGACACTACGGCTCTCATTAGTTGAATCATTGGTACGGATTTAGAATTAAACAAAACCAATGGCTTATATATAATGAATTTTTTTTAAAAAAAAAATTAAAGGGAAAAAGAAAACATATTCCAGCAGTTACTGGGCCAATGAAAAGGCCAAAATCAACCACGTCCATATCAAAAAAACTATGTTTTTCACACTCCCATGTTTTTTCACCATCACCTTCAGACGCTTGAGTTGAACTCACGGAGTCTCATTCTCACTGAAAACCAAAACACTTCCCTGAGCAATTCAACACTTCATTAACACCCACCTCTAACACGAGAGGTCCATCTTTTGCAAATAGCGCCTCTAAAACAAGGCCCGCCTTTTGCATATTTGTCCCTGAACAACCCTGGGCTCAGGATATCCTCAACCCCCATGCCTTTCTAGTAAACTTAAAACTCTAACCAGAAAGAGAAAAAAAAAAAAAATGCAAACATAGAGGATATTCTTTGTTGCAAAAAAAAAAAGAAGAAAAAAGAAGCTAGCTAGTGAAATGTTTGAAAACGAGTACCTATTCTACTTTTTTAATCTTTTGGTTGCATCTCTCAATGCTGCTTCTTGACCTTGAATGGCCCCATTGGGAGCTTCCGGAGCACCTTGGCGTCCAACACTGCATACTGCTTGTTGATTTCAACCATCGCCTTCTTAGCAAAGGTATCCACGAGGTCCTCATGCTTCTCATAGAGGACTGGTACCGTGTGCAGAATCACAAACACTGCACACACAAGGAGAAAAGTGATGGGAGATACATACTAACAAGCTGCATGTACTTGCATCTGATAAGCTAGAAACATCATATGAAGCACTAATCACAACAGGGGATTGTCCACATGGTTGGACTATCCAAACTATCTGTCTGGTTGCTCCAATAGCTGGGTGGTTATGACTAGAAAATCATGCCCACTGATGGCTGTCACCATCTTTATGGGTGCCAACCAATGTTTAGAAACTCAGGCAGGACCTCAACCTGTTTTTGTGGGTGGTTGGGTCCAAAACTCCAGTTGAATAGGCCAGATCCTTTGGCCCATTTCGCCCTGGAAATCTGATGCATTAAAAAGAGAAAAGGAAACAAAATAAAAAATAAAAAGAGTAGATCTAACAACAACTCTGCTATTAGCAGAGTGGTTAATCATCTGCTTTTCTGACAGAGATCTAGGGTTCGAGCTTAGACAGGTGAGTTGCATCTTCTTTTCGGAAAACAACTATGCCAGTGAGGGGCCTGTTTTTCCAAAAAAAAAAAAAAAAAAAAAAAAAAATCGATAAAAAACAATCAGCGCAGAACAATGTATAATAATGCCTGAAACTTCTAAATTCAGTGGTGTGCCACATGGTGTGGCCCACCTGAGTTGTGGAAATTCTAGATTGATGGATTGAGCACTGTAACTTGTAGTTCTCAGAGGCACTGTTTACATATCTCACAACTCACACAGATCATGATGATTATTACACAACGTAATCAGGTTCAGAAGCGACATTGCAGCTAAGGCTACATTTGCTGAGTCAAAGGCCCTATATTACAATAACACAAGCCAATTATTTGAACCAAAATTCATGCCACAAACAAAACCAAAATAGTGCAAATAAAAGGTGACAAGAAATCAAGCATTAAGAAGTCATGGGCAGTACATATAAGTAACAGATCACATATTGCAAGTTGGAAGAAAGAAAGTGGGAAGCTGACCTAAATAGAAGAGGGTCAAGAATGTGAACCAGCTGCCGACTACAGAGAGAATCCACAAGCCTGTGACCACCTGAACATCAGATTTTACCATCATTTAGAAGGGGGAGGGGGGGATTTGGTGGTGCCCACAAAACCCATTGGGGATCGCTTGTTGTCTTTGCAGGTGGAGGTGGCAATGGGACCAGCCCGGCCCGACCAGATCAAAATCCAGGCCAGAGGCCTCCCCATTGCCAGGACTACTTGCAGGAGGAAATCTCACAAAACAGAACTGACACGCGAAATTCAGGTATAGGTTTTGCCGAGTTTCCTCCTACAAGACAAGCAGCATCAGGGCTGGCACTGCAGGCCCTGCTGCATTTGAAACCTCCTTATTCCTCCCAGAAATTTAACCAAAACTGGCCTACACCTTAAAAAATGTTACCATGAGAAGTTTCTTCAAGTCCCTTCCAGCAGCCACATCGCGAAAAGTTGCAAAAGCTTGGTTAATTTCAAATCTTAACGACAGTGCAATGCTCACAAACAGGTCTTCAGGTAAGACAACCTCGGGAAATTTTGGAGGAGCCCTAGAGTTTCAGAAAGAAAATGTCAGAGATCAACACTAAATAAAGAGAAACAAGAGTTGAACCAATGACCCACAAAATGTTCCATAACAATCAATGGGGAGCAGAAAATCTGCCTGGACCATTTTGCCCAAAGGGGTTGTTGGATACATGGAAAAACCACTAATGAAAAAGATGTCCACGTCCAGGCCCTTTTCCTCATGTTCTTTCTTATATTGTGTGCATAAAAAAGTCATTCTTAGAAGTGCTAGAATGTTACAATTCCAAATGTCAAATATGAAAGTAACTCAACCACCCGCAATTTTTGCCAAAGTGGCCCATGAGAACATATTTTTTCAACATAGAACGACAACAGAGACATCTACTTTTCTGCAAGGTTTCCATAAACAAAAGCCATCCAAAACAACAAACCCCAATGTCATTTCAAATAGAGCTCTCTTTCTGTTTCAAGGGGCACCTTTCCCACATATCCCACTTGTGAGATTTTGTTCAAAATTTTACTTGCAGGAAACAAATGAAGTAATTCAAAGTAATAATCAAATATTAAACAAAAAGGGGGAAGATTACTTATTTATGGCGCTAGAGGCCCCAGACCAGCAGAACAATATCCCCAAAGAGAGCATCAGAGCATGGCAAACGAAAGTAAGCAAGTGATAGCCAAGCCATTCAAAGAGAAGCCAAATAGTAGTCGCACTAATTAGTATGCCAGCCGATATCTGTTTGTTTCTCCACAGTATAATATCAGCAGCTGTAAACGCAAGCAATGATTATTTACTAGCAAGCAAGATCGATTCATGCACATAGCTAGAGAAATGACAGTCAAAGGAATTAAATAATAATAAAAAATTATCGATGGCAGCCCCCCGATTTCTCAACTAAAGAATGCAAGCAAAATACTTTCATGTCCACTAAGCCCACCTAATCAACACGAACCTCATAAATTATGAAACCGCATATTATATGCACCAGATGTAAAATAAGCCATTCGCTCATGTTTTCCAATAAAATAAAATCACATTCAGCAAATGAAAAAAAAAAAGTTGGAGAATTCATGTTCAACTAAGAAATCAACCTTTCAAGTTTTGATTCACATCCAATCAGTGACTGATAGATGGAAGACGAGCAAAATATGACTGTAAAAGTCTCAAACAATGGACATTACCCGCAAAAAACAACGGCCTGCAGCAAACTGTTATGCCCTTCAATATTTAGTTTCACTCGATCAGTCCATGTAAATCAAGCATCAGTTTCGCCATCATAGGCCAGAACTTGAGAGTGGGTATGATGAATATGCTAAGCAACCTTTCGAGTTTAGACTCACATCCCGATCAATGATCTGCTGATGGAAGACAAGCAAAGTATGACAGGAAGGGTCTCAAACAATGGAAGTTACACATAAACAACAACGTTCTGCAGAAAACTGTTGTGCTCTTCACTTTTTAGTTCCACTCAATCATCTGCGTAAATCAAGCATCAGCTTCACCAATATATTATAGGAGCAGAATTTGAATGTGGCAATGATGAATATGCTCAGCTGAGTACTAAGATCATTGTTAGAGTAGATTAGTATAAATCTGATGTATCTCTGGACTATCTCTTAAGATTTGATAAGAAATAATCTCTCTTGTATATATATGGGTCATTATCAATCAATACACAACTCAAGATTTCCACCATTTAGTCTCCAACTCTATCATGCTATCAGAGCCCCGGTGCCTATATGATCCATATCCTGCACATCCATCAGCCCATCCTATATGATCCTCACACCTTTCGATCTCGATCCTCACCATGGTGGATGGTTGTTGTGCTATCCATCATAGGCTACATCTACATCCATCATTTTCTGCACCGTCCACCGTCTTTGACCTCCAGTAGATCAGTTTTAACAGTACATCGTTGATTAGACCCGCCACCTGCTTCATCTACCCACTGTTCTGCATCACCCATCTGATCTTGCCTCTGATCCACCAATCTGGCCAGCAAACCCAAACCCATTAGCCCCTTCATTCGTTGCTGGCCTGCCACTGAATCACCACCACTCCTAACCATTCGTCACCCATTGCAATGCTATTAATCTTGGCCATTGCATGACCACCTCCCTTTGCAAACTCACCACCAAAGGGCACCACCTTCATGCAGATCAACACCACCATCCCTGGATTACTATTTCATATTGTCGGATGCCACCTCTGCACCAATCCGTCTGGAAACCCACTGGCGTCAGGCCAAGATCCATCTACGCTCCAATTCCATCGGAAATTGACCTTCCATAATTCGTCACCCTTGGCTCTATTGAATCAGAAATCAAGTCGATCCGAACCCATCACTATTGAAACTTAACCCACCATCACTGCCATTGCAACCTGGAAAGCCCATCACTACCATCTTCACCGTCAATCAAATCTACTGGAAAGCCACCAGCTTCATCTCTCATCACTACACAACTCCAACCCATCTCCAAATCCAGTAGCCAGCAACCCAACAACCACCAAACCCATCTCCACCTCCACTTGCAACCTCAAAATCTGGTCTGAATCCAATTTGAACATAGACACCTTCAGCTAAGCACAAGAATCACGGGCAAAGCAAAACAATCACTAGAAACTTTCATTCATTTCCAAGGTGCCTTGATACTACTCATCCTAGGCTCTTAAATAAGCTTTGAGACGTACAAATAAGGAAGATTCTTATTGTCATTGACAACCAATGACTTATTACAAAAATAGATAAGTAATAAAGAGATGCCTAAGAGATAAGAATGCATTTTAAGAAGATTTGACTAATTTATGATTGCATAGCAAGCTGCATAATTAGGAAGCTTGGGCCTCCTTGTTGATGGAACAGTTGAGGGGTCTTGGGCCTCGCCAATGAATCTTGGGCCCAGCTTGACTTACATCATTTTTTTTATTTTATTTTATTTTATTTTTTTTTTTTTTTTGAGAGAGAGATGACTGATTCTTTATTAAGAAGAAAAAAGGAAAACAGCAAAACATCAAACAGAAGGGAGGAGATCAGGCCGATGAGGTAGCGGGACGATCACCCTCCTAAAGAAAGAAAATTACAACCATCTAAGTTAACACAGATAGAGGCCACTCAGCTAAATAATGTTGAACTCTACATCGGACAGATTCCGACGTGTTAGAGATATCATTGAAGCACCTCCCATTCCTTTCTTCCTATATTGCCCACCAAACGAATAGGAGGGCCATTCTCCAGACTATAGTCTTTTCCTTCCCGAGGGAAGGGCCATGCCATGCTTTAAGTAACCGGTTCGTCGAGTCAGGAAATACCCACGAAAGACAAAACCACTGTAAGGTTGCCATCCAAACCCGCTTGAAGAAGGGACATTGAATGAAAAGGTGATCAACCGATTCTTCATTAGCCAAGCAACACAGGCAGACATTTGTGATTATCATTCCCCTCTTTCTCAAATTGTCTACTGTCAGGACCTTCTTCTTACCCACCAGCCACCTGAAAACCGCTATCTTTGGGGGGACTTTGTACTTCCACACATGATGAGTCATTGAGTCAACCGAGGGGGAGGGAATACTACTGAGAAAGCCGTATAAGGATGAGGTGGAGAACTTTCCCAGATTGTCGAATCTCCAAACAAGACCGTCTTCTCCAGAGATCTAGATTAGAATTGCTGATACACCCTAGAAGAGCCGCATATTCTTCAATCTCCCTATCTAGTAGATTTCTATGACAGATGGGATTCCAGATTATTTCGTCCCCGCTAGTGGAATAACAGTCGGCTACCGAAGTAATAGGATTAGAAGCTAGGCGAAAAATATTAGGGAAACCATCTTTTAGGGCCACGTCTCCCATCCAAATGTCTTCCCAGAACCGAATGTTCTCTCCCTTCCCTATAACAAATCCGATTCCTTTACGCACCTCTTTTTTGACAGATAAGACATATTTCCAAAGAGAAGAAGCACGATAAGTTGAGGAGTCTTTGGTCCACCATCCTACCGCTGAACTACCATATTTGCACTTGATTAACGTATTCCAAAGAGTCCCATTTTCAGTCCCTAACCTCTAGGTCCATTTACCCAGGAGGGCCCAATTCATTTGTTTCAGATCTCTGACCCCTGCTCCTAACTTCACATGATTGCACACCTCCTTCCATTGAACAAGGTGGAATTTTTTCTTCTCCTCTTTCCCATGCCACAGAAAATCTCTTCTCAGTCTCTCTAGCGTCGACAGGATCGAGACCGGGCATTTGAAGAGGGACATGAAATACAAGGGTCAAGTTCGAAAGCGCTGATTTTATTAACGTGAGCCGACCACCAATCGACAAATATCTACATTTCCATCTAGCTAAATACCTTTCAAACCTGTCAATAACTTTGTCCCATAAGCGCTTAAGGGGCTTGCCAATACATAGGGGGAGGCCTACAAAGGTGGTTGGAAAATTTCTCATGGAGCATTCAAAGAAATCAGCAAACTGATGAAGCTCATCCTCCTTTATGTTCACACCGAGCATCTTAGATTTCTCCATATTGACTTTAAGGCCTGAAGTAGACTCAAAATATCTGATGATGGTTCACATGTTGCTAATTTTATCAAAATCTGCCTCACAAAAAAGAAGAGTGTCGCCTGCAAATTGAATGTGGATATGAGATTATTCATACCTTTAACCCTGAAGCCACTAATAATACCTTCTTCTTGACCTTTTCTCAACATTCTAGATAGGGCCTCCCCGACAATAAGGAATAAAAACGGAGACAGCGGATCTCCTTGCTAAAGGCCTCTCGAACTGCTAAAGAACCCTTTCGGGGAACCATTGAGGAGGATCGAGAAGAAGGCAGACCGTGAGCATTCTCTAATCCATCCATTCCACTTGGGCCCAAAGCCCATCCAATACAACATGTATTGGAGAAAATCCCAATCTACATGATCATAAGCTTTCTCTATATCTAGCTTGCAAAGAAGACCCTTAGATCCCGATCTATGACTCGAGTCCAAACATTCGTAGGCAATAAGAGTGTTATCGATGATTTGCCTTCCCGGAATAAATGCGCTTTGATTTTCTGATATAATGTTGCCTAGAACCCCTCTCAAACAAGACGCCAAGACTTGAGCTAAAATCTTATACGGATTGCCTAGAAGACTGATCGGCCTAAAATCCTTCAGCGAATCAGCTCCCGGAGACTTAGGAATGAGAGCAATGAAGGATGCCCCTAGAGCTGTCGAAAGACGACCTCTGGCGTGAAACTTTGAGAAGAATGCCATCACATCTTCCTTTATCACTTCCCAAAACGTTTGGAAGAAGGTGATCGGGAATCCGTCAGGACCGGGAACCTTGTCTCCTCTCAGGGCATCCACTACCCCCTTTACTTCTTCCGGCGAGAACTGCACTTCAAGACCAAATGCAAAATATCTAACTTGGGACGCTTAGGACGCTGCCCCCTGGCTTCCACTTCAGAGATACGATCGAAATGCAAAAAATCTAACTTGGGACGTTACCGTCCTTCGCTGTGGAGGAGATCAGAATAAAATTGAACTGCCTCTTCCGAGATACTGTGCTTATCTTCTATGCGAACCCCATTTACCACGAGACTGCAAATTTTGTTGCTTCTAGCCCGAGCGCTGGCAATACTGTGAAAAAACTTAGTATTTTTGTCTCCTTCTTCAATCCATTTAGATCGAGATTTTTGTCTCCAAGATACTTCATCCTCAAGCACCCTGGCTGCATAGCTTTGAGTAAGGTGAATTCTCCTGAGATGGGTTTCTGCTGACATCTGAGAATCTTCAGCAAAGCGATCAATCGACTGCAATTCAACTAGAATTTGGGAAGTTTCCATGTCCCTTTTCCTTAGCTCATTGCTTTTCCACCCTTCGATCTTCTCCTTGAGCATTTTCAGCTTTGTACTTAGCCTGTAACCCGCGAACCCTTTTACATTGAACCCTGTCCACCAATCCCTAATCATAGACTGGAAACCTTCAACCAGGAGATCTTGAATCTGAACGGCTTTGGCCCCCAATTATCGTACTTAGCATCAAGGACCAGTGGGTTGTGATCTGAGGTGGCTCTCGGCAAGAGAGATTGAGATACGAGAGGAAAGGCTTCTGCCCGCTCGACTGAGACGAGGAAACGATCCAACTTAGCAAGTATCGGAGTGGCCCTACCATTCGACCAAATGAATCTGGAACCTAACAGTGGGAGGTCCACCAATTCCTGATCGTCGATCCATTGCGAGAAAGAACGCATGGAAGATGAAACTTTGCCCCCACTGGATTTTTTTGTCGTGTATCTCGTAACATTGAAGTCACCCCCTATGCACCATGAACCATTGAATTTGAGCCTAGCTTCATTCAATTCTTCCCAAAAACCTTTCCTTTTGTCCTCCTGATTTGGGGCATAGACTGTTGTAATTAGACAAGTGAAATCGGAGGCAATCTCTTTAAGAACGATCAATACAAAAAATGATCCATTTCGGGTTTGGAGAAGAGACCAAGAAGAATATTTCCATGCCACCAGTATTCCTCCAGCATTTCCAATAGCATCTAGCGCGGCCCACTTCGCATTTTTTTCTTTTCCAGAGCGTATTTAGCAAAGAATCAGTGAAATTCTGAACCTTGGTTTCCTGAAGGCAGATGACGTCCGCTTTGCTTCTCCCACATATATCTTTGATGATCCTTCTCTTGTGTTTGGATCCCACCCCTCAGGAAATAATCTTTATTTAGGAAACTGATCTGCCCCAAGATCCTCCTCTGATGCAATTCCGACGAACCCCATTGGACGAACTGTGACTCGTTTGCAGACTGTGAGGCTTCCTCTTGTTGATCGGCTTGGTGGAGGACCTTTTTGGAGTTCTCGAAGCGATCAGTGGTCACCCACGGGCATCTATGCAATGGAAAAGGGCTACAAAGTCCTCCGGATAGTCGCTGAAAGATAAACCTGTGGCCCTTCCCACATGACCGATCGCATCCCTGATCCATTTTTTCTTTTGGATGATGTTAACCAACTCCGCCCTTTGTTCTTCAAGATCCGTTCTAACCAGTTGAGATCTTCCCATTTCTTCTGAGATCGGACCCACTCTGATCTGAAGGGGTTCTGCTTCCGTGATTTGATCTCCACTGTCTTCGTGGAAGAGGGTAATGAGACCTCTGTCTAAAAGACCCTCTGAAAAGAACGAGGAAGATAGGCATTCAGGGGAGATCTCGCAATCCGAAGACCAGGAGTGGAAATCTTTGTCACCCTTTGAAAGATCTTCATCTACCATGTTATTAATCGGTTGGCTGGATCGGTTGTAGTTGATAGAGTCCTTTCTCAGTGGAGATAGAAAGGGAAGGCAAATCTTGTGATGATAGTTCAGGCCTTCACAGTCGCAAACACGTGTCTCCATCTCGAACGACAGCGCTTCAGTACCATCTTTACTCTGTGAATCGGGAATAGGGTCTGCAGAGTCTAAAGCTTCCGCGTCAAACTCGAATCGCGTATCAAGCCTGCTTTTCGCCTCCCGAGCCTGCACTGGGAGCCGAACCGACGTTTCGAAATTCGAAAATCCCGAACCTCCCAACTTTTTAATATCTGCACCTCCCAACTTGTGTACTCCTAACCCTGACCATCCTCCCGAAAGCTGCCACACGTCCCCGCAAAGCTGCCAGGCTCAACGACTATCCCAATGTTTTGAGGATCGTTCCGAATCTCATGAATGGTCGACTTTCGGTGGATCATCTCTGTCGTTCGCGAACTTAGGGCTAGGATTTCTTTCTTCTGCTTCGAACACGTGTCGATCGGGTAGGGAGATGAGCTTTATATCGGCCCGATGATATCTATACCGTCCATTAGTGTACTGCTCCCTTCTAAGTTACGATGCATGGCTATCTAATGGTATGGTGCTCCAGTAGTACACATACCCTCAGTAACACTCAGAAAGAGTACTCCTCCTGAGCATGGAGGACGTACACCTTCGTCTTCAACTCTAGCTTCTCTATTCGCATCCGTCGATGAATGAGACCCTCTAGACGCAAATGTCACCCCAGTGAGGAATTGGGTCATCTTTCCTCTCCTGTTGAATCGGAAGGAGGAGCTTTCTTCCCTCTGAAAGGCGGAAGTATCTTCCCCTTTTTCCTTCACACCCTAACTCTGATAACACCCCCATCTCCTCTCTTAACTTTGTTTTCGGGTCGATTTCTATGAAGCTGCCCAATCAGGATGATGCTGCCAGAAGGAAGTCTTCATTCCAAAGTTCCAAGGGAACTGACCAAATGAGGATCCACACATCTTCATATCCGAACGCGGAGAACTCTCCAAGGTCTGAATAGAACAGATCGGTCCTTCTTTATGCAATGTCGCTGCCATAATCAAAAGGTCCGGGTTCGCTCCTGGGATTACCCTGATCCAGAGTTCGTTGAAACCTATCGGTTTAATAATGTAGTTCTCTGGTGAAAGTCTGCAACAATCGTAGATCCAGCCTTTGACTTGAGATATAGAAGCCCCTTCTTTGGTGAAGGCCACTACCGAATTACTGAGTTTGATTCTAGAACGATCGAGGATATCTTGGTTGATGGGCACGCAGGGGACTTCACTCGACTCTTCTATCGCCTCTTCTTTACTCGTTACCGTCTTTCTACTGGTGTCTTCTCTATCCTTCCCATCTTCCTTTGATTTTGTGAGCACCTCCTTGAAAGAAGATTTTCCTTCCTGATAGAAGCTATCCAAATTAAACTCCCTTCGCACTACTGGGGCCCTTTTTTGTCTGTACTCTCCTGCACTATTGTTACGTTTCAGTTCTGGACCGAACCTTGCTCTCTGGACTGTCATCTTCACTCCCCTAAAGCTTTTTCCATGTAGAATCTGAATCACCCTGGCTAGCTCTCTCTCCGAACTCATTCTCACTAATGCAAACCCCTGTAGTATCCGTTTTCTTTATGTCTTGGCCTCACTACATACATAACTGTTCCAGCTCTGTCAAAAACTCTTACAAAATTGATGGGTAACTGATGGGGACATCACGCGCACATGCACGCCCCCATACGCACGTACGCAAGGAGGAGGGCCCCACCATCAATCTGGATCAATGACGACGTCCAGGGAGGGCCTCCTAGTTAAAGGACTACGTTTTAGTTCGTAGGAGTGGACCCGATAGTCATGTGAATCCCACCATGGGTTCTCATGATCGTGGCCCACTAATCTAATTGATCTAGTACTTTGAGTTTTGCTTATAATTGTTATTAGGAATAGTATGGATGGTTTAGAATGCTTTGATTAGTTGTTATTTTTTATTAGTCTCCAAGTAATAGGTTGCGCACATGGCGCGAGTTTTGGGGTATAGGGTTTTATTATAAATAGGCATCCCTTGTAGTCTTTTTTTCTCAATGAAGATTAATAAAATTGTTGCATTTTTCTACTCTAAATTTCTGAGTTGTGGAAATTCATTCAATTGGGTGTGAAACCCTCCCTTTCTCAAAAGGCTGACTACCGTGGTGCGAAGCCACACCTATCCTGATTAGCCCTCACCTTCTTCCATCCATATTTCTCTTCTCCTACAAGCATTCTATCTGCAAATCCATCAATATTTGCAGGCATTTTTCTCTCTATAGCAGATTTCCAAAATCTGGCCCTGCAGGAGGGCTGAAACTTCGGCGAAGCACCACACACAAACCGTGCGTCGGATCGAGTTGAGATTTGGGGGTTTTGGAGTCCATCCCTGGCCAACCAGGGCCAAGGTGACATTTTTCTGAATAGTGAGCCCCGCACACGTGCGGTCGAGATCACACTCACGTGCATCTGGGCCATTGCTGCTGTCCACATGTGCGGTAATTCTCTGGTTCGTCTCTCTCCTCTCTTTCAATCATCTTTCACCCAAAATCCCTAAACCTAACCTTAAATTACTCAAATCTCCAATTTTATGCCATTTCTTCAACCTTAGTGATGCAGGACAATTAACCACTTGCTCTAAAAGCTCGAACTGTTAGAGTATGGCAAATTAATCCATTTATCTTATAGCTCAGGCCCCACATCGCATGGGTTAGGACCTCGGCCGAACCCCCTTCGTGGGCCCCAAATCACATGGGCCGCCCACCCCGAGTGTGTCCCCGCATCCCACAGGCTACTCCACTCGAGCCTGGTGTGAAATGCGCATTAATCATCCCCGGTGAGGAGTCTCGAACACGAGACCTCCTCCGTGGGCCGCACCCACCACGAGTGTGCCCCTGCATCCCACAAGCGACCTCACTCGAGCCCGGTGTGAAAATGCCCCTGCATTACTTAGGGTTCCCCGAATTGAAATTTCTGAATCCCTTGGATTAGGGGAATTATTTTTGTGCATGTGTGGATGAATTTACCCTCCTTTGATTCTTGTTTTGTCTATAATTTTGATTGATTCGGCCCTAGCATGTGTAGGCCTGGACCCGCATAAGATTCCCTTGATTGAGTGTTTGAACTTTTGTATGGGATATGGAATTTTGTGTAATTGTTTCTAAACTAGTTTAATCTAAAGCCTGAAATCTTGCACATCATACTTGAATTTCATGTCTTGCATCAAATTTGGTATCAGAGCTTAGAGTTCTTGTAGGGGAATGCATTACATGTTTAGGGTTTAGTTTATGTGTCCATTATGCATCAAGTATCATCATATAGAGCTATTTAGAGGTCAATAATTTCTGATATGGGTTGCTGAATTTTCTGCTATCAGAAAATCCGCATATCTCTTTGCTGGATTTTCTGTTGACAAATTTTTTTTGAGCAAATAGGTTGCTGAAAATTGAGTAGTATTGTGTCATTTTCTCCATATAGTCCTATAGGAGCATTTAGTCCTATCTAGGTACATATAGTCGTAGTAGAATATCCTTAGATTGAGTTAGTAGTTGTATGCCCACACGTACGGGTCGTGGTTTTGGTTTGCACCCTACACTAAACATGGACCAATTGCAAGAGTCAATGAACAAGCTGACCTAGTAGTTTGAGTCTTTGGGTAGGCGCTTAGAAGAACATATGGACCAACGCTTTGAACAGCTTGATGTGCGCATACCCAACTAGAGACCTCCGCCATGGCAAACCCTACCATTCGGGAAGATGCCCAATCTCAAGCAGGTGGTCAGGAGGATAGACCAAAGAATGGAGGTGGCCAAGGAATCGGTTATGGGCGCGCACCCGTGCACCCACCCCGTGAGGGACATCAAGACCACTATCACCCCGTGCGTAACTTCTCAAAGGAGTTACAGTAGATGCCCTCACGTTTGATGGCCACTTGGACCCTAAACCTTTTCAAGATTGGTTGGCAGACATGGACCACCTTTTTGAGTGGTACGACATGTACGGCCTTGTGGCTAGAGAGAGTGCACCAGATGCTAGTGTAAAGTTACCCACTGAGGACATTCCAGTAGTGGATGAGTTTCGTGATATTTTTCCTGATGATCTACCGGATGAGTTCCCCCCTATGAGGGATATATAGCACACCAGGACGTGGGACACCATACTACCTATAGCCGAGTTTGCGTTTAATAGTTCTGTCGATAGGTCCACAAGTCTAACTCCTTTTGAAGTCGTTACTGGTTATAAACCTAGGAAACCTATTGATCTTGTCCCTATGTCACTGTCTGATAGGCCGTCAGAGTCTGCAAAGTCTTTTGCGCATCATATTCATTCATGAGATCAAGAAATCAGGCAGAAGATCATGACTAGTAATGAACATTACACACTTTCTGCAAACCAACATAAACGTTTCAAGGAATTCAATGTAAAGACTCTGTGATGGTCCGCACCAAGCCAGAGCAGTACCCTCAGGGAGTCGTTCATAAATTACATACGCGTAGCGCTGGACCATTCAAAATTATAAAACGAAACAGTCTCAATGCGTATGCGGTAGATCTTCCACCCTCCATGGGAATTAGTTCCACATTCAATGTGGAGGATCTAGTTGTATTTCGGGGGGCCACTAATGCATTGTCCAGCCTTTTGCCTAACTATCCTGATTCCCTAGACTTTTCCCTTGATCCATGGCCCTTTCTCGACCCATCTTCCTAGCCTCTACCTCTCATACCTACCCTTTCCAACCCATCGTCCCAGCCTCTACCTCTTATACCTACCATTCCCGACCCATTTTCCCAGCCACTACCTCCTATACGTACCCTTCCCACACCCAAAGAGGAGATAGAGGATATTCTGGACCATCAGATAATATCCACGTCGAATGACAGATTTCAGAAGTACCTGGTCAAGTGGCAGTCACGCCCGGCTTCAACAGTACGCGGCTCACTGAAGAGCTTCGGAGACTTGATCCTGACATCTTAGAGCGGTTCAGGAGTTTTGTTTCGCCAGTGGCGAAATCTTCGCAGCCGGCGAGAGTTGATGGGGACATCATGCGCACACGCATGCCCCCATACGCACGTACCCGAGGAGGGCCCCACCATCGATCTGGATCGATGACGACGTCCAGGGAGAGCCTCCTAGTTAGAGGACTGCGTTTTAGTTCGTTGGAGTAGACCCGATAGTCATGTGAATCTCACCATGGGTTCTCATGATCGTGACCCACATTTTAATTGATCTAGTACTTTGGGTTTTGCTTATTATTATCATTAGGAATATCATGGACAGTTTAGATTGCTTTGATTAGTTGTTATTTTTAATTACTTGGTCTCTAAGTAATATGTT
Organism: Magnolia officinalis; assembly: GCA_021015155.1. Lineage (NCBI taxonomy): Eukaryota > Viridiplantae > Streptophyta > Magnoliopsida > Magnoliales > Magnoliaceae > Magnolia > Magnolia officinalis. The sequence continues at coordinate 43,102,066 of JAJHSJ010000001.1, forward strand.
GCACACATGGCACGAGTTTTGGGGTATAGGGATTTATTATAAATAAGCACCCCTTGTAGTCTTTTTTTCTTAATGAAGATTAATAAAATTGCTGCATTTTTCCGCTCCTCTAAATTTCTGAGTTGTAGAGATTCAATTGGGTGCGAAACCCTTCCTTCCTCGAAGGGCTAACTACCGTGGTGCAAAGCCACACCTATCCCGATTCGCCCCCACCTTCTTCCATCCATATTTCTCTTCTCCTACAAGCATTCTATCTGCAAATCCATCAATATTTGCAGGCGTTTTTCTCTCTACAGCAGATTTTCAGAATTTGGCCTTGCAGGAGGCTGAATCTTCGGCAGAGCACCACGCACAAACCGTGCGTCGGATCGAGTTGAGATTTGGGGGTTTTCGAGTTCATCCTTGGCTAACCAGGGCAAGGTGGCCTTTTTCTGAATAGTAGGCCCCACACACGTGTGGTCGGGATCACACACACGTGCGTCTGGGCCATTGTTGTTGTCCACACGTGTGGTACTTCTCTGGTTCATTTCTCTCCTCACTTTCACTCTTCTTTCACCCAAAATCCCTAAACCTAACCCTAAATTACTCAAATCCCCAATTTTATGCCCTTTCTTCAACATTAACGTTCTCCGAATTGAAATTTTTGAATCCCTTGGATTGGGGGAATTATTTTTGTGCATTTGTGGATGAATTTACCCTCCTTTGATTCTTGTTTGGTCTATAATTTTGATTGATCCGGCCCTAGTATGTGTAGGCCTGGACTCGCATAAGATTCCCCTAGATTGAGTGTTTGAACTTTTGTGTGGGATGTGGAATTTTGTGTGATTTTTTTAAAACTAGTGTGATCTAAAGCCTAAAATCTTGCACATCATACTTGAATTTCATGTCCTACATCAGTAACCAGCCTTCTGGGAATCCTTTGACGAAGAGGGTTGGGTAGCTATCCACATCTCTTTTCTTTTCGTTAGGTCTTGGATTGTTCCTCTTCGTTATTAGTTTCCATTCACCTCCTCCGGCCTCCGTTTCCATTCTCTCTCTCTCTCTAGTAGAGCTCCCTTAAGTCTTACAGCTAGAGTCGAAAAGAGGAGAGAGCAAGCAAATGCATTTGAAAATAGGCCTCATCTCTCATATAAGCTCTTTTCTTTGGGCGTAGGGTATTCTTCTTCTCGGTTTTGATGATCTTCCTCTTCACTTCCTTCAGAAACCCTAGCTTTCTGCTGCTTCTTTTTCGCCATTACTGTGGGGAGAGAAATGCAAACAGAGGGGTTTTTTCAACTCACATCAATTCTCCACAGCTTGAAAGAACTCTACTCCAACGAGTTAATAGCTTGATTTTGCGCAAGTCTGTAACTATGATCCATGTAGCATCGGAGAGAGGTCTTCCTTGCCAACGAACAATAAATTTCTGATAAGCACCTTAGCGCGTGGAGACAATATGGCTATTGAAAACATCAATGATCGTTTCATTCAGTGGGAAAATCGTTGGAAGTGTGATAGCCTGTTCTCCTTAATATCATCATCAGTATGGTGCCCACGAAGATGGAAAGGTCTTCCACATTGTAAGTAGGATTGATAACTAAATTTAGTGGGAGATCTAAACATAAGCATCGACACTTATATTCTTTATGATTTTAAATGGACCCGCGGTACGAGGATGGAACTTCTTTGAGGATCCAAGGGGTAACCGTTCGATAAGAATACGGGCCGTAACCATGCCACCTTCGCAAATTCGACAAGACGACATCTTACTTCTACATGTTGCTTATTACTTTCATTACTTGAAACAATATTGCGATGAATTTTGTCATGCAAAGCCTCTCCGTTTCATTTCAACTCTATGGGTAAAGGAATCAAATCTATGACATGTTGAATATCCCGTAGCAGAGGCAACTCCTCAGGCCTTGACCTCTAGAATTATGTCCATAACGATAACAGCCAACACTCCACCATTCTCACCTGAGGGGAGGATTAGGATCAGGGCCTTGACCTCTGATATTATGACCTTGCAGTGTTGGTTGCATTTGGTATGAATTCCGTGGTGGATGGCATTGCAAAGGTTATAACTACCTTATAAGCGAAGTCCGCAGCTGTGAGTGTGATCGAAAAATGGTAGGGAAGTGATCGATAGCCCTACAGTGGAGTCCGATTAAAATGTAGATCTAGACCTTTTCTTATAGAAGATTGCCTAGCTGGAGAGCCAAAGTATCGGAGAGTGTGTTGTTGTAGGTTCAACTCGTCGAGCTTTCCAATAAATATTGTTGACTAACTAGAAATCATATGACCATCTCGCGTTGGAACTGTTGGCGTCAGTGTTTTAAGTATCGACAATATCATCCGATATATCCCATGATATATCTTGTATCCCAAGTAGTGTGATATATCCCACATGTTCAATCCAAAGAGCATTTTCGATTGTCGATCCTTTTTACTAAATGTAAATCATATTAAATCAGTGTCAAATTGTTACAAATCATGAAAAATCATGGATTGGGAGATTCGATTTTGAGATTTGGAGGAGATGGGCTGAGTTAAGAAAAATTGAAAAAAAAAAAAAAAACAAAATTTTCAATTTCTTGCAAATCGGTTGCAATCTTTGTGTCCAAACATAAAATCAAACATGTATCCTAATCTAGTGATTCTTCTTTTTCTTTTGAATGTATTGCTTGTGTTTCCACACATTTTCTTACATTTATAAATTATATTAATAGACTTTGAATATACTTGCATCGAATTCGGTTAGGCAGCGCATAGATTAGGACCCCATACCAAGAAAACCTATAAGTGTGTATTGATGTCTTTTTTAACAATCGCTGAAGTTTCATTGAAAAGTTCTATCAATTTCTCAATGTTTCCCCATGTTTCCAATAACAATACATTACGCAATACAACCGACATATCCCATGTGATAATCGATACGTATCCGTATCCCAAGGGTGCGATACATAACACAATACCGATATTTCGAACATTGGTTGGTGTAACTTTGCCCGATAGTGGTTAGCTATTACGCGGTCTGTCTCTGCAAGCTTACAATGGACAAAGCTCATTGAACTTCTTAGTGCATTCATCCACCAGTAAACATAGGACGACTTATGATGAAATTATTGTCATTAATGTTTCGCTACTAGATTCTTATTGGACCCTTTAGCTTGACCTTAACAAATGTCACTTGTCGGACATCATCCATGTCATACCATGCAAAAATCTTCAAGCATTGTAATCTAATCGATAAAAGCCTTTGTGTCAAGGCAACCCGTGGAGTCCAGAATTTCAACTCATAATTTCTTAGTGATATCATCTTCCTTAGGCATCCCTAACGAGGTGTCATGGACTCTTTATAAAGAGTTCTTGCATGAAGTCATAAACAGACTCTCGAGGACCAGTGCAATTGTCTTGTTGTTGATCAAAAAGCCTCCCTCGATTGAAGACTTCAACCCAGTCGTTAGGATCCGCTCTGACACCAAACCAGTAAAGCCAACTGATGAGAAGAATCAGCCTAAACGTAGACACCTTCAACTAAGCACAAGAATTACAAGCAAAGCAAAACTGAAAATTCACCTGTGGTGTTAATGGGATTACCACAGTTGCACATGAGGAAGCTTGGTAAAGCTAAGGAATAAAGGTTATGTCCTAGAGGGGGGTGATTAGAACCAAATAAAATTTTCATCTTTTTAAACCACAATTGTCTACTTAAGCTAATATGCAAATTAAGCTAAGCGAGGCAATTAACTAAGGCTTCCAAGCCAATAAATGATCCAATCACATCAACTACAAATGATATGTCAATTAAGCAACTAGTTATAACATGATAGTGTACATGTGTGTATGGGATGTGTTAACTATCAAGTCCTAGCATTCATCTAATCATGCATACAAATAATTAAGCATTCAAATACATAAGCATAATTAAACAAGTACGCAAATGACAATTCCAAACACAAGCATGTATAGTGGTTCGGATTCCTTACTTCACTCCCGGCGGAAGCACTAAACCCATGAGTGTACCGAATTTCACTATCGGAAGTTTTAAATTAGGTTAACCTCTAACATTTGCAATCATGCACAAGGGAGGGCTCCCGCAAGAAACTTTGTATGGTTTTCTATAGGCTCACATCAAACCTCAGTCCTACACAAGAACCTACTGATGTACACCCGTCGAAGGCTCTGTAAGAGACTTTAGTTGGTTTTCCGTAGGCTAACCAACAATCACGGTTCTAGTCCAAGGACCTACATTTACTCCCGCCGAAGGCTCCCACGGAGACTAGCACGTATGCGCCCATGTCCGATGACCTACACAAGGACTTGATTTAGGCCCCACACAAGCATCAAGGTCATACACAAGAACCTGGATTTTAGGCCCTACACAAGAGCCAATGTCGTACACAAGAACCTGGATTTTAGGCCCTATACAAGAGCCAAGGTCCTACATAAGAACCTAGTCAAGTTTGGGTCACAAACTCTTACCCTCAATCCTACACAAAGAAAGAGAGTATACATTTGACAACTTGCTTGCCAGATTAAGCCCCTTTTTATAGCGCCGTCTCAGGTTGCTTGATCGATGCTCTCCCGTGCTTCAATCAGCTCCCCTTTGCTCCCTTAATCATGATGTTAATGCTTTGCCAAGTCTTCAGCTCCAAGATCAAACACCTTGCATGTACTACTCCTTTGAGGTGACCAAGGTGATGGGAGGTTAGTTGAATCTTACTACAACTAATGGGAAGTTGTATTTCCTAGGGGATTCACCTAGATGGACCTTCTAAAATATTTAGACAATAGTATGTCTATAGAGGTTGAGTCTATTCTCTAGAAAAAGGAGTTCAAGCACATCTTCAAGGTGAAGGTTGGAAACCCAATTAGTGTTAATCTCAAGGAGGACTTAGAACTCATTGGTTTAGATGCTTGGGATGAGGGATATGATCATGGATTCACCTAAGCTTCTATTACACTAAAAACTCATCCAAAAGCCCAAGAACCAAATGCCCTTTATAAGAAGTTCGAGTTCCAACGGTAAAAAAAAAAAAAAAAAAAAAAAGGGCAGATAATAGCTATGTCGTTGCCATCGAGGTGACTTTTGATGCCATCGAGAAAATTAGATAATATGATATATTTCTTGCTGGACATATCTGAATTACTTGTTCGATGCCATCGAGTGGTCTTCGATGCCATCGAAGTGAATCTTCGATGTCATCAAAGGAGACCTTTATGCATCGAGAAAATCAGATAAACGATCATTTCTTGCTGGACATATCTAACTTCTTGTTCGATGCCATCAAAGACCCCTCAAGGTCTGCTTGATAGGATCAAACAGCACTCAAAAACTGTTGTTTTGGGCATATGTTTTCACAGCAACTTCGCACCTCTTTTAGCCTTACTTATCATGTTCCAATTAGATTCCTAAGGCTAAGGGATGATCAATAAGGTTTACCTATTAAGCCAAGATCATCTAAAGGTTCAAGGGTTGTTTTGGGTCAAGGGTTAAGGTCACCAAGGCACCTCTTTTACCTATTCTTTACACCTTGATGCTCTTGTACTCTTGTGTCTTCGATCTTCAATTTCCAAAGGCTCAACCGATTACATGACACAAGGACTCACGTGATTGACAAACAAGATACACAAATCAGTGCACTAATAAAAACAATAACTAAAAAATTTCATTCATTTCCAAGGTACCTTGATACTACTCATCCTAGGCTCTTAAATAAGCTTTGAAATGTACAAATAAAGAAGATTCTTAATGTAATTAAGAACCAATGAGTTAGTATAAAATTGGAGAAGTAATAAAGAAATGCCTAAGGGATAAGAATGCATTTAAGAATATTTGACTAATTCAGTATTGCATAGCTAGTTGCCTAATTAGGAGGCTTGGTCCTCCTTATTAATGGGCCAATTGACGAAGATCTTGAGCCCAGTTTAGCCTGCATCACCATGCCATCCGCCTCCCATCTTCTTCGTCATTGATCAAACACCGCCTCTACATCATCACTGGTTTCTTCAAAATTCACCCCCTACACAAAACCCATCTCCGTTCAGCATCTTTGTTTGTGTTGCCTTCAGCACCATCAAATCAACATGCATCATGGAATAGAACTTCATTATTGGATTCCATGTCTATTTGTTAACTTGTTCGTCCAATCCTAGCTGCTGACCCCCTTTTCCATCATCAACATCCCTACCACTTCTCGATTGATCTTCTGCAACCTACCACCACCCCAATCCGGTCTCTCTACCACCACCAGATTTGTTGTTGTTCAATTGCATGCACCGCAACCCACTACCATCTATCGCCACTACTTAACTCTGAATTTAGTTACATTCTTTTGGAAAGAAAAGAGACATGAGTGAATTTTGAGCTTCTTCTCTTTCATTATGTGTTCCTTGAGTGTACACATTGCATGCATGTTTAGTACATTTTTTAGTATCATTATTTGGAGTATTCTCCATCACGATGTTATGCCTAGATCTGCTATTGTATCATTGTGGGTTCTGACCCTCTGCGCCCTTAGGTGCATCAAATTTAGTGCTCTGCAAAAGAAATTAAATTGGTGTGCGCGACATGTACTCTCCTACACCTCGTATGCCTCAAACACAACCAGTTGGATCATCGTCAACCTACCCTTCTAACCATACCTGATATTTGTTGTGCAGAGCTTCCTTGCCAAACCTGCTTTATTGTTCACGGACTTTCTGATCACACTTGTTTTGCTGTGTCAAGCCTTTTGGCCAGAGCCATTGTTCACAGATTTTCTTGTGTTGCTGGTGAATATTCCTCGAGTTCTGATCTTGTGTTTGTTCTCTATCATCCAATTTCGATTGGATTTGATATCCAGTTGTCATTGAGTCGGATATATGTTTTATTCAGTCATCATCCAATGTTGATTTAGATCTAATATCTGGTTGCTGTTAATAGGCTGGATCTAGAAATCTGAACCATTGTATACTCATACTTTGTGCACTTGAAGCAATAGGTAACTGCTCTCTACAAACTTGTTTTGGCATGCTTGTCCTTTTGGGTCCCCAGCAACTTCTGAGGTTTTGCTTCTTCGTCTGAACCTATCTACATCACCAGCATTTGAACAAACGCGACATTGTTAAATTATATTAAATCCTGGGATATCTCCTCCTAAGATCGGTAAGATACATTCTTTCCTATGTATAATATAGGCCCTTATTGATGAATACACAACTCCAGATTTCCACCTAGTCTCTAAATCTATCACTCATCAGCGACCTTCTTAGAATAGGTGGCAAATATAATTTTCAGAGCCAATTCCTAAAATTCTCCAATTATTGAAACTGTGGTTACAAATGAAAGAACAAAAATATCCCTGAAACAAATCCATAAAACAAAATAAAATAACTTATGAACATAAAGAGAGTAAGGATGCATTACATTTCCCGCCTCCAAGGACTGCATGCACCGGTTGCTGCCTGCCGAACAAGCGATTCGTTATTGATGGTTTCTCGTTATCAGAATCTGATGAAGAAGAAGATGAGACATCATAGTGATGAATCTTCTCATTGATCTTCTCCATCAAAGACTCAGAACCAGTACCTTCAACAGGCTCCGACATTATTTTCCTAAAAACTGAAAGGAAAAAACATGATAAGATATTGAACATACAAACTAAAAGAAAATGCACAGAGTGCAAAATTTTAAAGAAAGAATAACCACCACCCAAAAAGAAGAAGAAGAAGAAGAAGAAGATAGGATAAAGAAAGAAAGAAAGAAAAGAAAAGAAAAGAAAAGAAAAAGACTGCATGATGTTATCAATTAAAAGCAATTCTCGCAGAAATCAGGCACAGAGAAAAGAAAAATATACTCAGTAATCTGAAAAGAGGATGCCAAAGTCATAAATCATGGGACCTCTTCCATATGAAGCCCAACAAGCCATAGATGGAACCAGTCAACCAGCAGGACTTATCATTGACCGTCCATGATTCAAAAATGAAGCCAGTTAACAATCCTTGAAAAAAAAAAAAACCAATTAATGCAGTTTTGATGGTTTCATGTGGACCTTTGCTATTTAATTTTTACAGCCTCTATGAAAGCCATGATGTGGGCCATGTGGCCCCCCATTGTGTAGTCCAAGGCATACACCATGCACAATCCATGGAGGGGTCCACAGGTTAAGCAGTTAAAGACAGCAAGTCCCTCGTACTAGGGAGGCCCCATGAACTATAATTTGGGGCAGGAGGAATAGTATCCTTGGACCCTGAATTCCTATACATGGAGTGATGTAGGACGACCTAATCCAACCTTAAATGAGCATGGTATATGAAAGAGGCAGATTTATGCAATCTTAAAAAATAAATAAAATATCAGCCTTATACATCATAAACACAAGAAAGAAATAAGGTTAATATAGCATTGATTATGGCCATTCATCACAAACGCGAAGTATTGAATCTTAAAATCTGATTTTAGTTGGATCCGGCGAAAGATAGAACTTTCATCTTGCAATAGGTCTGTCTAACGATCCAAGTGGATTTTCTAATCCAGGAAAATAAGAATTTCCTGGATTGGGAAATCTGGAAAATTCATAAAAGAATTGGTGGTTCTTCAAATTTAGATTTGGGAGATGGGTTTTATGTGGGGCTGAAAATCTTTTAATATCTAATGATTTAGATAAAAGAAACAAGATCGGCTTCTAGATCTAAAGGTTTTAGGAGAAAAGGAAGAGAATAAGGTTAAAGAAAAAGAGTACCTTAAGAAAAGAAAGAAGGAGAAAGAAGTAGGGGATGAAAAATCATTTCCCTGGGCCTCACGTTTTCTTCCAATCACTGGAAGTCGAAGACGAAATCGTTGGAAGCAAAAAGCTCTCCTTTTCTTTCATAAACATAACATAACATGTTTTAAGCTTAGGGCAACCTTTATAAATTCGTAATTACATGAAATTACCAAACTACTCCTACTAAAAAAAGTTTTTAAGAAATTCGCACAAAAATTATGCACAAACTATCTCAAAACTTAAATAAACCAAATGTTCATAAACTAAATTCAAATTTAAGATGTCCGATGGGCCCCGATGATAGCGCCATGAAGGTGGCGTAATGAAGGTGGGCTGTGACGATCCAACGGTCCGATCACACCATCCTCGCGATCCAACGGTCCAAATGTCTCCTTTAAGAAACTTACACGTGTCACAAATACATGTGTGAGGTCTTCAACCTCTCGAGACCCGACTCGTATCCGTCATCTAACCACATTGACACAGGTAACACACGCCTCCTACGTTGATATACTTTGAATGGCCTGATGTCCACATCATGGAGCCCATGGTTTGTGATCCAAACTATTGATCTGTTAGGCTCCAAACTGGGAAATTCCGAATGTTTCAATCAGCCTGACTAGATGCAATAGAATTTTGAGAAAACTTCTGTTCATGGTGCGACTCATCAGATTAATGGATTGGATTAATGAACCAATCCTTTAATGGGTCCCTCGGATTGGATCAATGATCCATCCATGGGGCCTATTTGTAGAAACTCAGGACCAAAGAACATGGTATGATTCCTCCTGTGAGTTAGCCTTTATTGGAGAATCTATAAAAACATGACTATAATAGAAGGAAGAAACCGATTCAATGAAAATAAAAACAGATAGAGTGAGGGGGAAAAAATTTAGAATGAAGGATAACAAAGATTTCATTACAAGAGTGGAAAAAAAAATATATCTACAAGAATAACTGATGCCATAATGGCCAATAGCACCACAATTTGTGGTACCTTGGCATCTTTGCCGCCAACACAGCAATTGTGTATGGCATTGGTACTGTGAAAACAATAGGCACACCATGAAGAACACACTTCTTGAAAATCATGCTGATCCTCTCAATAGGTGGGTCAAACCTGTATGTTGAGTCGGACCATTGGTTGTCCATTGAATTCGATTTTGCAGCCCCCCCTGATGAGCTGAGATGCCTGATTTTTGTCTGCAGGTAATCTTATGGTGGGGCCTACCATTTTCATGGTGTGGATGTCCTACAAAAGTGGCATGTTGGTGTTAAAGATGGTGCGTTGTCGACTGCGTCTGATCAGTTCTCTTTCTACAATTACTAATATGTAGAAAGATGGAAGTGTCGCAATCAATAAACATCCAGAAACCAATAAACAGGACAATGCAATTGACAGAATGTATTGCAGTATAATGCAACAGATATGATCATATTCCCAAAAAATAAAAACAAAAACGCATGAAAAGTCATTATATATATTAAAAAAATAAATCTAAAACGTCTGTCTATAGGTAGAATGGGTCAACAGGAAAATGCAATTTTATTATTAATGTACACAAAAAGAAAAAAAAAATGAAATCTCAATATATTAGGCTGTGTTTGGTTGCACCAAATTTCATGAAACATCGTTAAAATCTGCCTCAAATTAGACTGATTAATCACGAAATTTCATAAAATTTCATAATATTTGGTCCAACCAAATGCAGCCTAAAGCACAAAGAGAGAGAGAGAGAGAGAGAGATAGATAGATAGATAGAGAGAGAGAGAGAGAGAGAGAGAGAGAGAGAGAGAGAGAGAGAGAGACTCCAAGATAGATAAATGAAGTGGTCAATAAAACAATGCAGTTCAGGTTTCTTCAGAAAATAAGAAGAAGAAGAAGAAGAATCACATTGAAAAAAATCCACTGCTTAACAGAGGAAATCAACAAAACAATGCAATTACTAGAACGATTTTACAAAAAACAAACAAAAAATAAGATCAGTACAACATCTCAATGCAATCGATAGATCGTTTTCCATGGAAGAAAACAAATCAGATCCCATAAAAAAAAATATTTTAAAAAATGTAAGAAATCTATGAAAATAAGTTATTAACAGCACAATAAAAATCAAAGAACGATTTTCATGGAATCGGATGAAATTTCATTATAATAAATCGAAAAAATGGGGAAATTGTGAAAAGACGTATTGACACAAAATGCAATTCATTGATCGATTTCCATTGAAATCTAGACATTATAAAAAAATTAAAAATTAAAAAAAAAAAAAAAAAAAAAAAAAAAAAGAATATTGACTATTGTCAGAAAACTCATTTCATAGTGAGATTCTCATCGAAACGCATGAAATCTCAATAAAGAAAGAAAAAAACTCAAAGGACGAACGGATAGATAGTTCAACAGCATTGGATCGATCAAATTACAGAAATTTCCATCTTAGGAATCAATTGTCTTACAGATATGAAATCTAGCGTTAGGATTAGGGTTTCCTTCTTGAAGAAGCTTTTGATTTTTTCTTTTTCTTTTTTTCTTTTTTTCTCGCTCTCTGTTTTGCTTCTCTTCGAACTCAAAAAACCAGGGAAAAACAGGTAAAAATGGAATGGAGTGATGTAGACGTGGTTTCTGTATACACTCGACGTATGCGGGAATCTGACGGTTGGATTAGCTATTAATCGGGGACGCGGATTGCGTCCTACCCGCGCCCGTCTCTAGCCACGAACGGGCAGTTCCGTGGGCGGGCCAACCGTGATGTATCATTTTATCCATTCTGTCCATTCCTTTTCTCGTATCATTTTAAGGTATAATCACATAAATGAGACAGATCCAACGCTCAAGTGAACCACATCACAAATGACTCTTACATTTAATGTTGTGTGCATTTAATATAACGAAAGCTTATTATTGTGTGGTCCACTTGAGCGTTCGATCTGGCTTACTTTTATTCACGTACCTTCAAATAATTTGAGAGAAGGGATGGACGGCACGGATAAACAGATACTCACAATGATCTCGCCCACATAACTGTCCGTTCGTGGCTAGAGATCGGTGGGGTACAACGCAATCAACGTCCTTGCCCGAGTAACATCGTAGTGGTGTTACTTACCGTATGTGGCCCACCTTTATAAATTTCTTTCATATCCACGCCATCCTATCAGTTTTTTTCAGATTATTTAAGGATGTTATTTAAAACTAAAGCATTAATTTTTGATAGACCATCCACCGGAAAAAGTGGCAAAGAACTATTAAAAGCTTTTAATATGTGTAGACACTGGAAATTGGTGCTCACGCTGATTTGTACGGTAATGTTTTGATGATGGGGGTGATTAGGCTGATTTATAAATGTTGGAAGTCGCCAGTAGCCGAAAAAAATCTTAGAATCCCGCAGTCGGCTAGAACTCACGGAATATGTAAGGTTGGAGAAATCCGAAGACTCTCCTACCTCGGAGTGACTCCTGATCTGCGATCCGGGATTCCGGGTAAGGGACCTCGGTTACAAGAAGGGAAGGTGTTAGGCACCCTCTCTGCCTGTACAAACGTACGGTCTCTACTTAGTGTGGTAGAATAATCTCAAGGGATGATAGATGTTGTGGTCATGATAGGACTAGTCACACATGGATTTTTGATGTGGAGAGATCCAAAATTTCGACAGACCACAGAGCATACGTCCAGCAACGTGTCTAGAAGGCGGATGTGATGTTTTTGCCAAGAGGTAAAGAGAATGGACTAGGTTTTTAGAAATTTCTGATGTGACAGGATCCGATGTACGGCAAGTCACAGAGCATACGTTCACTAGAGATCTAAAGAAGCAGGGAGGTTGAGAGAAGAATGGATGTCATGATGAATGCATGTAAGGTGAATAGGTCTTTGGCTTGATCTTGAGTAGGCTAAAACATAAACTGGACCATGTTTGATTTGGATTAGGCTTATGGTTGGAAAGGTTGAGTTGAGGGATAGGGGGTGGCTAAAAAATCTGAACTTTGAGGGGGCTTGGGAGCTCATTCCATTTCCCTCACTCTCTTCCTCACTCACTCTCTTTCTCTCCTTCTCTTAATTGTTTGGTGTGTTGGAAATGAGAAGAGGAGAGGGCTATTTATAGCCTTCTCCAATGGTTGGATGGTAAATAGTGGGCTTTAGAGGGTTAAAAGCTGAGGTGGCAAGTGGTGGTTGGTGGAGAGGAGAGAGATGCCACATAGCATTCTCTCATTGGCTTATGGGGCTGGTAAATTGGTAAATAGTGAAGGTAGGGTGGGTAATTTTGAAGGAAAGTTGACTTTTGGACGCTGGGACAGCTGTCCACACGCGAGTCGCGAGCGGCGGCAGCCGAAGTACCGCATGCAGCAGTTAGACTGCCGCCTAGGCCTGGTTCGGACCGGGCTTGCACGTGCGGATTTCATGTGGTGCTCTGGTTCGTTTGGTGGTTTCCTTTTTGGATTTTTGTAGCTCAAAGTAGTAGATTTCGGTACGGATAGGGGGTTCTGGCTAAGGTATTGGGTATAAGCGAGGCTGTATGTATATTAAACGGCTTGGATCACGGTTTCAGGTTGTGACTGGGGACTTTTGGGGACTTTTGGGTCAGGGTTTGGTTTAGGCTAGGATTAGGGTTTGGTCCAAAGTATGATCATGGTTCATGGATAGTCTTAGCCTCCTCAAGATATTAGCCTAGGTGGGGTGTCTACAGATGCCCCTCTTTGGCCGAGGTTGCAAGCAACCGAAGGCCAAAAGCAAGTGGACACCCCACCCTTCTGGTTAGAAAAAAGGGTAGTGACTCGAATCTGTTGCCTACCATTGTATCATTATCAGACGACTGTTTGGAAAAGAGATGACTTGCACATATCATGAGGGTTGAGGAAAACGTTATGATTGCCTCCTGCGCATTTGTCGCGGCTTTACGGATCACCAATCACAACCCTTTCAAGTCAGATTGTTAATAGCATTGGAGGGTAAGTCTGAAAAGTAAGGGTCTCTGCGCATTTGTCGTGGCTTTACGAGGATTCCGTACTGTTAGGTCTGTCGTTCCTTTGTTATGTAATCACCCTAGGAGTATTCGTTCCATTTGATCGTCAAAGTGGTTAGCTGCCCTGCACGTTGGTGTGGCCTTACGGGGAACTCACTACACCAACTTGGACTCGATCAAATTTTGCGAACATCCTGGACTAGGTACGTGCAGGTAATCTTTTACCATGCAATCTTCTGATTCTGATACTTTGGTTACAATGGGTTGTTGTCACTTCGAGTTTGATTATTCTTTCCAGAGATAGATCCAATCATTTCTACTAACATTCGTACGATTGTCCAGATATAAAGATCGGGTCAATCGTACGTGTATCATGTACGGATTCGATCATTGTCCTGGGAAACCGAAAAAGATTAAATCTTATTTAGGTGTTTGCACTGGCCGCAACTGGAGAATATGGAAGATTCCTTAATGTACTGCGCGCCGCGTGCGTCTTTTGAAAGTTTTTTTGTTGAAAACTTTTTGTTTGAAAATTATCCTCTTTGGAGCTAAACTCCTTGGGGATTTTATTTGAAGATATTTTTGAATTTTGAAAAAATATCTGTTCGATCTTGCGGATAGGCGTCGTCGTCCGGCTTTTATTTGCAGCAAAGTCAGATGGCCTCCACTAATAAATTAATGGGGCTAATGATTTTGAAGAGACAAATTCTTTTAAGGCTATACTCATTGGAGATTTGTTAGTTTGGTAATTTCTGGGATCTTTTGGATTTTTTTATTTTTTATTTTTGGAGATTTCTGGAAGTTTTTTGGAATTTTTGGGATTTTTTGGAGATTTTTGGGATTTTTGTTTGAAATTTGAATTTTTTTTTTTTTTTTTTTTTTGGAAATTTGGGGAGCCGTTGTGGTAACTTTTGAAAATCTAGGACTGTTTTGATAATTTTTGAAAACTTGGGTCTATTTTGGTGACTTTTAAAATTTTAGGACCGTTTTGATAACTTTTGAAAACTTGGGTCTATTTTGGTGACTTTTAAAATTTTAGGACTGTTTTGAAAATTTTTGGAGGTTTGGGGTTGTTTTTGGAAATTTTTGGAAGTTTGGAATTGTTTTTGGAAATTTTTGGAAGTTTGGGATTGTTTTTGGAAATTTTTAGGTATTGTCCAGCGGTTAGAAGGAAAAACCGATTGTTTAGACCGCCCTTGGGGACAACCCGCTACCCCATGAATACATAGACATTTGTTCTCGAGTCCTGTCCTTCCAGAATAGGCCCCGCCTGATTTTCGCCCGTAAGTGGGCCCGGGCGGCAGTCAGTCTGCCGCGGGCGGTAGTTGGATTGCCGCCCGGAGACTTTTTTCCTTCCGTTCTGTCCTATCAGTGCGGCAGTGATGCAAAACTATCAGTTCTGTAGGCGGGGGTTGGAGTACTGCAGGCGGTAATCGGGGTGCCGCCTCCGTTCATATTTTCTTCCAGCGAGCACCCTTCTTCTCTGTTCATTCTTTTTGTCTCTCTTCTGATATTCCTCCCTGTCCCTGTCCGTCCGATCATCCCTTTTATTCTTTTCCCTTTGTCCCCTTCTTTCCTTTGTCTTTTTTTTTTTTTTTTTTACCTTTGTCTTCTTCTTCTTTTGTCTTCTTTCACTTTTTGGGACTAATTATGGCCAGCAATGATGGGGGTATTGATGGGTTTATGAATGGTGAGAAGGTGGGTGGGTCCATAAATGATGGAGGGAGTTCACTTATGGATGGGTTTATGGATGTTGGTGGGGGAGTAATGGGCTCTTTTGAGGAGATCAATCTCATTTACGGCATTGATCCCTCCTACCACCATTAATAGAGGAAGTGAGGTTGGGTTGGATAGGATGGGAGGGTTTGATGGATCTATACCAGATGGGCCGCCCGGATTTATGGATGCTAGGATGGACAGTTTAGGTGGTGAGGATGATGGCATTGTAACGGTAGACGGTGTATATGGGATGGATCAGGTTTGTATGGGTGGCGGGCCTTACTTGGGCAGTTTGGATGGCTTGGATCTGACAGGTTGTCACGCCCCGAACTCGGAAACCGGGCTCACAAAATTGCCGATCGCCGAATCCGGCGCCGACAGTCTCCGTAGAACCCCATTCTCGGCTTTTAGCACCCATACGCCAGGTTCCGATCCTGGGATACTACAAGGAGGATTTTCAACATCAGTTTAATTCGTCATAAGCATAACCAAAGGCATAACCCACAAACAACAACCAAAAACTCCATTACATTTCCACTATGATAAAAAACTTTACAAGTACAATGAGCATAAAGGGAAATACAATGATGATAGACAAAAAGCTCCAAAATGATCACCTCTGCACTCCTGTCTCAGCGCTGCTACGTCCTGACGTCATCTGCACGCAACGGTCGTGCATAAGCTTATAGAAAGCTTAGAGTGTGGTGAAAGTGTGTGCACAAGGTAGTGATGCAGATATGCAGTATTAGAGTAATGCGGAACATGCTGATGAATCCATGAATACTACTAGCCGTACCAAGGCTATGCAATGCAAGGCATGAATGATGTCGTCCATACCAAGGCCATGCGATGCGAGATGCAACTCAAGCATACAAATTCTCATCTATATCTACATATCAGTACAGCTCAAATCTGGGATATCACCGGGGTCTAGTACACTCTAAACCAAATTGTCGCCCCATCGCGCGCAATAAGATAAGTGGAAGAGATCTCACTACCCGCCTGTAACAGCCCGAATTTTTCCCAACCTGGAATTAGACGTCCTTAGGCAATGAGTCAATCCTAACACAGGTTTAACTTCTCAAACACTTAATTAAAGCCTCAAATCCCTTTTCAAACCATTTTGTTCACAAATCCTACCCTTTACTACCTTGTTCTTTCAATTTTTCTAAGCACTTTCATCCTAGACACTATCTTAAACTAGCTAAGTAGTATAACTTGGATCACTTTATATACAAACTACAAAGGCCCAGGTACCACCTCAGATAGAAATTACTCGGGACTAAATCCTTTAGAAATTAGGCGAGGATTAGCCAGTGTGAAACTAGAGTACCTGTGAAATTAGCACCAATCACTTTAAATACGATCTACAAGACCCAAAACTTGTAGAATCATTGACGCTAGGGTATCCTAAAATCTAGGATCAATCTCATTACCCGTCTGCTCTCGGGAGCATCACGAAACTCCGTATCAGATCTGGACCACACGTCGGAAGTCCGATTAACACGAAGTTAAGGACCGCCTTGCTGGGCTTGACAACCATCTCGAAAATCAAATCCAGACAGTGTCCCACGGTTGTTCGTTTGAATCCGGAGCGAGAGAGTGTGAAAACACTTGTTTTCTTTACAAAATAAATATCTTGAATAGTAATCTGGCATGTGTTGCTTGCGGATCAGTTTTAAGCAACTAGACCATCAGAATCAGACCAAATTACACCCTCGGATCAGGAGAAATTTCATACACATTTACATGTACTTGGAATCTCCGATTGAGATCCGCTGACCGTTGAACTGAAACTGGTCCGCCACGCGTGATCTGGAAATCCCACTGAAATGAAAACTTAATATAACGTAGATCCGGTATTGGTGAGCTTAAGTCCAACCTTTAGCTCAAGGAGGCCCGCCAGAAGTCCTCCGTTGAGCTGAAACTGCCCTGCTTTGGTTATAACCTAAGTATACCTTGACTTGAAGTCTAATTTGGAGACTTTTTAGGCTATATAAGGACCTTTGAACCCTCTCTCTCACAGCCATACGAATTTGAGATTTGAGAGAGAGAAAAGAGAAAGAAAGTGTGGGAGTTGTGGGAGGATCTCCCTATCATGCTTCCCTGTAGTTATGCAAGCACAGCCACTCCGTTCTAATCGCTTTCCTGGCGATTTCAGCTCCATTTTTAGGTAAGAAACCCTAACCCTAATCTGATTTGGAGTGTTGATGGTTGTAGGTTATGAAATAGCTAACCTACTTCGTTCTATAGGTAACTAAACTGCCGTATACGGAAGCTTAGCAAACCTATCGACTCCGTTACGATTTTACGACAAAAGGTGCGGACTTTAGGTGTATTGGTTATGGTTTTCAACGCTTTCAATGTCAGATAATGATAGATTCATGATCTGCATGCAATTGCACATGTACAAAGTGCTTTCTGTTTTCTGTTTCGATTAAAGATGTAGATTATGGAATTTTACATATTCTAGGTATTCGTAGAAAATACCGTATATGTATAAATTTTGGAAATGTGTTTGACATGATTATTTGTTGTATGAATATACGATATATGGATAAAATACTTATTTGGCAAAAGGATTCGCCCAAATACATGTTTTACTAATATACACTATATATGTAGAAATACTGTATTGTAGAAAGTACCGTATAGATATATATTTTAGAGATGTGGTTACCATGATTATTTGTTGTATAAATATATTATATATGCATAAAATACTTGCTTGGCGAAAGGACTCGCCCTAATACATGTTTGCTAACATACACTAAGTATGTTGAAAATAGTGTATGTTAAGTGTTTGTGAAAATGCTTGTGTGAGTAAGTGTTTGGATGTTGATGCCTTAGAAGGGTGTTGAGATGGGATTCTCAACTACCTTAGAGACATGTATGATTTCCTCCAAGAGGTCGTTTACTTTAATCATTTACTTATGAAATATATGTGTTTGTATTCTTATTTATGTAGTGTTTTATAACATGCTTTATAATATGCTTTATGATATGCTTGTTAACATGCTCAAATGATTGTATGATTTTATTTATGTAAGGCGTATATTTAAATTCATGTTTATGTTGTATGATCCGTCATGGGTGATGGGGGAGTGGAGCAACGAGTGCGTGCACCAGCCCTGGCAGCCCTAAATGGATAATATCAGACTTGGGTTGTATGATTTGAATCTTGATTCATTACTACTTTAACTATCTGCAATTGAATGCGATTGAGGCTATGATTATAGTCCAGGCAATCGGTAACGACACTGAATGCGTGGCTGAGATTCATTTGCCATGTGAGATGTGTTCAACGAACCCGAGTCGTACTTTGGTTGACGATAGTGGTCGGCCACGCGAGGTGCTTATGCACTTCATGTCGTTCAACTTGTTGTGCGCTCGAGCTAGCCGAGCTCGTCAAGTAACCCGATCTGTTTTATGTATGTTCACCATGTTTGGACGTTACTGCTTGAACCTAGGGTACCAAACTTACCAGTGGAATCCCTTTTAACCATGGTACCTCGATCCGCGAAGACTCATGAGCCGGGCATGGTGGTATGGGACACCGTGGTCGAGCTGTCGGCCTACGCTAGGGCCACGTGCCTCCCCGTAGTGACCAGTGAGCAACCAAACTTGTGAGCCGATTATGGTGGTATGAGACACTATATTCGTGCTGTCGGCCTACATTGATAAGGTGATGGGGGAGTGGTGCAACGAATGCGAGCAACAGCCCTGACAGCCCTTTGTAGTGACCTCGAGCACACTCTGAAATTGCAGTGAGCCTTAGAGTTTTGCCGCGGTGTATAGAGTATGAACTAGGCCTGTTTCTGTATAGTGATGAATCGTTAAAGAGGTGATGGGGGATGGTGTAACCTTTGTGCGTAACAGCCCTGGCAGCCCTGCAGTGACCTAGAAAACACACCATCGTCTGAGATTAACTAGGACTGACGACTCTAGAATGGATCATGTTTGGGAATGATACAAGGGAGGTACCTTAGTTTCCCAATACTGCTGTTTGAAATGGACTAATAATTACTAGGAAATCATGCTCATGATCGCACTGCATGTGCCTAGTAGATGTGGAGCACTGAGGGATGGACGCATTCGCGAACGTAAGATGGTGTCGCATGAGGGTGGTTTGGCAAGGGCATATATCATGTCATTTCATACTTGCATTAAATAAGAGTAGTTAGAATTGTTTGATTGTATTGCTTTATCATTACTGCTTGACAGAGTTTATAACATGTTAACCTATGCTTTTATTGTTCCACTGAGTTGATCACTCACTCCCACGTTACGGGACGGTGTTGTACACACCAACCAGATTTGTTGAGTTTCAGGTGATGGCGATGCTTATGAAGCAGAGCCGGACTACTACTATGATATTTAGGAGGAGTTCTCCTACATGTAGTTCTTTGTCAGGTTTATGAAGACCTGATATTGTATTGACGGGGCTATGGTACTTGGGATAGAAGCCATTACACTTACACATTTGGTATATTTTGGAACTATACTTGTAATTATTTAACCTGGTAATGTTATCATACTCTGGAGACTCACCACAGTTTTTATATATTTTATATATCTATCACAGTCTTCCGCTTGCAATTTAACTGTCTCTGGAGTATGATATACTGTTTTGGCTTAATCTCACTCATGTTCAATGCACTAATATCGACAACATTTAATCATCATTATCTATGTTGCATAAGTGATGTTCTGGAACTCGAGAGTTGAGTTACTACTCGACCCTCGATTTTTCAGGATGTTACACCGCCTGCCAATATCGGGCTCAGCTCGTTGATAGCGGACCCATTCCTCGAGCTGGTCAAACTCAGCCTAGCTTTGCCCCTCCTCTCGGGCGGGTAAGGCCACACCCCCTTCCAACCGACTACGACACAGTGGAAAGCGTAGCCATCTGGTAATCAGCACTTGGCGCTCCTGCACCCACTCGGTCTAGACGTTGGAGCAACCTCTTGGTCCCATAAGGGTTTAGGGACTTTCACCCAGGAATATCTATAACACCCCATGTAGAACAAGATTTTCGGTATCCAATCTTGCCAACCACGATATGCCTGTGGCGGCTACGGCCCTGATGTCGCTAGGGCGTACAGTACACATGTCACACGATGCAAGATGCATGAATCACACAATCCAGTCATGCAGCAATCTTGCGCGTATCATGCGCTCATGTAGGGCAACTCTGCCTATCAGGAAGCCCATAAATAATCTGCTCAAAGGCAGGTGCTATGATCAATCACTCATCTCATCACAAGCATGCAGATGATGCGTATGGACATGTATTATGATATCATGTTATCACATGCTCGTACTCGGTATCGATAATCGGCGTCGACCTCAAGCATCGGTAATCGGCACCGCTAATCAGGGTCGATAATCGGCGTCGGTCTCGACAATCGGTATTGATATTCAACACCGGTAATCGGCATCGATAATCGGAATCGATCAATCACATACGGCGAATGGGGCCCACTTATTTGGGTTAACCCATGAAGGGAATGACTTAACAAGGCCTAAGGGAAAGTCACAATGAGGACATCTAACCATCATTGCCCATCAATGTGGACGTCAAACCAACATTGCTCCCAAGGCATGACCGCCAAAAGAAACATCGACACAAACATCCTGGCGGAACCTCACTCAATGGGCCGATTCGAATGGGCCGAATCAAATCAAGTGGGCCCATCTAGAGCACAAATGGGCCACATGCAATCAAATAGGCCGTACCGATGGGCCTCTCACGTGGGCCATATATATACAACAAATGGGCCTCGCTACTTGAGCCTCATATGCACCAAATGTCCTCGGATCTGGGCCTAAAATACAAACAGGTGGGCCTCACCATATGGACCACTTGGATGCACAAACACAGCACTAGGGACTAGTTGGGATGATTAAGGGAAAGAGATAGAGAGAGATAGAGAGAAAGATAGAGAGAGATAGAGAGAGCTAGAGAGAGTGAGAGAGAACTAGAGAGAGATAGAGAGAGCGTTAGAGAGAGAGTGAGAGAAAGCTAGAGAGATATAGAGAGCGTCAGAGAGAGAGTGAGAGAAAGCTAGAGAGAGATAGAGAGAGCGTCAGAGAGAGAGCTAGAGAGAGAGATAGAGAGAGGTGTAGAGAGAGAGAGGGTGCCACGTGCCCCTCTCCTTTTTCTTTTTCTTTCTTTTTTTTTCTTTCTTTTCTTTTCTTTTCTTTTCCAAAAACACCACAGAGGTGGGTCCCACGTAGGGCCCACCATATATAATATATATATATATATATATATATATATATATGGGAAAAGGGACAACGCTCGAGCTGATTTTAATGTCCCATGAGGTCGATCGGTGTGGGCCCCATCGTTGATGTTTGCCAACATCTAACCCATTGGTCAGATGCACCATGTCAGCATGGGCCTAGGTCTCAAAAATCAAGTCTGTCTATGACTTGTGTGGGCCACACCCGATACAACAGTTGAGAGGGTTCCCTTCCATTTAAAACATTCATAACCATTTATTTAGGCCCACCGAGATGGGGTCCACCAATCCAGCCCACCCATTGTGGGTGTCCCGCTTGAATGAAGGGTCCGACCAAGTTTCAGCCGCACCCGAAGGTCAGGTGGGCCCCACGTCAGTGGTCACATCACCGTTAGCCACCCCACAGGGACGGTACCAAGACCTCAGTGTAAAACGAGGTATCTCCACTCCGCCGCCAGTTGAGCTATGGATCTGGGTATCCAACGAGGGCCCCACACGAACTTAGGTCCCACCGTCCAGAATGGTGGACGGCTGGATGGGACACATACACTATGGTGGGCCCCACCAGAAAGGGTGGACGGTGTGGATGGGCCTTGGACCCACGTCAGTCCACACCCACCGTCAGGGCACACCCACTGTCAGTGCACACTCCACGTTAGTACACCCCCTATCAGTTCACACTTCACTGTTTAGCCACCTCCACTGGGAATCGATGCCTAGACCTCTATTGAAACAAGGTATCTTTCACTCGTCTGCCACTTGGACCATGGGACTGGGTGGGTCCCACGTCAGTTGCACTCCACTGGCAGCCACACCCCCTGATAGCTCATCAAGGTGGGCTCCTTATGGAAGGTTGGGATGACATATAAATATCATGGTGCGTCCCACATGGATGGGGTCCACCGGTAGGTGCAATGGATGAAATACACACATTAGGTGGGCCATAAACATAGAGAGAGAGAGAGAGAGAGAGAAACACCGGCAAAGATGGAGGGGCCCCGCCACTATAGGCCCCTCTTTGATACAAAGCCTACATTAATGTGGGTCCCACTACATGTGGCCCTTAAATCAAATAAATGAATGAAAAAAATAAAAAAAAATCACCCACTGGTTCTTCTTGCACCCTAGGCCTCCTTAGCTCCTTAGCTTCGATTCCAACGGAGGAGATGAGGTTTGGATGGTTGAGATGGAAGATGAGAGGGTGGGAAAGGTGGGCCACACTTGTAGCTTGGAAGAAATAGAGAGAGGTTTGAATGTGTGATGCTCTTTGTTTGCTTGGAGTTGTGTTTTGAAAATGAAGGAGAGAGAGGGATGTAAAGGGAGAGAGAGAAAGATGGTTGATGGATTGATGGATGTGTGTAAGAGCCTTTTTGACTTTTGTGGCTTTTGCTGTAAGAAAGGTATGAGTTTGTAAGAATCTTTTTGACTTTGGGGGTTGCTTGGAAATGGGTGAAAGGTGATGTGTACTTGACATGATGGGATTGATTGATGGATGATTGATGTGACATCTCGTAGAGATTCTCTTGGGTTTCGCACACGAGGCGTTTTCCTCGCACCGAATGCTGACCTACATCTCCTGGCCAGAGTATCCCCTCGGCGCGCAAGTTGCGGCATCGGAACCGTGGCGACGGTACGGTCGCATTGGTACAAGTCTCGGGTTGAGTCGAATCAGATTAACGACGTGTGAATCAAGGTCGCGCGCAATGCCGGTTAAGGGTTGAAGGTCAGCGGAATTCGACCGGAAAGACCGCGGGAACTTACGGAAGGTACGGTCTAGGATACGGGGCTTACACAGGTGATGGAGTTTCTTTGGACAGATTGGGTCAGATTTTTGGTGCGGATTTTGAGACAGTGTTGAGACAGGCAGTTGCGGTAGAGGCTCAGGGTGTCGGTCCTGCCAGCCACTGGGAGAATTTGGGTGTTGCAGCTCCTAGGGCTTATGTGTTTCGGATATCTCTTGACTTGGCGGTTATGGGCGGCTCCAGCCCGCCTGCTGCGGCTTTCCAGGACACCTTGCGTGATGCGATGGGCGACGGTGGCTTCTTTTGTCACCATGAGATAGACCTGCTGGATGAGGGGATGCCCATTTTTTATGATTCCCTGGTTGACCCGGGAATTCAGATTGTGGAGGGCGTGCCAGTCCGGACCTGTCGATTGCAGCCCCGCGATACTTGCTTAGAGCGTCTGCACCTTTGGATAGAGAGCTTAACCGAATATGAGATCTTTGAGCTGGGTTCCTTGGGCTTCCGGGAGGTTTCGCTTAAGGTCCTGTATGATCGCTGTTCCACTGCCCGTGGGGGTCCTGGGTCTGACCGCCAGCTACAATGTTTGAATGCACTGATATTCTATATTTTGGCTGAGATGCTTTTCTCAGGATGGAGACAGTCATCGTTGGCAGTTTTGCTGGACGTATTTCGTCGTGTCCTTCACCGTAGGAGCATCATATCTGTGGTGCTGACGGAGCTTTTCTTGGGGCTGACCGAGTGCTTTCTTGGACGTACACGCATCCTCTGGGGCTGCTGCTCGTTCCTTCAGGTACCTACCCTTTGCTCTGCTTCTTTTTTTTTGTTTATTATTATTATTTTTTTTGCTTTATTTTCCGCTCGTAACTTGAACTTGATTTATTCTCCCCAGGTGTGGTTGTGGGAACATCTTTTTATGACCCATGTGCTTGTTTGGCCTGATTCCCACCGCGATGATGTGTTGTCTTTGATACTTGATGGCTTCCCCTTGGTGCTGAGGCCACTGAGTCGTTATACCGCTGCATGCTCTCTCAGCTTCGGGGGTGGGATATTAGCTAGGAGGCTACCTGGCTTTGCCGTTCGCGGTTGATTTGCAGCTCGGACTCCTTTGCTGCTGCTAGGTCTTCGAGGATACTGCTCTTACCATCCCGTGCGATTCCTTCGTCAGTTTGGTTTCTAGCAGGATATTCCAGAATTCGCCTTTTCTGGATTTGGACATGCTTCTCTTTCTTCCGACTTGATTGCTTTGTATAGGCGAGTCTGGATTTCCTGGCAGGGATCCTTGGATGCGACGATGTTAAAGCTCGAGTCCTGGGCTCCTCCCTTGGCCACGATGTCGTATCAGCGATGGGTGGCTGAGCATTCGCTTTATCGACAAGTCCCCTGTTGGCATTTGGAGGACGAGATTGTTGATCGGGACATGGTGGGCGATGCCGCTTCCTCCTCCTCGTGCGTTGATGATTCATTTAAGGCCTTTGAGGAGCGCCCTTTCATCGATCCATCCTTCTTGTTGGCCATACACGGTCACCTGATCTCCGAGATTGTTGTCCTTCGTCATACTTGTGAGGATATGGCTTGTCGCCTAGCAGTGGGACAGCGCTATGATGACAGCATGTTTGCGGCACACCGTCTGGAGAGGGATGAGGTCTTCTACCTGCGCATGGAGGTAGAGAGGCTCAGGCAGAGATTATCGCTATACGAGAGATAGGAGCTTACCTGTGGCCCTTTGATGTTGATCAGTTGCTTTCATGCATGAAATCCTTATTTTTTTTGTATTCTTTTTTTTTTTTTTTTTTGTTATGGCTTTTTTTTCTGAAGAGAGAAAACAATATTCTTGTAAAATTTTTTTAAGGGAATGAAAGAAAATTTTGTTTGTGCCAAATTTGCCAATGTTCGCTTGTGTTTGGATTTGTGCTATGGATGATTAGGATCAGAAGCTTGGGCTCTACCCACATTGTATGTAGTATTCTAGATTGTGTCCTTAGAGTCTTGGGTCCCTAAGAGGGTGTCGGAGATCGCCTCCCCGGATTTGAGCAGAGTTTGATAGAGAACTGATCCATAGTTGACCTTTCCTTGTATCTCGTTGTGGTGCTTGCTGTTTTGGCTTCTTCTGTACCTGCACTATATATATATATATATATATATATATATATATATATATATATATATATATATATAATTCTTGCTATTTTTACCCGTAGCGCCTTTTCAGGTTTTTACTATGTCCAGCTTTCCCCGTCATTTTTGCCCGTAGTGTCCTTTTGGATTTTCACTACGTCCCGAGTTTTTTATCTTGCCTGTCCCTTGGCAGTTGTACTGTTTTTTTACTCTTGGTGTCTTTTCAGGTTTTCATCAAGTCCACTACATGCCCACTATTTTTACTCAAGCTGCCCTTTCGGGTTTTCAACTCGCCCCTTTTTGCGTAGGCATGTCTTTTTTTTTTTTTTTTTAATACATTCTTCTTTGGAGCACCTGGAGTGATGGAGGAGATGGAGAGACTTCCTTCATAGCCAGCCGACTGGTTACCTGCCTATCATTGTCTTTGAGTACAATCGTAAGCTACTTTTATTCTGGGGGTACGGGATGGTCTTCTTCTCTTCTTTTTCTGGTTTTCTTGAAATCTCCCTTTTTTCTTTTTTTTTTTCTTTCTTTTGGTTTTTTCCTTCTTCTCTCTTTCACGGGAGAGACGATCGGTGTTTCTAATGAGAGAGGTGATGGATATATATTATTTTTTTGTTTGTTTGTTTTTTTTTTTTTTGGGAAGTGAGGGATGCAGCTTTGTGATTGTAATCATTGACAAAGTTAGGTAGGGTTACCCGTGATAAATTTTCACGTTATCGGCGTTGATGGGCTCGGGAAGATCTTCTCCTCTTAAGTTGGTGAGCCGAAGAGCGCATCCTGGGAGTACTTCTCGAATAATCAGCGGTCCTTCTCACGAGGGCTTGAACTTTCCCCTGGGATCTGGCAAGTGCGGTGGTAGGATGCGTTTCATGACCATGTCACCAATTTTGAAGTTCCTCTTTCGGACCCTCTTGTTGTAAGCCTGAGCGATCCTTCTTTGATAACATTGGGAGTGGCTTAGCACCTGCATGCGCTTTTATCTGCCGGGTGCAGTTGATCGTATCTTGCTTGTTGCCACTCGCCTTCCTCGACTTCACTTTCCAGCAGTATCCGGAGTGATGGGATTTCAATTTCGACTGGTAACACTGCTTCCATTCCGTATGCGAGTTTGTACGAAGTTGCGCCTGTAGCAGACCGTACAGACGTCCGATAGGCCCAGAGTGCGTAAGGAAGCATTTCTAACCAATCACAATACGTTTTCACCATTTTTTTCAGTATACGGATGATAGTTTTATTGACAGCTTCGACCCCACCGTTCATTTGGGGACGGTAAGGGCTTGACCGATGACGTTGAATCTTGAATTTGCCGAGAAATTCGCCTATCCTTTTATTGACGAACGGAGTTCCGTTGTCAGTAATGATGGCCTGAGGGACCCCATAACAGCTAATGATGTTGTTCTTTATAAACTTGACCACATGAGATGCTGCGATGGTGGTGTAGGATGCCACCTCTATCCACTTGGTGAAGTAATCCACTGCCACCAGGATGTATTCATGCCCGTTTGAAGCTTTGGGGCTGATCTTGCCGATGATGTCCAGTCCTCAAACAGAGAAGGGCCATGGTGCCGTCAGGTTGTAGAGTTCTGATGCAAGCGCATGAATCTGGTTTGCATGTTCCTGACATTTGAAACATTTCCTGACATGTTTGCAGCAGTCTATCTCCATCGTAAGCCAATAATAGCCAAGTCGTAGGATCTTTTTCGCCATCATGTCCATTCATGTGTGGGCCGCATAGTCCTTCGTGGATTTCTGACATGATCTGTGCCGTTTCTGTTTCATCCACACAACGAAGAAGGACTTGGTTGAAGGATCGCTTGTAAAGGGTGCCCCCAATGATCACGAACTGTGCTGCTAGTCGTTGGATAATGTGACGATCAACAGGTGTTGCCCCTTCTAGGTATTTTTTATGTTCGAGGTATTCCTTGATGTCTGTGTACCATGGCTGATTATTTGGGGCAGGTTCAGCTTCTTCAATCTGCAGGCAGAATGCGGGTTCCTCCTGGAGTTCAACAGTGAGTTCCCATTCAGTAGCTCCTTTTGGGATCTCTAGCATTGAGGCGAGGTGTAATGCCCTGAAAATCGGGGGTCGAGCAGAAGCTCAGCTCTCGAGTTCCAACGCATCACTTATGCAATATATATAATAATGATTGAATGTTGTTCGTATTAATGCATTAAACATGAGTGGGATTAAGCCAAAACATCATATCATACTCCAGAGACAGTTAAATTACGCAAGCGGAAGACTGTGATAGATATATAAAATATATAAACGGTCGTAAGTCTCCAGAGTGTGAACATGTTACCAGGTTAAATATATCAATGTATTCTCCAAAAAGGATCAAAATGAATATACATGGGTGTTCCAAAAGTGCTAAATAACAAGTGTAATGGCATCTAATCAGCAACCCTGAAACCCCATCGATCAGAACACGGCTCACATGAACCCGCCTGAAAACAGCATGTAGGAGAAATCCTCCTCATCATCATGAAAGTCCGGCTCTGCTTCGCAAGCATCGCCATCATCTGAAACTCAAACAGGGACTGGTTGGTGTATACAACACCGTCCCGTAACGTGGGAGTGAGTAGCTAACTCAGTGGAACGATAAAGCATAGGTAACATATTATCAATTCAGTCAAGCAGTAATGATAAAGCAGTACAATCAAACACTCCTAAATACTCTTATTAATGCAAGTATGGAATGCAGTCATGATGCATGCCCTCGCTAATGCTCCCTCGTGTGACACCATCTTACGTCCGCGACATGCGTTCATCCCTCAGAGCTCCACATCTTTCAGGCACATGCAGTGCTATGTTATGAGCGTGATTACCGAGTTATTATTAGTCCTTTTCATACAACAGTATTGGGAAACTAAGGTACCTCCCTTATATCATTCCCAAACAATGATCCATTCTAGGGTCGTCAGTCCTAGATAATCTCATACGATGATGCGGTTCTAGGTCGCTGTAAAGGGCTGTCAGGGCTGTTACACATACTCGTTGCATCGCTCTCCCATCACCTTATCAATACAGGCCTAGTTTATACTCTGTTTACTACGGGAAGGCTCGTTGCCTTACCGCAGATTTAGAGTATGATCGAGGTCACTACAAAGGGCTGCCAGGGCTGTTACAAGCACTCGTTGCACCGCTCCCCTATCACCTTATCAATGTAGGCCGACAGCTCAAATACAGTGTCCCATACCACCGTATTCGGCTCACGGGTCTGGGTTGCCCACTGGTCACTACGGGGAGGCACATCGCCCTAGCGTAGGCCGACAGCTCGACCACGGTGTCCCATACCACCATGCCCGGCTCATGAGTCTTAGCGGATCAAGGTACCAAGGTTAAGCGGGATTCACTGGTGAGTTGGGTACCTTAGGTTCAAATAGAGGCGTCCATACATGGTGAACATACATCGGCAGATCGGGTTATTTGACAAGCTCGACTAGCATGAGTGTACGTTGAGTTGGGTGACATGAAGTGCGCAAACACTCTGTGTGGCCTAACCACTGCCGACAACTTCAGTACGACTCGGGTTCGTCAAACCCATCTTAAGTGGCGAATAAATCTCAGCCACGAACTCGAGCCTCTTACCGATTGCTGGACTATATCATAGCCCCACTTTCACTTCATTCCAACAGGTAATCATAAGAGATAGTCAAAACAGTAATGATCAAATAATTCAAGTCGTACAAGCATGTGAGCATGTTGAGAAATGTAACACAAACATGATTTGCACACACATTCATTACACGAATAAAACAGACATCATAATGTATCGTACATGGAGGAAATCATACACATCATTAAGGTAGCCGAGATCCACATCTCAACCCTCATACAAAATACCCTTTAGCAATACTTAGCACATTCAGATATTTCTACAAACATTTATAATACATACATCATCATACATGAGGTATGTTGTTTACACATACATTAGGCTAAATCCTTTCACTAGGGAGTTACCCCATAATCCACATGCATATACCCACGTCGGATAATCATGACATGCATGAATCCGGATCTCATATTCATTTAAGCATTTCTACAAACACTTGGGCTACACACTTTATCACATATAGCGTTTATTTACCGTGACGTGATTTAGGGCAAGTCCTTTCGCTAAGGAGTTGTCGCACATGTATCAAGCATATATACACGACAATTAATCATGTTAGTAACACATCCGAATTCCTTACGTATACAATTATTTCAACACATACATAGAATACACTATATTACACGTAGTTCATATATAACTGAAACATGAAACGGACGACGCATTTTGCATGTGAAATCGCACCCATAACAAGAATAAATCATTAACCGACATTGAAAGCCTTGAAAACCATAAGCTATATGTCTAAAGTCCGCACCTTATGTCGTAGAAGCGTAAAGAACTCGATAGAATCGATAAGCCTTTGTCTACAGTGATTTGGCAGCCTACAACATGACTCAGATTAGTTATTTCACAACTCACACTACCTGGAACTCTAAAACAGGTTAGGGTTAGGTTTTCTTACCTAAGAATGAAGCCGTAATCGCCGAGAAAGCGATTAGATCGTGATGGTTAAGCGCATAGGATAGCAGGGTAGAGTAACATGATCTTTCTCCCATAACTCTCACACTTTCTCTCTCTTTTTTTCTCTCTCTCACTTAAGGTTTTCTCAAATTCGTATGGGCTAAATGAGAGAGGGTTTAAGGTCCTTATATAGACTTAAAACTCACTAAATTAGGCTCAGGGTCATGGTATACCTAGGTCATAGCCAAAGTGAGGTTGTTTCGTCTTAACGGAGCACTTCTGGAGCCCCCCCTTAAGCCAAAGGTCAGACTTAAGCTCACTGACCTTGGATCTAGGTTGAGTTAAGTTTTCGTTCCAGTCGGGTTCCCAGATCACACGTGGCGGACTAGTTTCAGTTCAACGGTCACTGAAACTCGATCAGGGTTAGAAGTACACGGACATGTATGTGAAATGTTCCCTGATCCGAGGGTGTATTTGGGTCAGATTTCGACGGTCTGATTGCTTATATTTGGCCCGCAAACGACAAGTCTCAGATTACTTAAATTAGATTTAATTTCTAAAGAAAACCATGTTTTCTCACACTCCTCGCTCCGGGCTCAAGCGAATAACCTTGTGACACTATCTGGTTTTGACTTCCGAGATGGTTGTCAAGCCCAACAAGGCGGTCCTAATTCTATAACCTCGTATTTTTCGAACTTTCAATGTGCGGTCCAGATCTGATACGGAGTTTCGTGATGCTCCCGAGAGCAACCAGGTAATGAGATTGATCCTAGATTATAGGGTAACATAGCGTCAACGATTTCACAAGTTTTGGGTCTTGTAGATCGTGTTTAAAGTGATTCAAGCTAATTCTATTGATTGTTTAGTTCAGTACTTAACCAAATTCCGCCCTAATTATGACAAAATACGGTCCTAGAGAAGTTCTACGCCCCTTTCTGGCATTTATAGTTAGTATACTATTTTAATTATTTTTCTAGTATTTCATCATCAAGTTTACTTCATCTCTACCAAATTTCATTAGGTTTCGTGTTGTAGAAAAATTCTAAAAATTCTAGAAGCGGCGGCTGTCCAAACTAATGATTTGCGGACAGTTGTCACAACGACCTATATTTAACTATATTAAAAATTTTCTATTATTTTTATATGAAACTAGACTTATTAAGCTTCAATCTGGTTTTGAATCACTTAAATCGGAGTTATAACGAGGGAGATATGATTTTTCAAAGTCAGACGAACAGTGCATAATTTTTCTGTTGAAAACTAGTCGCTGCCACACTGCGGCCCTGTCAGGACCGCATTTGGCGAGGCCTCGCCAACTCGGCGAGGCCCTCGCCGCTCGCTGACCTGTTTGGGGTGATTTCGCTATCCGTAATTTGAAATAGGTGTATTTTACAACCCAGGATGAGTTATTTGACATGCAATACATGTTTTTGGGTAGGAGAAGCTGATCTATCCAAATAGCCTACTTATTTCGTGAGATTCCAAAAGGTTAATGGTTAAAAAACCCCTTTTATTTATTTATTTACTATTCATAGTAATTTTTT
This sequence comes from Magnolia officinalis, assembly GCA_021015155.1. Taxonomy (NCBI): domain Eukaryota; kingdom Viridiplantae; phylum Streptophyta; class Magnoliopsida; order Magnoliales; family Magnoliaceae; genus Magnolia; species Magnolia officinalis. The sequence goes on from JAJHSJ010000001.1 coordinate 43,133,647, forward strand.
TACGTTAAGTATTGATCAACATCACTTAAACTTTAAGATTTGTGTCTAATATGAAAGCACTTAGAAAATTTTGAAGGATAAGGTAGTGAAAGGTGAGATTTTTAAAGGAAATGTGAGGTTTTGAAGAAAACGGTTTGAAAAGGGATTTGAGACTTTTGAATTGAGTGTTTGAGAAGTTAATCAGGTGTTAGGATCGACCCATCGCCTAAGGACGTCTAACTCCAGGTTGGAAAAAATCCGGGGTGTTACAATCTACCCCCCTTAAAAATAATTTCATCCCCGAAATTGCCTAAGGGAGATGAGTAAAGATTTTATTACTTCCTTTGCCTAAGCTTTATTGACTTCAAGTTATAAGTGTGGTAGGGTGTATATTGTCCATGCTAGTCTGGTACATTTTAGTCTCTACCCCCTTAAAAACTTATCTCTTTATATCTTACTTATATTCTGATGGTTTGCTACAATGGATTTCTTTCCCTATTTGGAGTCTTGACGATGATTTCCATCTATTTAGAGTAAGATAGTTGTTTTCAATGTTTGACCAACACGGAGAGACGGTTATAGTGGGCTTGATCCCGATACATCGATCATCTAGCTGACCAAGGTAGAAGGCTCATCGTATCCCTTCCTAGTCCTGGTGGCTCCTGGTCTTTTACTTGGTCAAGCAGTGAGTCCATTGGTAGTCGTCTAGGATTGAGAATTGGGTTAAGCCGCGAATGCTTCGCAGTTGTATATTTCAGTAACTCCGTAGTCTGATCACTCACAAAGCTTAGGGAATGTCCATCAATGAAAGGTTCAAATTTCCTAGTCATAAGGTTGCTCGTTGGGTCTTGGTCTAGGAGAGTCCTCATCTGAATTCATGTCCATGGTAGTAGTTAAACTCGTACTCATTGTTAGGCCCTTTCTTTAATACGAATTGGTTTAATACACGAACCCTAATTGATTTCCTTCGATGACTTCATTATTGACATTCTAAGGGAAATTCAGATCCTATTTAGTGGCCTATCTTTAAGTATAGTCTGGATCAATTCCATTCGATCCTGGGCCAGTGGGCTATCAGCCCACCAAGCTTCCGTTACGCCTATGAGTGGGTAGACGAGTATACCTTCCTAACTCGACCGCATTCATAACCTTTCTACCCCCCTTAAAATTGTTTCTACTCTTAGGATTCAAGAATTTGTACATCAATCTGTATGTCAGAACGAGTTGAAATTTGAGACCTATCTTTGGTATGAAATGGGAGCGATCTATCAATACATTGATCTCCTTTTCACCGATGATGTGTATTATGGCATTGGTACCTATGGTCATAAAAAGGAGCAAAAATGATGGGTGTTGTGGTTGATTCTAGGGACGAGTGTGATTTTGTGGTAAGGTGCCTAACTATACCAGGGAAGGACCTTTGCTATGGTCCCGACTCACTTTCTTTAATCATGCCTAGTTTTATACTGTAAGATAATCTATACATTATTAGTACATAAGGAATTTAGACAAAATAGGTTAACGACAGACTATCCTTCTAAGTTCATATGCACGTTATGCATGCCAGAATGGTCTGTGGTTCGAGGCCTAATTCCTAACTGTCTGTTGCCCATTTGAGAAATTTCTTAGGCCTAAAAAGACAAAGTCTCTATCGGCTATATATTCCTAACACTTCTCAAGGATGAAATAATAAACTTTTAGTTGCAAGTGGTCGGGCCAACACGGAAGGAAAGTTGTGTAGTGGGTCTGAGTCGGATACCTGGACCTTCTGCCTAGGTAGGACAGAAAATTTGTCGTATCAGTTCTTAATCCTAGTTGATCCCGACCTTCTGCTTGATCAGAGCATAGAGTTCATTGGTAACTACCAGGATTGAGAATTCAATTCAAACCGCGAATACCTCGCTTCTATATAGTTCTCTACTCCGTGTTCCCGATTGTAATAAGTCTTTGGGAAGGCAATTCTAAGGGTTGTATTGATTTGACCTAACATTAAATCTAAGGGATATATAAGTTTTCTATGAGCGTGAATAGTTTCTACATCAAACAACCTTCCTAAGAGTTATTAAAGGAGCCTGTGAGTACCAAGGGGATTCAACGAAGGAATGGGGTCTCGCTCCAACCTAATTAAGTCAACTAACTAAATCTATTTACATTCCGTAGTATAACCAACCAATAGTTGTAATCCAAAGTCTATGCTTATACCCTAGGTGATTTCATACCCTTTCTAATACAAGAAATTGTTTATCACTTAGGGTCAAACGTTGTCTGATTGGAATTGAGTTGCCTGCACTTGAATTTAACTACGCTCGAGCATTTCACATATGCTCATACCAACTAAGAGGTCCTAGGGTTCACGTTATCAATTTATTGGATTTCCCATACTGTTAGGTCTTTCGAAATCTAGGAGCACTACTTTAGGTCCAAAACTCTATGGGCCTATTTGGCCAGTGGTCTTAAGTTGTATTAAATGGGGCTGCATTGCTAATCTCACCTCGGGATTTGGAGTGGCATGTTTGGTAGGAGGGTGGGAGGGGATTAAAATTAATTTTATAGGCTTTGGAAAATGAGCCTTGTGTTGGAGAGTGTGAGATGGGATTTCTAAATCCCATAGTGATGAATTTCTAAGTGTAATTTGAAAGGAAATCCCGGGATTTACTTGTAATTGCATACAGTCCAAACATGGTGTTGATAACCATGGGATACACCCAATCTAGGGACAATACCTTACACATGCATTTATTGTTACTTTTACAATTTCATCCACCTTAAACTCGCCTAATGCAGTTGGCCGAACGGGCCTTAAATGTCCCAACATGTGGAGGTTATGAAAGTTATGGGACACAAAAATGTGGATTTTGTGCTCATATGGGTGTGAGATGGTGAGGCCAAGAGGAGTGAGAGATGGGTTTAGAGGTGTAATGGTGGAGGGTGGAAGGAGTTCATAATTGTCAAGTACAACTCCAACTTGTCAAGCATTCTATACATTCGGTAACAAAAGGAGCTTCATGCATTTCATTTAATCCAAAAACTGTCACAATACATGGGATGTAGCCTTACGTGGACCATGACAAAAGATGCATGTGAGCTAATACAATTAAGGCATCAAACACTAGAACATACTACCAACGACTACACCAATAGGCCTATCAACATGAAAACAAAAGATCCTAATGCAGCAACAAACAAACCGCTAGACAACAGCATGGATAACTAGGCAGAAATTGAGAAAATGGCCGTACTAAGCTCGAATAGAGCCATGGAAAAGTGAAGATAAGGGAGAGTAGGGGCTGGAATTTTTTGGTTCTCCATGGATTTGAGCCTCAACAGAGGTTGTAAAGGCCCAAATGACAGGGATTGAAGAAAGAAAATGAAGAGATGGGATGGGTTGAGAGTTTTCACGAATTTGAGCTTTAACTGGGGGGTGTAGGAGCTCAAATGAAAGAGAATGGAAAGGGTAGGGGAGTAGGTATTGCTGTAAACGATGGAGGTGCATGGATTGTGACAGGAAATGATGGAATGGGCGACTGGAGGGGAGGTTTCAGAGAGAAAACAACAATTTTGAAGGAAAGGGAGAGCTTGGGGGTGTGTTTTGTGAATGAGGTAGGTGTTTGGGAGGGTTTTAAGCCATGGCCCACACCTCAGTGGGTCACCCTAGGCCCCAAAGACCATCGGCCCGAGCGGCCCACCCGGCCGGGCTGCTGACTGGCGAGGCCTCGCCAACCCGGCGAGGGCCTCGCCACTCTCTGGGTAAAGTGGTGATGCGTCGCCACTTGGGCGAGGTCCTCGTGCCCCCTAGGCCCTAAAAAGGTCTGGGTCCCACCCTGGGTCCCTCTGGATTAGCGTGGGTAGGCCCACGACTCCGTTTTGAGTCGTTTCGGGTCATTTTGGAAAGTTTCTGATACATACTTGTATTTACTGACTTTTGACGACTGGGATGGGGTGAGTTGTGATCTACACTCGTCGTTTGATGGTCTAGAAGTAGTTTGGGGTCGACTCATGCGATCATGGATGAGTATGGACCCGATCTCGGCGACCGTTTTCAGTGAACTTCGCTAATTGGCGAAATCGGGATACCTATGACTGTTTCTACATTTTTCTCGCACCCACCTAAGTTGAAAGGCGACAGCGTACGTCGTGTGACCATAACCCAGGTCTGGTTTAATCCAAATCATGCTTTGATACCAACTTGTAATGCCCTGAAAATCGGGGGTCGAGCAGAAGCTCAGCTCCCGAGTTCCAACGCATCACTTATGCAACATAGATAATGATGATTGAATGTTGTTCGTATTAATACATTAAATATGAGTGAGATTAAGCCAAAACATCATATCATACTCCAGAGACAGTTAAATTACGCAAACGGAAGACTATGATAGATATATAAAATATATAAACTGTTGTAAGTCTCCGGAGTGTGAACATGTTACCAGGTTAAATATATCAATGTATACTCAAAAATGATCAAAATGAATATACATGGGGGTTCCAAAAGTGCTAAATAACAAGTGTAATGACATCTAATCAGCAACCTTGAAACCCTGTAGATCAGAACACGGCTCACATGAACCCGCCTGAAAACAACATGTAGAAGAAATCCTCCTCATCATCATGAAAGTCTGGCTCCGCTTCGTAAGCATCGCCATCATCTGAAACTCAAACAGGGTCTGATTGGTGTGTACAACACCATCCCATAACGTGGGAGTGAGTAGCTAACTCAGTGGAACGATAAAGCATAGGTTAACATGTTATCAATTCAGTCAAGCAGTAATAATAAAGCAGTACAATCAAACACTCCTAAATACTCTTATTAATGCAAGTATGGAATGCAGTCATGATGCATGCCCTTGCCAACGCTCTCTCGTGCGACACCATCTTACGTCCGCGGCATGCGTTCATCCCTCAGTGCTCCACATCTTCCAGGCACATGCAGTGCTATGTTATGAGCGTGATTACTGAGTTATTATTAGTCCTTTTCATACAACAGTATTGGGAAACAAAGGTACCTCCCTTATATCATTCCCAAATAATGATCCATTCTAGGGTCGTCAGTCCTAGATAATCTCATACGATGATGCGGTTCTAGATCGCTCTAAAAGGCTGCCAGGGCTGTTACACGCACTCGTTGCACCGCTCCCCCATCACCTTATCAATACAGGCCTAGTTTATACTCTGTTTACTACGGGAAGGCTCGTTGCCTCACCGCAGATTTAGAGTATGCTCGAGGTCACTACAAAGGACTGTCAGGGCTGTTACATGCACTCGTTGCACCGCTCCCCCATCACCTTATCAATGTAGGCCGACAGCTCGAATACAGTGTCCCATACCACCGTATTCGGCTCACGAGTCTGGGTTGCTCAGTGGTCACTACGGGGAGGCACATCGCCCCAGCGTAGGCTGATAGCTCGACCACGGTGTCCCATACCACCCTGCCTGGCTCATGAGTCTTAGCGGATCAAGGTATCAAGGTTAAGCGGGATTCACTGGTTAGTTGAGTACCTTAGGTTCAAACAGAGGCGTCCATACATGGTGAACATACATCAGCAGTTGGGTCACTTGACGAGCTCGACTAGCACGAGCGTACGTTGAGTTGGGCGACATGAATGCGCAAACATTCCGTGTGGCTTAACCACTGCCAACAACTTTAGTACGACCCATCTTAAGTGGCGAATAAATCTCAGCCACGAACTCGAGCCTGTTACCGATTGCCTGGACTATATCATAGCCCCACTTTCATTTCATTCCAACAGGTAATCATAAGAGACAATCAAAACAGTAATGATCAAATAATTCAAGTCGTACAAGCATGTGAGCATGTTGAGAAATGTAACACAAACATGATTTGCACACACATTCATTACACGAATAAAACAGACATCATAATGTATCGTACATGGAGGAAATCATACACATCATTAAGGTAGCCGAGATCTACATCTCAACCCTCATACAAAATACCCTTTAGCAATACTTAGCACATTCAAATATTTCTACAAACACTTATAATACATACATCATCATACATGAGGTATGTTGTTTACACATACATTAGGCTAAATCCTTTCACTAGGGAGTTGCCCCGTAATCCACATGCATATAACCATATCGGATAATCATGGCATGCGTGAATCCGGATCTCATATTCATTTAAGCATTTCTACAAACACTTGGGCTACACACTTTATCACATATAGCGTGTATTTACCGTGACATGATTTAGGGCAAGTCCTTTCGCTAAGGAGTTGTCGTACATGTATCAAGCATATATACACGACAATTAATCATGTTAGTCACACATCCGAATTCCATACGTATACAATTATTTCAACACATACATATAATACACTATATTACACAGTTCATATATAACTGAAACATGAAACGGACGATGCATTTTGCATGTGAAATCGCACCCATAACAAGAATAAATCATTAACCGACATTGAAAGCCTTGAAAACCATAACCTATACGTCTAAAGTCCGCACCTTATGCCGTAGAAGCGTAAAGAACTCGATAGAATCGATAAGCCTTTGTCTATGGTGATTTGGCAACCTACGACATGACTCAGATTAGTTATTTCACAACTCACACTACCTGGAACTCTAAAACAGGCTAGGGTTAGGTTTTCTTACCTAAGAATGAAGCCGAAATCGCCGGAAAAGAGATTAGATCGTGATGGTTAAGCGCATAGGATAGCAGGGTAGAGTAACAGGATCTTTCTCCCACAACTCTCACACTTTCTCTCTCTTTTCTCTCTCTCTCACCTAGGGTTTTCTCAAATTCGTATGGACTAAATGAGAGAGGGTTTAAGGTCCTTATATAGGCTTAAAACTCACTAAATTAGACCCAGGGTCATGATATACCTAGGTTATAGCCAAAGTGAGGTTGTTCCGTCTCAACGAAGCACTTCTGGAGCCCCCCCTTGAGCCAAAGGTTGGACTTAAGCTCACTGACCTTGGTTCTAGGTCGAGTTAAGTTTTCATTCCAATCGGGTTCCCAGATCACACGTGGTGGACTAGTTTCAGTTCAACGGTCACTGAAACTCGATCAGGGTTACAAGTACACGGACATGTATGTGAAATGTTCCCTGATCTGAGGGTGTATTTGGGTCAGATTTCGACGGTCTAATTGCTTATATTTGGCCCGCAAACGACAAGTCTCAGATTACTTAAATTAGATTTAATTTCTAAAGAAAACCATGTTTTCTCACACTCCTCGCTCCGGGCTCAAGCGAATAGCCCTGGGACACTATTTAGTTTTGACTTCCGAGATGGTTGTCAAGCCCAGCAAGGCGGTCCTAATTCTATAACCTCGTCTTATTCGGACTTTCGATGTGCTGTCTAGATTTGGTACGGAGTTTCATGATGCTCCCGAGAGCAACCTAGTAATGACATTGATCCTAGATTATAGGGTAACGTAGCGTCAATGATTCCACAAGTTTTGGGTCTTGCAAATCGTGTTTAAAGTGATTCAAGCTAATTCTATTGATTGTTTAGTTCAGTACTTAACCAAATTCCGCCCTAATTATGACAGAATACGGTCCTAGGGAAGTTCTACGCTCCTTTCTAGAATTTATAGTTTGTATACTATTTTAATTATTTTTTTAGTAGTTTATCATCAAGTCTACTTCATCTCTACCAAATTTCATTAGGTTTCATGTTGTAGAAAAATTCTAAAAATTCTAGAAGTGGCAGTTGTCCAAACTAACGATTTCCAGATAGTTGTCACAACGACCTATATTTAATTATATTAAAGTTTTTATTATATTTTTATATTGTTTTTATATGAAACTATACTTATTAAGCTTCAATCTGGTTTTTGAATCACCTAAATCGAAGTTGTAACGAGGGAGATATGATTTTTCAAAGTTGGACGAATAGTGCAGAATTTTTCTGTCGAAAACGGGCCACTGCCCCGCTGCGGCCTTGCCAGACCCGCATTTTGGAGAGACCTTGCCAACTCGGCGAGGCCCTCGCCGCTCGCTGACCTGTTTGGGGTGATTTCACCATCCGTAATTTGAAATAAGTGTATTTTACAACCCAGGATGAGTTATTTGACGTGCAATACTTGTTCTTGGGGTAGGAGAAGCTGATCTATCCAAATAGCCTACTTATTTCGTGATATTCCAAAAGGTTAATGGTTAAAAAACCCCTTTTATTTATTTATTTACTATTCATAGTAATTTTTTTAGGTTAAGTATTGATCAACATCACCTAAACTTTAAGATTTGTGTCTAATATGAAAGCACTTAGAAAATTTTGAAGGATAAGGTAGTGAAAGGTGAGATTTTTGAAAGAAATGTGAGGTTTTGAAGAAAACAGTTTGAAAAGAGATTTGAGACTTTTGAATTGAGTGTTTGAGAAGTTAATCAGGTGTTAAGATCGACCCATTGCCTAAGGACGTCTAACTCCAGGTTGGGAAAAATTCGGGGTGTTACACGAGGGTAACCAGAGCGTCCGCAAATTGGTTCTTGACTCGGGGCATGTAAGAGAATGTGATCTCTTCGAATTTCTCGATTAAATTCTCGAGGTATACATGATAAGGGATCAAGTTCTCATCCTTGGTCTTCCAATTTCCATTTATTTGGTTGATGATGAGTTGTGAGTCTCCAAAGACCTATAACTTCTTTACACTGAGGATGATGGCTTCTCTTAGTCCTGCGATGCATGCTTCATATTCTGCTACGTTGTTGGTGCATTGGAATGTCAGCCTCCTGGATATGGGGATTAGGACATCTTCGGGTAGAGTATGGCGCCTACTCCACTCCCTTTCGAGTTTGCGGCCCCATCAAAGAAGAGCATCCATTCCCCTGCCTTCCTTTCTTCTTCTTTCTCAATCAGAAGGATGTCTTCGTCTGGGAAGAAGGTCTTCAACGGTTGATAGTCGGGCAAAGAGTACGGGGCTAGATGATCGGCCAGTGCTTGCCCCTTGATTGCTTTCTGGGTGACATATGTGTTGTCAAATTCTGAAAGCAGCAGCTGCCATTTTGCGATCCTTCCTGTTAGTGCCGGTTTTTCGAACAAGTATTTCAACAGATCCATTCGAGCGAGCAGAAGGATTGGGTGAGCAATCATGTATTGTCGTAGCCGTTGTGTCACCCAGACTAAGGCAAGACATGTTTTTTCCAAGCTGGAGTATTTGGCTTCATAGATCGTGAATCGCCTGCTTAGATAATAGATTGCTTGCTCTTTTCTCCCAGTGTCATCATGTTGGGCAAGAACACATCCGATTGCATCTGCGGTGACAGAAATGTATAACAGTAATGGCCTACCCGGAGTAGGTGGTATGAGTACTAAAGGATTCAGCAGGTACTTTTTGATCTTATCGAAGGCCGCTTGACAATCGTCATTCCATTCCTTTGGCGAGCTCTTCCATAGTAGCTTGAATATGGGCTCACAGATGGGTGTGAGCTGTGCGATGAATCGGCTGATATATTGGATTCGCCCAAGGAAGCCTCGAATTTCTTTTTCAGTTTTGGGTGGTGGCATTTCAATGATTACTTTGGTCTTGGTCTCATCCACCCAGATACCATCTTCACTAACGATGAAGCCTAACAGCTTGCCCCCGGTTGCACCGAAGACACACTTTTGGGGGTTGAGGCGGAGCTTGAACTTTTCTAGCCTGTTGAAGAGCTTTTTGAGGTCGTCGAAGTGCTCTTCGATTGTGTGAGACTTGACGATCATGTCGTCCACGTAGACTTTCATCTCTTTGTTTATCATATCATGGAACAGGGAAGTCATGGCTCGCTGATATGTAGCTCCTGCGTTCTTCAGCCCGAAGGGCATGACCCGGTAGCAAAAAGTTTCCCATGGTGTGATGAAGGAAGTCTTCTCTCGATCTTCGATGGCCATCTTGATCTGGTTGTAACCGGAAAAACCGTCCATAAAGGAGAAGATCTTATGTCCAGCCATATTATCTACCAGCGTGTCGATGTGACGCAGAGGGAAGTCATCTCTAGGACTTGCTTTGTTAAGGTCTCTGAAGTCGATACACATTCTGACTTTCCCATCCTTCTTTGGAACTGGTACGATGTTTGCGAGCCATTCCGGGTAGTTAAAGACTACCAAGAATCCTGCATTGTATTGCTTGATGACTTCATCACGGATCTTCAGGACCCATTCTGGCTTCATTCTTCGCAGCTTTTGCTTGACAGGCTTCATGTTTGGCTTTGTTGGCAGGTGGTGTACCACCAGATCTTCATCGTGGCCTGACATATCCTTGTAAGAGAAGGCAAAGTTGGACAACCTTGGTTTCAGAAATTCCACCATCTTTTGCTTGTGTTCCGGGGAGAGTGATCTTCTGATGCGCACCTCTCTGGGGAGTTCCGCTGACCCTAAGTTCACAACTTCGAAATCGTCTGCTATAACATTGGCCTTTGTTTTGAATTTTTCGAGGGAATCCTCGAATTCGAGAGCTGTATCATCATTTCCCTCTCCAGGGCTTCATCCACACCCATGAGTTCGAAGTCCAACTCTAGATCGAAATCATACGAGTCGACTTCAAACTCCTGCAATGCATGTGAAGTTTTGGCACAGTGGTTTTTGAAAGTTTTTGTAATGCCCTGAAAATCAGGGGTCGAGTAGCAACTCAACTCCCGAGTTCTAAAACATCACTTATGCAACATATATGCTTATGATTCAATGTTGTCTGTGTTAGTGCATTAATCATGAGTGGATTATACCAAAACAGTAATTCATACTCCAGATCAAGTTGTAAAACACAAGCGAAAGACTGAAAGACATAAATACACGTATATAAGTTAAAGATCACAATCGGTCTCCAAAGTATGAATACATCACTGAGTCACCATATACATGTAATAGTCTCAAAAATCAAAATGTCAAAATAGTACAACTACAATGATAATCCCTATAGCCCCGTCAATCCGGATAGCCTAAGCGAAGCCACCGGAGAACTGCCTATAAGAGAACTCGTCCTGATCATCGTAGTAGTCAGGCTCCGCCTCAGGGGTCACGCCGTCATCTGAAATCAAGACAGAGTCTGGTTGGTGTTTAAAACACCGTCCCGTAACGTGAGAGTGAGTGATCAACTCAGTGGAACAATAAAGCAAATGTTAGCATGTTATAAATTCAATCAAGCAGTAATGATAAAGCAGTAAATCACACACCCCTAAGTACTCTTGTTAATGCAAGAATGGTATGAATGTATGATGAATGCCCTCGCCTACGCTCCCTCAGCGAATTCATCTCACGTTCGCGCATGAACAGCACTATCTCAATGCTTGACCTGCTACACCTGAACGCACGCGTAATGCAGTGCATGGATATGATTACCAAGTTCTTATTAGTCCTTTTCATACAGCAGGGTTGGAAAACTAAGGTACCTCCCTTATATCATTTCCCAACTGATGATCCATTCTAGGGTCGTCAGTCCTAGTAATATCATACGATGTTGCGGTTCTAGGTTACTACAAAGGGCTCATCGCCACGATGCAGTGTAGGCTTAGTTTATATTCTAGTTACTACGTAAGGCTCGTCGCCTCAGCGTAGGCTCAGAGTATGTTCACGGTCACTACAAAGGGCTCGTCACCAAATCAGTGTAGGCCGACAGCTCGAATACAGTGTCCCATACCACCGTATTCGGCTCACGAGCTCTGGTTGGTCATTGGTCACTACGGGTGGACTCGTCGCCCCGGCGTAGGCCGACAGCTCGACCACAGTGTCCCATACCACCATGTCTGGCTCATGAGTCTTAGCGGATCGAGGTACCAAGGTTAATGGAGTTTCACTGGTGAGTTCGGTACCTTAGGTTCAAACAATAGCGTCCATACATGGTGAACATACAATAGGCCAATCGGGTTACTTGGCGAGCTCGACTAATACGAGCGCATATTGTATCGATCGACATGAAGTGCATAAGCATTTCATGTGGCCTAACCACTGCCGACTACCAACACACGACTCGGGTTTGTCAAACACGTCCTATGTGGTGAATAAATCTCAACCACGAACTCAAAGCCTGTTACCGATTGCCTGGACTATACCGTAGTCCCACACACATTCAATGTTAACAACTAAGCATGTGAAGAGGTCAGAACAAGAATAACCAAGTAGTTCGAGCATGTTATCAAGCATGGTATAAGATGTAACATGAACAAGAATCCATACACATGCATTTTGGTAATAAAGCGATTAAACTAATCAACTAACATGGAGGAAATCATACACATCACTAAGGTAGTTGAGAATCCTATCTCAACACCTACTCAAGGCACTACTATACTAAGTACATACTTATACAAGCATTTTCACAAACACTTAGACTACACTTAATAGCCTAGATAACATATATTGGCCCAAACACGTATTAGAACGAATCCTTTCGCCAAAGATTCGTCACACGCATAACTAGAATATACACACGACAGTAAATCATGGCAAACACATTTTTAGATTTTATACGTATATAGTATTTTATACACATACAAGGAATACGCTGAATTCTACATAATATGTACATAACTGAAACACAAAACAGACGTCACATTATACATGCGAAATAACACCCAGATCATGAATCTATCATTATCCGACATTGAAAGTGTTGAAAACCATAACCTAAGCATCTATAGTCCGCACCTTATGCCGTAGAACCGTAACGAACCCGACAGAGACTCTAGGTCTTTGTCAACGATGAAATGGCAACCTATATCACGAGTTAAGTCAGCTATCTCGCCATTTACAACAATTGAAACCCTAGAATAGATTAGGGTTAGGTTTTATTACCTAAGAACGAAGTCAGAATCGCCGGAATAGTGATGTGATAGTGACGGTTAGGCACGTAGAATGGCAGGATAGAGCAACAGGAATCTCCTCCCACTTCTTTCACACTTTCTCTCTCTCTACTCTCTTCTCTCTCCTAGGGTTTTATCAAATTCGTATGGAGTGAATGAGAGAGGGTTTAAGGTCCTTATATAGGCCCAGAACTGATGGGAATGACCCCAGGCCATAGTATACTTAGGTTATGTCCAAAGGAAGGTTGTTCCGTCTCAACGGAGCACTTCCGGAGCCCCCTTAAGCCAAAGGTTGGACTTAAGCTCCCTGACTATGGATCTAGGTCGAGTTAAGTTTTCATTCCAGTCGGGTTCCCTGATCACACATGGTGGACCAGTTTCAGTTCAACGGTCACCGAAACTCGATCAGGGTTACAAGTACACGGACATGTATGGGAAATGTTCCTTGATCCGAGGGTGTTTGGGTCAGATTCCGACAGTCTGATTGCTTATATCTGGCCCGCAAGCTACAAGTCTCAGATTATTTAAATTAGACTTAATTTTCTAAAGAAAACCACGTTTTCTCACACTCTTCACTCCGGGTTTAAGCGAATAGCCTCGGGACACTATTTGGAGTTGATTTCTGAGATGGTTGTCAAGCCCAGTAAGGCAGTCCTAATTATATAATTTCATAGTAATCGGACTTCCGACGTGCGGTCCAGATCTGATACGGAGTTTCAATGTGCTCCCGAGAGCAACTAGGTAATGAGATTGATCCTCGATTTTAGGGTAACCTAGCGTCCATGATTCTACAAGTTTTGGGTCTTGCAGATCGTATTTAAAGTGATTCAAGTGAATTTCACAGCTAATCTAGTTTAACACTTAGTTAAACTCGTCTAATTTCTAAAGGATTTGGTCCTGAGTGATTTCTGCCTGAGGTGGTACTCGGGTCTTTGTACAAAATTTTTCGAGACGTTACAGTTTTTATATTGTTTTCGTGATTTCTTGATGTTTTGTGGTTTTGAGGAATATTTGATTTTTTTTGTGCTTTTGAGAATATGTGATGTTTTTGTGTTTTAAAATTTTTTGATTTTTTTGTGTTGCCAAGGTGTCCCAAACAGGACAATGTTGCGAACCATGATTGGTCTTGCCCTAGTTTGGGATACCAACTGCTATTTACATTGGCATTTTTTTTGAGGCCAGCATTGGTGAATGATTTGCCAGCTGATCAATAGTTAGGGGGATGGCTGACCATCCTTATTCTTTCCCCCTCTTGATCTTGCTGTCCTGCTCTATCTGTTCCTGTGGGTTACCTGTCTCGATGACCATGATGTCTACTGGGCTGGGTTCAGAGTTGAAATCTCATTCGATCTCTTCGCCTAGGAGTTAGAGCTCTTCTAGCTCCTCGGGTTCATCACGTGACGGGATCTTAACATTCGTCCAGTCGAGGGCAGGCCACTTTCCCTTGTCTACCCAATGGATAGGCTGCTTCTGCCCCTTGTGTTGCTGAGCTGGTAGTGGGGCTTTGTCCCCTTGACCATGGGTGGAAGTGAGTGTTTCTCCATTCTTGTCTATGTTCCCTTCAAGGGGCGCTCCCGGTTCTGGGTATCCTGTGGATGACCTTGTTTCCTTGCCCCTAGCCTCATGTGATGGGTTTGTGGGTTCTACCCCTAGCTTTAGATGTGCTTTTGATGTCGTGGGGATCCTATCCCACCTTATTGGTGGCCAGATAGACTCCTTGTTAGCATGTTCTGTGAGTTTGAGTTGCTGGAGTTGGTCCTCAAGAGATATCATCGTATCCTCACAAACTGTTCCAGCTTTGATGAACTTGATGGGTGTGCATTTGAACGGTTGACCCTTCTTTAGCCTTTCAGCCTGATCCTCTGGTGTCGGTTGATATCCCAGTTCTTGTCTTTGCACGTTGGCAGGTGCTGGTTTCACCACCGTACCTTTTTCATGGAACTCGGTACGGTAGTTCAGGATTAATCGCTCAGCAAGGAGGATGACATATTCAGCAGCGAGAGGTCGTGGATTGGCGATTGCGTTCACATTTTCGAATTCAAAACTGTGATAGGATATGTCACCCTTTGCATGTTGAACGTCAATCGCTGGGATGTCGGTTTCTGGGATATTGACCGTCACTGACAGGATGGTTTCTGGTTCGGCCAATACTGAAATGATTCGATTTCCCGAAGGAAATTTAACCCTTTGATGGAGGGTAGATGGGATGGCTCCAACAGCATGGAGTCATGACCGCCCCAACAGAAGGTTAAATGAGGCAGGAATGTCGATGACCTGAAATGTGACAAGAGTCATGTCTGGTCCGATTTGTAGTTCAATGTCGATTTCTGCCTCGACTTGCCTTCCGGAATTATCGAAGGCTCTGACGCTCATGGTGCTGGGCCTGAAAGAAGATGGTTCTATACCCAACCGTTCGGCAGTCCTCAAAGGGCAAACATTTAGGCTTGATCCGTTGTCTATGAGCACGAGTGGGACCTTGAAATCCTTGTGACGGGAAACTATGTTCAACAAGTGCCCATGTTTGCGACCTTCAGGTGGCAATTCCTCATCAGAGAAAGTGATGGCTCATGGTGCAAGGAGTTGTCCAATCATATTTGCCACCATTTCGGGAGGTACGTCAGGAGAGATATGTGCATCATTCAATGTTTTGCAAAGATCTCCCAATGTGATCTTGATGTGCACAAGAGTTCCCAGATGGATATTTGAGCGGGAATAGATTTGAGTTGGGTTGCTATGTCATAAGCAGCATCGGTTTTGCAAGCGGTTCCCGACAAAGCTCCCCGGGTTTCTTTTGGGCTCTGGTTATCCGTCCTGAAATTTCTCCCATTGTTACCCACTTCGGCACATTCAGGGTAATGCCATGGGACTGCTCTTGGGTTATAGGATGGAATCGTTCTTCCTTCTAGGTATATCAGTGGTTCTTGAGACTGAGAGGTTACGACTGGAACAACTTGTGATGGACTTGATGATCTCTCTTGAAATGTGACCGAGTCTTGGTGAGATTTTACAATGGAGTTTTCTTCCTCCACTTGATGTGTGAGAGGCATGTGCTAATTGGTGAGGCATTAGGAAACTTGGTGTTTGGATCTAGGGTGCCCCTTGCAAGGTTAGCGGGCTAAATCGGGGAGGCCTATTGGGAGAATGACGGGTTCAGAATTCGACCTTTTTGGATTTGCCGGGTTTGGGACTGGATGTGCCCCTTGGGGAGCGTGGTGTTGAAGGTATGACTTGGTGGGTGCTAGGGGTGCCTCTTGACAAATGAGAGGCTGAATTGTTGGTGCTGCTTCGAAGAATACGAGAGGCTGTGCTGTTGGTGCCGCTTCGAGGAATACGAGAGGCTGTGCTATTGGTGCCGCTTCGAGGAATACGAGAGGGCCATGCGATGGCGCCTGTTGGTATCCCCATGTCCGATCTGCCGTACCGAGTATGATTGCTTGTATGGAATGATGTGGAGAGGGGTACGTGGGTCGCCCTCCCTCAATGTGGTTGTCAGTAGAGGTACTGGATGTACTGGGTCCTTCTTGATGCGATGACAGGGAATGTTGGAGGATGTTGGCCTGAGCCGCATTGTTAGCTTGTGGAGCGATCGCAGTTTTCTGGCTTTCGATCAGATCTTGGACCGCATGTTTCAAAGAAAAGCAGCGGTCCGTCAAATGGCCAGGAGCCTGATGATATGCGCAGTATTGATTTTCATTGTAACCAGGCGGCAAGGGGTTAGGGGAAGGTCTAGGTTGGAGTGGTGTCAGGAGTTGCTTTTGCATTAACATGGTCAGGACCTGACTGTATGTCTGTGCCAAAGGGGTGAACTTCTTCCCTAACATTGCTTGTTTGTATGGACCTTGCGCATTTCCTTTAGGCTGTTGCTGTTGTTGTTGAGACGACTGTGCCTGATATCCCAATTGGGTTTGCTGTGGTTGGTATTGTCTATTTGACTGTGGCTGGTACTGCCTGTCTTGACGTGGCTCCGTTGTGGAACATATTGGTTGTTTTGAGTATTAGCAACGATGTTGTTAACTTCTGTAGTGTGCTGTGCGGGAGCAGTGCTGTTTCCATTCCCATATCCAACGGGTTTCCTCTCGATTTTGTTTCTTTTGATTGAGGGGGCCTGGTGCAGTCATGGGGAAATGGTTCCCGCCCTAATCCCGGCTTCGACTTGTTCTTCAGCCCGGATGAGCTGAGAAAAGTTGACGTATGGATATGAGATCAGATACCTTGAAATGCTGGGATTTGCTGAATGTACGATCATGGATATCTGCTCCTCATCATCGATGGGGTTTCTCATTCGAGCTGCCATGGCTTGCCATCGTCCTACGTAGGCTGATAAGGACTCATCACTTTTTTGTCTCAAGGCAGCTAGATCAGATCTTCTCGGAGCCATGTTCAGGTTGTACGAGAACATGTCAATGAATGCCTGGGAGAGTTTTTTCCAGGTTCTGATTTGATGGCTATCTAGCAAGGTGTACCAATCCAAAGTGTCACCCTTAAAGGATTTCTAGAAAAGCTGTATCAAGGCTCCATCGTTCCCTGCTATCGCATTGAGTTCCCCAAAAAATGCTTTTAAGTGTGCTGTAGGGCACCCACTACCGTCATACCTTTTGAATTTTAGTACCTCGAAGTTTGGAGGTACCCGGGCATCTGGGAAGGGACAAAGATCCCTGAACTTGGTGGATGGATGATCCACTCCTTGTTGTCTTTGTAGCTGATTTTGCACCATTTGTAACTGTTCTCGTAGTTCCTCAATTTCTGACTTGCCCTGTTGCGGATATCTTGCCCCTTGCTGTAGGGCTTGTGCTGCTTCCTCTTCATATGGATCAAGAATGGGTGGTTACTGGAAAGATGGTGGACTCTCGATGGTGGGAGGTAGCTGAAATTGAACACCGCTCCCTTTCGAAGAAGGGTGTGATGTTCGAAAATGGCTCCCGCCTGGGGTATCTGCCGTCTCCGGAATGTTACTCCCATTAGGGAGAGTGAGCTGGACTCGAAACTGGCCCCCTTCATGGGCATCCGCCAGTTCTTGTCTGTGGTTGCCATGTGTTGTAACCGAATTGTTGTGATGTGTTGAGTAGAGATGTGTGAGAGGATTGCTCCTAATTGTTGGCCGTTGTTGATCTTGTGCTGAATCTTCTGGGAGAGGGAGCACAAGATTTACTGGAGGAATAAGAGAGAAGACAAAAGGTGTCTGAGGGAGTGAACTATTTTGTACGCTAAACTGGGTCACCTGTGTATTTGGTGTAGCATTTGGCACTAGACGAAGTAGTAACTCTTGCATTGTTCGAAGGCTTTAAACCATTTCTTACATAGTGGTATTGACTTGTGGGTCTGTTTGAGCTGCCGGTAGTGGTGCGGGTGCAGGTGCGGGTGCGGGTGAGGATGTTTCGGGAGTTGGTTGAGGAGTTGGTTCTTCTTCATGGGTAGGTTGAGAGGCCATGGCTGCACGTGATCGAGTGGTCATGGTTCGATTCTCTGCCTAGGGAAGAATAGGCCGAAGATCTTTTTTTTTTTAAATTTTTTTGTATAAATGCAAAGATGATGTCCCTTGAGATTGAAATATCACACGTTTTCGAGTCGGGTCTCAACTAGTGCGAGCTAGCATTTCCCCAGTGGAGTCGCCATTCTGTAGACACTAAAAATTGGCGCCCACGCTGATTTGTACGGTAATGTTTTGATGATGGGGGTGATTAGGCTGATTTATGAATGTTGGAGTCGCCACTAGCCGAAAAAAATCTTAGAATCCCGCAGTCGGCTAGAACTCACAGAATATGTAAGGTTGGAGAAATCCGAAGACTCTCCTACCTCAGAGTGACTCCTGATCTGCGATCCGGGATTCTGAGTAAGGGACCTCGGTTACAAGGAGGGAAGGTGTTAGGCACCCTCTTTACCCGTACAAACGTATGGTCTCTACTTAGTGTGGTAGAAATTTATAGGAACGGAATTCACAGATCCTTACGATTTGACCAGGAAGGTGTCTCAATATGAGGCTATGCTTCAAGAGTCAATGAAACAAAAGAATTCATTGATAGAAGACATATTATTATAACCCTAATTATGATGTTGTAGTAGCTAAAATAGTTGCTAAACAGCCATTCGCATGTTCGGCTTTTGTTAAAGCACAGACAACGGTGACTTCTAATCAGAAGTTCAACGATCGTACACTTTTGATATTTCTCATGCTGATGAAATCTTTGATATTATATTAGCTGGCAAATTTATCAAAATTCTAATTAATCATAAGATTCTGATAGCCATTTTTTTTATATTGTAAATAGCATGAAACTCAGTCGCTTTCTACTAACAAATGTGTTGTTTTCAGGAATGTTATTTAAGATAATATCAATAAAGGGTTGTTAAAATTCCCTTAAAAATAAAATGAATCAATGTTGATCAATATCAATCAATTCCCATCCAACAAAAAGATCAATATGGCCACCATCAATCCTCAAAGGTTGTTTTGACCATGAAAAAAGATTGATATTGGAGTTCAAATGAATCATCCCAACGAACAACACTGCATGAAAGGCGTGAGGCCTGAAACAACGGTCGACCAGACCAAAGCATATTCATGTGTAACAGTGTTAAATTATTAGAACCTTTGTGATAAATGTGCAGAGCCAATTCGGTCGGGTGAGAAATCTTATTGACCGAAATATCCATTGTAGCAACCAACCAATCTGAATTATGAGGAAAAAAGTCTCTTCTGCTCTCAGAAGGACAAACACGTCAGCAATTACTCTGGGACTTTTCAAGGGCCAAAGATGGTTAAATGTTGGCCTAGCCGAGAAGGTGTTTAGAAAAGGTCAAGCCATCCAAAATTTCTAGTGATGCCTAAGGAGATGACTCATACTCAGAAGCAACGTTGGCGAAGACAATAGGCAGCAAAGAGGAGGCAATTAATCATTGCTTTAGATCAATCCCAGAAGTATCAGCCAACTCGACCAAAGTTGGTAATGCTAAAGTCAAAATGAAAACAACAAATACTGACCGATATGAAAGAATCAACCAAATTTCATGCGGATCATGACTCGGTCGAATATCCTAGTTACGATAAGACAATGATGAACATGGAAGGATCGACCGAATACCTCAACAATGAGGAATTCTCGGATGATCTTCTTATTGAAGAATTGTTTGCTAAAGAAAAAGAGCTAGAATCTTCTTTAAAACAGAAAGAGAAAGTGAACGAACCTGCATATGAATTTGATACTCAACCGAATTCGAAAACACCTAGGGGAAATGCTCAAATTTGGTCATACAATTTGGACCATTGTCATTGATTCCATTGGATTGTAATATGGTGCTGACTTTGCAAGTTTTTAGGCAAAACCATCTTAACCAAGCACAACGGAAGGAGATATGGAAAAATTGGGCTTACCGATAATTATACAACATGGATCTTTTGACTCTGGAGAGGAACCAAAAAGGGTCAACCATTACGGTCGAACCACGGTCCCCTTCTGGAAAAAATTATTATTGAAAGGTCGAATCTTACAATGACCCAACATTTAAAGTCATCGTATATTTCCGTTCACTTAGAAGGATGTCTAATCACTCGGATTTTGGTTGACAACGGAGCTGTTGTTAACATTCTACTAGCCAAATGATGACTAAACTTGAAAAGACTCAAGAAGACCTCATCTAGACCGAGGTCACGATGAGTAATTTCGCTGAAGGAATAATGCAAGCACATTGTATTTTACCAGTCGAATTAATGGTGGGAACTAAGAGCGTCCTGCCACTTTCTTTGTGGTTGATACTTCATCAAATTATAATGCTTTGCTTGGAAGAGATTGGATTCATTTGTTCTCATCCATCCCATCATCATTACACCAGTTCATGATTTTTTGGAATCAAAATAAAGTAGAACTGGTTTTGGCTGATAATAACCGTTTTTAGCTATGTCTAATGTAGCTAGAGCTTATTTCTATGGAGATGAGACAAGAATAGTAAACCAACTGGCATTAATGCTAGACTTCACCTTGATAATATCGTACATGATATTGTTACCATGATTCGATTGAATGAGGAGTTGTCGAAGGCTATAGTCCCTTCTGTGCAACTACAAGGTGCACGATTGAAAAAATCTCATGATGAAACAATCATCGGTCAAGGTCGAGTTCACAACCAGAGTGTTGTAGCTTAAGGAGAGCTTATGAAACTATGATGATGGGTGTTTTGTTGATATGGCCGACGTACTTGTATCGGCTGATTAGAAAACTAAAGATGGTATTAAAATGAAGAATTTGAAGTTGATCCTTTGATAGAACTAAATATGGGAATAAAACAACATCCCAAACCTATTTTTATAGTAGATTGATAGATTCCCAAACATATGTCAAACTCTTTAAGTAATACTTAAAGAGTTTGTCGATTGCTTTGCTTGAAATTATCATGAGTTGCCTGAACCGAACCAACATCTGGTCGAATACAGGTTACCCATGAATGAGGGATATCGATAACATAAGTATCCGCCTAAATGGATGATGACCAAGATAACGCAAAAGATTAAGGAGGAAATCGAGCGGCTTTTGAAAGTATGTTTCATTAAACCTATTAAAAATGCCAAATGAATTTTGAACATAATACCAATTATCAAGAATTACGGTAAACTCAGAGTGTATATTGATTTTTGGAATTTAAAATGAGCCACACCAAAGGATGAGTATCACATGCCTATGGTCAATCAGTTGATCGATCGGGCAGCTGGGTATTAAATGGTATCCTTTATGGATGACCATTTATGATATAATGAAATAAATATTGCAATAGAAGATGTCCTAAAAACAACTTTTAGATGTCCTGGTACTTTAGGTATGTTGTGCTAGGTTACAATGCTTTTTGGTCTTAAGAATGCCGGATCTACCTATCAAAGAGTCATGAATGCCATTTTCCATGATATGATTGGATGGTTCATAGAATTTGATGTCTATGACGTAGTGGTCAAATTAGCTAGTGTGACCGAGCATATCGACCATTTACAAAAATCGTTCGAGAAAATGGGGATTCATAAATTGAAAATGAACCATTTTAAATGTGTTTTTGATGTATCATCCGAAAAATTTCTGGGCTTTATGGTATATCAGAGAGGAATTAAGATCGATTAACGCAAAGCACAAGCAATAGAAGAAGCTCAATCGCTAAAAACCAAAACTGAGTTGGAAAGATTTTTTTGCAAGGTTAACTTTATGCGGCGATTTATTTCCAATTACGTCAGAAAAATAATGTATTTTTTCTTTGTTGAAGCTAAAACAATGGGATGAGTTTAAATGGAAGACATAACATTAGTTAGCTTTCAACCGCATTAAAGAGTATTTGTCCAAGCCATTAGTATTAATGCCACTATTAAAGGGTCGACCACTGAAGTTGTATATCTCAACTTCAGCAGAGTCGATTGGAGCATTATTGGTGCAAGATGATGATAATAAAAAAGAGCGCGTGGTTTATTATCTTAGATGAATATTATTAGATATCAAGGGCATTATTATACTATAGAAAAGTTATGTTTATCTTTATACTTTACGATTACGAAATTACAACATTATTTGTTGGCCAAGACAGTCAATGTAATAGCAATAAATGATCTAATAAAATGGTTGAATTGGTAAATAGATTCTTGCATTGTCCAGATTTAATTTGGTTTATGTGCCATAAAGGGCTGTAAAAGGACAAGTCATAACATATTTTCTAGTCGATCATCCTTCAGATATAGAAGGAAAACTTCCTTATGAGGCCTTACATGTATATATGGTTTGTCGGTCACCATGAAAACTAATATTTGACGATTCAAGGACCAACAAAGGATCAAGAGTAGTGATTATTTGGATCGATCTAGTTGGTAAAAAATAAGAATTGGTGTTCTAAATCGAGTTTGATTGTATTAAGAATCAAGCTAAATATGAGGCTTCAATAATCGGTATAGAATTATTGACTGATTTAGGAGCAAAATAAGTATTGATTATGGGCAATTTCTTCTTAGTAATAAGCCAACTTATTGGTTTGTTTAATTGTTCAAGTACCACTTTACAGTCATAATATTTGTTGGTAATAGAATTGTTAAGTAGATTTGACGAGGTTGAGGTAAAACATATATTTCGTGAAAACAATATTGATTCCAACGAAATGACACAATTAGCATCAAGACTTAAAATCACGCAAGGATTTGTAGAGAGAACGATAACGGTTCAAAGGTGATCCTTACCCTCAGTGTTTTAAAGGGAATAGACCAATGAAATTTACCTGGTCGAGACGAGTAATGATGATCAAAGAGCTCCAATTATAAAATATCTTCATTCTTCACAGACAAAGGTCGGTCGAGATATTAAGAGGTCAGTTGTAAACTATGTATTGATCGATAAGGAGTTGTATAAAAAAGGGATCAATAAAGTGTTATTGTAATGTTTGAGTAAGAAAGCATCTATGTTGGCCATAGGCGAAGTACATAAATGAATTTGTAGAGCACACTAGGTCAAAAGGAAGATGAGACTTATGCTTCGATGTTATGAGTATTTCTGGCCAAACATATCAGCCGATTGTGACTATGTTAAAGGATGTGAAACATGTTAGAAACACAGGCCAATACAACATATGCTTGCGATCTAATTATATCCTATTATCAAACCTTGACCATTTCGAGGATGGGCTATTGATTTGATAGGAAGATTTACCCTTTGTCGTCTAAGGGGCACAATTTTATTATTGTGGCAACCGATTATTTCACCAAGTAGGTAAAAGTAAAGCTAATGTTATGAATAGATCATTAGAAAATTATTGAGCTTATTCATACTCATATAGTTAATCAGTTTAGAATTCCTGAATCAATCACGATGAATCGAGGAGCGACATTTTCATCCAAGTAGGTGAAAGTAATGGCCAATGAGTACAATATTAAGTTGATGCATTCATCACATTATTATGCTCAGGCCAACGGCCAGGCCGAGGCTAATAATAAGGTTATTAAGAATATATTTTACAAAAAAATAATTGATGGAAATTCTAAACAGTAGCATGTTAAGTTATAAGATGCTTTTTGGGCGTATTATAATTCGTTATGAACAAGCATAGAGATGAGTCCATTTAGACTGGTAAATGGACACGATCGTGTGTTGCCATTAGAAGTAATTGTCCCATCATTGTGGGTAGTATATTAACCGAATTTGATCCCAGCCAAGTTCACATAAGCTATGCTAGTTGAACTTAATGACTAAAATGAAACTCGGCTGTAGGCTTTGGATTCTATTATGACAAACAATACCAGAGTTGCTCGAGCATACGGTAAAAATGTGAAAAAGATAGCTTTTGATGAAGACATTATGGTTTAGAAAGTAATATTTCCTATCAGAACTAAATATGTTGCATTCTATAAATGGTCACCTACATGCGATGGAACATACATTATGGTAAAAATTCTTCATGAAGGAGCTTATGTTCTTCATGAATTGGATGATAATATGGTAAAAAAATCTGATCAATGGTCAATTCCTAAAAGTGTATCATATCATTTTATGGGAAATATAAAAAAAACATGGAAAAAAGTGGTTAGAATAATCGTAAAGGGTTTTTTATTTTTTAAAAAGACTAAAATCGATTGACAAACTAGAGTAAACAGAAATATAAAAATAGTATACTAATGGCTGAATATTAGCAAAAGATGACTGACTAGCCAATTAGATCTATATAAAAGAGAAAAAGAGAAAAGTGAAGGCTCGTCCAGAGAACGGATTAAGCATACGCAACTTTCATCTCCTTGAATTCCTTAATAACGCGTTCTCTTATGAGTTCGATTGTTTTTCTTTAAGCCTTACAAGATTCTCTACTTTCTAAACTCGGTTGAGAAAGCACATAACTTGGTCAATCTAGCAACCGATGACATCGGCCTTGTGCTCTGCTTCTCTCTTCCCTTTGCCGCTTTCAGGTGACTGAGTTTAGTAAAAGATCAATCTGAGAGTTGATGAAGTTCAGGAAGGTTTGGAGGTATTCCGAACATCTTCCAGGATAGAGTTGTTCAGTCTCTTGGGGGTCATCACTGATCTCTCTACGTTGAACTTACAAAGTTCTCAACATCACCTTGTTAAAGTGATGTTGCCAAGTCTAATGCATGTGGTTACTAAGCCCAATTGTACTGGTTAGAAAGTATGTTGGTTTCCTTGTGAATGGCAACACGTTCATTCGTATGAGCATCAAGATCTTTCAGATCTTTCTTGACATCGAAATATGCATCCCTGATGCTCTAGAGTTTTGTCAAAGCATCCAAAAGTTCACTTTAGGGAGCATTATCCATGATAGTTGTTTCGACAAGAAAACCAATGCGTTCGATTTGGGGGAGTTATTCAATGATAACAAAGAAAAAAATGAGAGAACAATGATCACAAGAAGTCTATTCTGAATTCATTTACATCCTCAGATTCCCTTGATTCTGAAAACAAAGTACAATCAATCAAAGCAATGAATGAAAGATAAGACAGTCCGATAGCAATTTCGGCAGCATTTCGACGCTTTTGATGTTCCTCGCCAAGGCGGAAAGGTTATGCGGGCTTGAAACCCTTGATCTAACCATTGAGATTAGTTCTAATCATCCTTCCGTTCATTCGTCCTTGATCTGACCGTAGAGATCAGTTCTGATCATCCTTTCATTCATTCTTCCTTGATCTGACCGTTGAGATCAGTTCTGATCATCCTTCCTTTCATTCTTCCTTGAAACCCTCGAAATGTGGAGCGAACATCCCTTGAAATGTGGAGCGGCGATCATCCCTTGAAATGTGGAGCGATGATCATCCCTTGAAATGTATAGCGGCGATCATCCCTTGAAATGTGGAGCGATGATCCCTTGAAACGTGGAGCGATGATCATCCCTTGAAATGTGGAGCGATGATCATCCTTTGAAAGACCAGAATATAGCTCCTTCGGAGAACTTGCTGCGTTCTTAGCTTATTGGCTAAGTTTAGTCGTATTGCCCAGCTTTAAATGGGCAGATGCTGTTCGTCCAAGCGTTTTTGTTGTGGTTGGAGCTTTAGCAGAAGGCCATAAATACTCTCTTGCTCCTCCAGTATTATGTTCTATTTATAGAGCCCTTGGAGAGGTAGCTACTCACGTGAAAGATCCTATTCTTGGGGCTTCGTCTGCACATACTTCTTGGCATTACATCACAGGGTGGCTAGGGGTCTATTTCCCTTGGACTTTTGAGGCTCCAGAGCAAGCATATACTCATCCTTCTCACCTTCCACTCTGGTTCTTTCAGCAAAGAGCGATGGCAAAAAGAGCGAATGAATGGGTTGCCAATAAAATTCGAGATGACAATCAGATAAACTTCTTTCAATTCCACCCTTATCGCTATACCGAAGATACAGATATGGTGGACCAAGAAACGCTTACTGCAGCAGAGAGAGCTTTCTTTTTTTCTATTCGCTCATGCAGTTTACCTCTTCGGGAAGGAACAAAATTTTGGAGAGAACCTTACTACCCCAGTCGCTTTGCTTGTCAATTTGGTTATGATCAGACCGTGCCTCAGGACTGCGGGTTGGTTACTAGAAAAATGCGCTGTTATGGAACTGGTCCTCTTAACTGGGCCATGATATGGAAACAACTGCTGAATGGCTGCGTAGGATCTCTTTTCATAATTCCAGGTTGTAATCGCATTGTCCGTACATCATATAGCTGGATGCGATGGTGGGATCACCAATCATACTTGGTCACTAAATGCTTGCCAGTGGATTCTTCTATCTTTCTTCATCCGCCCAGGCTGAAGGGCAGAAATTTAGAGAGCGGAATCGGCTATGTTCCAGAAAAGAGCCATGCGTCTCATCTTGGAGAAATTTGTAGGAAGATATCATTGGAAGACCCTATCCGTGAAATCAAGCCCATCAACACTTTGGATGGCTGGTTTGCTCATGGAGTTCTGAGGGAATTTGAGAAAACTCGTCGGGATTTCTCAAATCAAGCCGCAAATGATGCTGAAGGTACATCTTCTCCTATTCCTGCAGAGACTGCAGCGGCTCAAGAAGGACCAGCTGTTGGTACTTCCTTATCTCCTCCACAACCCCTTGGTCCTAGTCCATCTTCCCCAATGACTAGATCAAAAACACGTTTGCAAACATCATCACCTATTCTTCCAGAAAGGACTCGCCAAGCATCCGCTTCCCCTATTCTTCCAGAAAGGACCCGTCAAGCATCCGTTTCCCCTACAGTCCAAGAGCCTATTCCGGAAAGCAGCCAACCCGTTTCTTACAAAGGGAAGCAAGTTGTTATTGAAGAAGCTGATGAAGAAGTTTTAGAAGATGAAAGTTCAGCTTCATCGTCAGATACTACTGAATCTTCACAATATGAAGACAGCGAGGATAACGACAGCTGTGAAGATAAAGATGATGACTTTGAAGAAGGCGAAGTTGACATTGATGGAGATGAGGAAACAGCTGCAAAAGAGGTCGAGATGGAATCTTCCCCTGCAACCGTTAAGACTCTTCTCGGTGTGAATGATCCTACTAAATCTCCTGCAGCTGAAGAAAATGAAGAGGAACCTTTAGATTATGGCGAATATGGGTATTCACCAGGTAATGATTTAATTTCCACATGCATATCTATCTATATTTTAACAATTAATTATTTTATTCTTATGTCTCCTTTTCATTACGTCTCCTTTTTTAGGTGCTCAAGTTGCAGAAATAGGTGTTGTCTCTTCAGCGAGTCCTCTTGTGGTATCTTCACCAAGAGCACCTATAGTTCCATTGGTAGTACAAAGAGTAGTGGCTCGTGAAATCATATTTCCCACAGAAACTACAGACTTGCCAACTCCGGCTACCAGAGATTCAAGCACAGAAGCTAGAGCACCATCTTTTGCTGATATGGTGGAACTTGGTCTTTCCATGACTCAGAGAGCTTCTGCCTCTGTAGGTCATATCCAGGTGACAGGTACATATTTATGCACTGATTATCTTCATTCACGACTACGTATTTCATAATAATATTTTGAATATCTTTCTTCTTTTACTATAGGAACTCATCCTTGCAGTGGTGCGGCCAGTTCTGATTCTGTGGCCACTACTTCTGAATTGTCATCCTTTGCAAAAATCCCTGTTCATAAAATGCTTATAGTGAAACATTCTTTGTTAGCAATAATTCATATCTTCAGAAATCCCGATCAATGGTTGGATTTGGATGTTGCTATAGAGATTTTGGAGAGCTCTGCCAAGATGGCTAGACTCAACATATCTCCTTTGCGTGATTCACTCCTCAAGTTTCGCGATTCAGTAATTTCTCTGGCGTCGGTAGAGAACGTTACAATTACCCCTGAGATTTTAGAGTACAAGAAGCAGCTGGCTGCATCTCAAGAACAAGCCTCTCTGACAGCTTCATCAATTTCTAAACTTGAACAAGAGCATATGATTATTCAAGATCAATTAAAGATTCATATTGATGAAAATAAGACTATCCAAGATCGTATTGCAGCCCTGAAGGAAGAAATTTCTCAACTGGAGAGAAGGAATCATGAAAAAGCTTTGATCATTCAAGATGTTGAAGAAAGGATACAGGCGAATGTTCAATCCATTAATATTGAAAAATCCGCGCAACTTCAAAGTAAAGGAATGATTGCTTCTCTGGAGAATAAACTTGCTGGCGTCCCTGATCAAGCGAAACTTATTCTTGAAGAAAAATCTAAACATGATGTAGCCCAGACACAGTTGAAAGAAGATTTGCGCAGATATTCGGAAGCAGTGGGAATTACAGAAGATCTTTAAAACATGTAATTTTGAACATGTGATTTTTGTTCTCATGTTTTTTTTTTGGACATGTTTTTATGAAAGCATTTTGAGATGTTTATAATAGCATTTTCTCATTGCATGTTGATGACATTTATACTAACATTATCAAATTATATTCGTACTTTATATAATAATTTCATTACATCCTTTAAAATTTCTAAACCTTTTATGCTTTGTTAGTGCAGGATTCTCTATGTGAGTATTTAAATTGGCGGTACTAAGTTTCAATTTAATTAGCCACACACAGTTTAAGCTCATGAGTAGTGGAGCGTGCGCACACACACAGTTTAAGCTCATGAGTAGTGGTGCGTGCGCACACACACAGTTTAAGCTCATGAGTAGTGGAGCATTTATGGGTCTTATGTGATGGCCACTGTAACTCTCTAGAGTTCGCTTTTGGGCTTTTCACTGCCTTGAGCTCACGGCCAAGATCCATCAGAGGGGCCCATTGATGCTACCGGGCGGTGAACTGTTGGTTTTACGCACAGGGTTGGCCATGGTAACTCTCTAGAGTTCGCAGGGCTCGCAAGGCTACCTTTGGGCACCAAATCTAGGGTCGCCAGTCCATCAATGAGTAGGTTTAAGCCCTTCCTCACGAGTTACTACTGAAATCAAACCCTAGATCTGGAGGGTCTTACGCATGGTTGGCATAAAGCTTGTTACCTGTCACCGTTTTCTTGATTATTTTGATAATCATTTGTTAAATGCTTTCGCTAATCCATTGGCCGGAGGATAGTAAGGTGTTGAAAACGAATGCTGGATGCCGAACTTCTGACACAACTTTTCCATGCCTCTATTTTTAAAAGGGGTGCCATTATCAGTGACGATCTTTTTCGGAATACCATGACGGTATATTATAGCATGTCGAATGAAATTGACCACACCTGTCTCTTTAACATTACACAAGGCAATTGCTTCGGTCCATTTGGAGAAATAGTCTGTTGCTGCCAGAATATACTGTTTTCCTTTAGATGAAGGGGGATTTATAGGACCAATCACATCGAGTCCCCAGGCTGAGAAAGGCCAAGAAGTAACAGATTGATGTAAGTCTTCTGGGGGAACATGTATTACATCTCCGTGTATTTGACATTCATGACACCGCTTTGCATATTCTATCGCATCTTTGAACATAGTAGGCCAATAATAACCCATTCGATGTACTCTATGGCACAAATTTCGGCCGGCTTGATGTGCTCCACGTTCACCTGAATGTGCCTCCCACAGCATTTGGTTTGCTTCTTGCTTGTCTAAGCATCTAAGCAGCATTCCATTGTAAGATTTTCTATACAATACTTCACTGCATATGACAAATTTACCCGATCATTGCTTAATCTGCTGCCTTTGTGCATTATCTTCTGGCAAGATA
The DNA here is from genome assembly GCA_021015155.1 of Magnolia officinalis. Taxonomy (NCBI): domain Eukaryota; kingdom Viridiplantae; phylum Streptophyta; class Magnoliopsida; order Magnoliales; family Magnoliaceae; genus Magnolia; species Magnolia officinalis. The sequence goes on from JAJHSJ010000001.1 coordinate 43,163,490, forward strand.
TTATACTTGAGATAATCAATGAAAGGCTGACGCCAATCATCTATCATTACTTCTAGACAAGATATAGGAAACATTTCAACAGTTTCTTCAATAACCTCTGCAGATGGCAGGAATCTTCTTTCTTCTATAGTTACCTGAAGAGGACTTCGATTTGTGCAGGACAGAGCTGCTGCCAGACCGGCTAGAGCGTCCGCTTTTGCATTCTCAGAGCGTGGTATGTGTTTAATTTCTACATGACGAAATTGTTCAAGCAACTTTTGTGCCTTCCGATAATAGGGCAGAAGTTCTTCTTTCCTTACTTCGAATTCTGTTGTCAACTGATTTACAATCAATTTAGAATCTCCGAAGATATGCAATAATTTTATTTCCATTTGCTGGGCTATTTCCATTCCGATGATAAGAGCTCTGTATTCAGCTTCATTGTTTGTGCATGCGGTGCCCAATGTGAAGGAATATGGCAATAAATCGCCTTGAGGTGTAATGAATATTATTCCTGCCCCCGCTCCCGATATTCGAGCAGCACCATCAAAATACATTTGCCAAAGATTCTGAGATTCAGCCAACATAACCTGTTCATCTGGAAATTCGTCATTGATTTCTTCACTTTCTGCTATAGGATGTGCTGCGAGGAAGTCTGTCATGGCTTGTCCTTTTACTGCTTTCGCCGGTTTATATGAAATAGTATATTCTGATAGCAATAACATCCACTTGGCTAGTCTTCCCGACAACATTGGCCTGGTCATCAAAAATTTTATCGGATCTGCTCTTGAGATCAGAGTTATATCATGGGAGAGACAATAATGCCTCAACTTTTGTACAACGAATATCAGCGCCAAACATTCCTTCTCGATCGAAGAATAATTGCATTCTGCCCCCATCAATGTTCGGCTTAGATAATAAAGAGCAGTCTCTTTTCCGGCTTCGTTCACCTGTGCTAACAAAGCACCCAAAGAATTTGTAGCTGCAGATGTATATAAGATAAGTGGCTTACCTTTTATTGGAGCTGTTAACACCGGCGGCTGTTTCAATAATTCCTTGATTGAGTCAAATGCATTTTGACAGACGTGATCCCATACAAATTCTGTATCTTTCTTCATTAACCGAGAAAATGGCTGACACCTTCCCGCGAGATTTGAAATGAAACGGCGAATGTATGCCAATTTTCCTTGTAAGCTTTTTAATTCCTTCAACGCCGTTGGTGGTGGCATATTTTGAATAGCCTTAATTTTTTCCGGATCAATCTCGATCCCTCTATGTCGTACAACAAAGCTGAGGAACTTGCCAGAAGATACTCCAAATGCACACTTAGTAGGGTTCATTTTTAGTTGCTTTTTTCTAAGACGACGGAAGACTGATGTTAAATGTTCGCGGTGTTCTTGATGATCTCCCGACCTGACCACTAAGTCATCAACATAGCATTCGACATGTTTATGCATCATATCTTGAAAAATGTTTTTCATCGCCCTTTGATATGTTGCCCCAGCATTTTTGAGACCGAAAGGCATAACTTTATAACAATAAATTCCAAGTGGCGTTCTGAAAGCCGTTGCCTCTTCATCTTCAGGTGCCATCCTGATTTGATTATAACCCGCGTATCCGTCCATAAAGGACATAATAGCATACTGAGTAGTGCTATCAATTAATAATTCTGTTATCGGGAGAGGGAAGTCATCTTTTGGACATGCTTCATTCAGATCTCTGAAGTCGATGCATACTCTAATCTGCCCATTCTTCTTTTTCACCGGAACAATGTTTGATATCCACTTAGGATATTTAACTTCTCTGACGAATCCAACCTTTATTAATTTATTTACTTCTTTTTCGATTAATGGAATCAGGTCTGGGTGGAATCGCCTTTGTGCTTGCTTTACTGGTTTCTTTTCTTTGGAAATATTTAATCGATGCATTGCTACAGAGGGTTCCAATCCTGGCATTTCTTCATATGTCCAAGCGAAGACGTCTTTATTTTCTCTGAGAAGCTGGCCATATTTCTCAAATTCCTGATCTGAAAGACTGACACTGATAAATGTGTTCCTTGGCTCTTCTGCTGTTCCCAAATTTATTTCTCGCAAGCCATCTATCGTCGGCTGTCCCCCGTCTTCTATTTGTCTTGGAGCGCTTTCAGGACACTTGACTACCTTAGCATCTTGTTCTGACATCTGTTCGGCTGGAGTCATATTTACTGATACCATATTTACTGATGATTCTGCTCCTAATCCTTGGAATTTTCTCCGTTTTTCTTGATTAACTCCGAGAGGGATTTGAATTCCTTTCCCATGATTCAATCCAGTGGGCTTGTCACAATCAAAACCCATATTTCTCATGATTTTCTTGCTTACTGCACTGTATTTTCTCAAATTCTGCGGTGCTAACTCTCCGTGATATATATTGCTTGTGTTTTCATTCTTCACCTCTGCTGCAACGTGGAACTTTATTGCTTCAGGATATTTAGCACTGGCTCTGACTTGAAATGTGCCTGGGGCGGCTGCAAATGGCTTACATCTTTCGATATTGGGTAAGGGCATCGTGTAATTGGACTGTAAGACTTTCAACTGTTCTGTCGACAACAATGTCAACGGCGGTTGTCCTGGTTGTCTCAGGCGCTTTGGTACAAAATAGAACTTTTTCCTTGCTTTTGTAGTCTCAGGAGATTCCGCCCTTTCTTCTCTAGCTTTATTTATTTGGACATCTTTCAAGACTCTCTTTCCATCATCATTTCCCGCTTCTTTAGAGAAACATTTATAATAGCTAGCATCCGCAAAGAAAGACTCAGCTTCTGTATATGGTTTCGCATCAGCCATTACTTTACACTACATTCCATCCTTATAGTATTTGAAACATTGCTGTAGAGTAGAAGGTACAATATTGTACTGATGTATCCATGGCCTGCCTAAGAGAAGATTATATGTCGTCACAGCATTTATAACATGACATACAACAGTAGTAAGTAGTTCTCCCACTTCCAATATTACTGTAATTTTACCGAGTGCGCGTTGTCCATCTTGATTAAACCCTTGTATCATCATTCCGCTGGGGCGCAAATCTGAACGGCGGTAACCCAATTTAGTGATCATGGAAAGTGGCAAAAGATTCACTGCTGACCCATTGTCTATCATGATTCGTTTTATCTTCTTTTCGCAAATGTACCCTTCTATCATCAATGGCCTGTTATGTTCTGTTTCACCAATTAAGTCATCATCAGAGAAAGATATTACTGGTAGACAATCCACCTTTTCCTTGCTTCTTTCATTCTTCATTTCTGTCAGTAAAGTTTCTCTCACATCGTGATCAGACAGTGCTTGAATCAAACTCTGTCGAAACTCTTCTGATAACTTGAGCGCATCATAAATACTCAAACGTGCCGATATACCTTTCAAGTGACTAACTACATCGTAAGCCACTTTTGTCGCTGTATCTTCATTTCTACTTCTATCCTTGATGTTCTGTCTTTCAGTCACTTCTTTCCTTATAATTTCTGCTTTTTGCTTTACCGGACTTGTTATCTGCTTCCCCGATCGCAACGTAATCATTGTCGCATTTCTTATCGGCCTTCGGTCTCCCTTCTCTCTCATTCCCGAGTCTTTTCTTGAATTGACAATACATTTACTGTCGCCCTTGTATTCTTTCCTTTGCTTTCGCTGGTTATTATATCCCTCTATTTATCATTCGCTGTATGATGCACTTTAACGTGTAACAATTTTCTGTCGGATGTCCCACTAAGCGATGATAACGGCAAAAGTTTCTTTCTCGAGTTCTCGTCACATTTCAGGGCGTTTCGGTTCTGGTAATTCCAGGGTACCTGCTTTTAACAATTGTTGCATCATAGGCACCACGTCCTCTTTATCAAACTCAAATCCTTCATGAGAATCGAGCATTCTAAGCTTTTTTCCACCGTATCTGTCCCTTGATTGATTCCAGTTTTCTCTTCCTTCCGGCCTTTTGTCTCTTGAGCCCTTCGCCTCTTGATTTTTCTTATCCCGATCGATGGTGTTGACGGTTGTCCTGCCAGGTATTCTTCTGACAGTTTCATGATGAAATGCTGGCATCTTACGAGTCATTAATTCCAATGCATGGGCTTTGGTAGCCAAATCGCGAAAGGTTCCGATATCAGCGCTGGTGAGTCCGAAAGCAATTCCTGTTTCCATAGAGTTCAGACACATTTTGACTTGTTCCTTTTCTTCCGGCAACTGCCTACACGATGCCCCCAGTGTCTTCCATCTGTCTATGAATTTTTCAACTGGTTCTCCTTCTCGCTGTCGTACTGAAGCTAATTCTGTGATACTAACATCGCGTTCTGATGAGAAGAAGTTTGACATGAAAGCATCTTGCATTTCTTCCATGTGCGTATAGATCCTGGTGCTAAATTTGAATACCACCTGAAAGCTTTACTTGTCAATGATGATCCAAATAAGCGTAAACAGTATTGAGGTATTGTGGAGAAGTTTCCCATGCTGGTGATGAAATGCATCAGGTGTTCTTCTGGTGATCCTTCCCCATTAAATTTCTGGAAATCTAGATGCTTAAAATTGGCTGGAAACGGAACATCCTCTACCTCTCTCGGGTAGGGTGTTCGGTATCTGAAGTGACCGGTATTCGCTCGCTCCCTTTCTATTCTGACTGCTTCTTCGACGACTTGTCTTACATCATCCTGCGTTATAGCCTTGTTGCTGGAACTGATCCTCGCGATCCTATTCCCTGCGGACGAGAGCCTTCAGGTTGGTTCTCTTGTCCATTCGTTGCTCCCATCATGGGTGGAGCCACTATCTGGGCTACATTATGTGCCAGAGTTGCCAGAGCTTCTCTGAGGTTCCGGCATTCATCCATTAGCACTCTTTGTGCCTCTGCCATTTGATCAACACGTTCTTCAGTAGATGACCTATTTCCTTGACCCGTCTCTGCCATATATACTGCAGCCTCTTGACTGTTTGTCGAAGCTATTTTTTGAGTAAAACGAGAGTATGTTGACGTAACAGGACTTATAAAGAGGGGAGACATTGGAGTCTCATTTGATTCTTGTGTACTTCCTGTGCTTTTAATCGATCGAGGTGATACAGTTATAGGCGAGCTTGTTTGAGGTGACACAGGCATCGGTGATCCTATCATCAGTGCTTTGCCTTTCTGTGATTTTGTCCATTTGGTCTTTGAAGCGACTAAAGCAGAAAAATCGTGCAACGAGAACTGCGAAGCAGCTTGTTCAGGATAAATCACCGGAGGAGCGAGTTCAGGTTTTCTTCTAGCTATACTACGCGTGATCGTCCCTCAGTTCTTGGTACAAGTAATTTCGCCTTGCGGTTCTTTAAGGTCTTTGCTTTTGTCTTCTTGGACAGGACCAAAGTCCAATTCTCATCACTTTCTTGTGGTTGAGGTGAGACGGAAATAACTCCCACTGTTACTTGAGTCGCTTTGCGCCTGCTTGTAGTGCTTGCTTTCGTATGCTCAGGAGTTTGGCTCGCGCATATTCAATTACAAATCCAGTAGTGGTGAATCGGAAGTTCACTTTTCTCACAACGTTAGCCATAAGCAATGTAGTGTGATTGAATTTGGGTACCTTCAATAACAAAACATTCATGAAATTAGTATATGGAAGACTAAGTAAACTATCTTAGAGATGAAGGGGAGGATGTTCCCACTGAGAGTCGCCATTTTGGCGTCTTCCAGACGCCAAAAACAGTAATGAGAGTCTTGTAACTTTCCCAATGTTAGTGTTAAATAAGATATGAAGAGTCCCCAGCAGAGTCGCCATTTTGTTTCGTCAAGAAAACAAAATATTTGATTTGGGGATTATCTTATTCAAACATAACAATGAAATAGTTACAGAAACAATCATCACAATTTGTTGATTCTGAATTCATTTACATCCTCAAGGATCCCTTGATTCTAAAATAGTTTACAAAGAATTCATTGCAAGTTACAATTATAATAGTAGAATATAAATTTTGACAGCATAACAGTGCTGATTTTAATCATCTCCTATGACTTAGGAGGAATAGACAAGTCAACTAATTAATCTTCAAGAGAATAGAGATTTTGACAGCATTTCAGTGCTATTCTGGTCATCTCCTGAAACTTAGGAGGAATACGCCTTTTCGTCGATGAATCTTTCCTTCCTCCTGAACAAAAAGAACTTGAAGATTTGAAGACTTTAGCCATTCATGCAGCATATCAGCCCATTGCTGTTATAGACTGTCTAACAGTCAGTTTGCGCGAGTCCGCGCAAACTACATGCTTTGCGCGGGTCTACGCAAACTACAGGAACCCAATGCTCCTTTGCGCGAGTCCGCACAAACTACAGGAACCCAAGGCTCCTTTGCGCGAGTCCGCGCAAACTATATGAGCCCAATGCTCATTTGCACGTTCTGTCTTCTGTCTTCTTCTTTTTCTTTCTTCCACTCTGAAATCTTCCAACCCCTTTTGAGAGAAAGAACGGGGTATTTATAGATATCTTCACTGGTGTAAATCTCTATTCTGGTCGATGTGGGACAAAATATCATCCAGCCATTTTTAACACTTTGCAAAACACTTTGCGCGGACTCGCGCAAACGACATGTTTTGCGCAGTCTCGCGCAATCTTTCATTCCCGCGCAACCTGTCTTCACTGATCAACCCGCGCAACCCATTTGCTTTGCGCGATCCAGCGCAATCAATTCACTTTGCGCAGACTCGCGCAAAGTCATCTTCAACATGATTTCTTTAATCTTCAAACTGATTTTCTTGATCTTTCCTTTCTTCATTTCTTTGCTTATTTTATGCCTCAACAGGTCTCATTTAAAAGCTTTTCAACTTATCATTCCAATGAGCTCAAAATTGACTAAATTCGAGAACTAAAGAGAGATTTATGAGGGTTACGGTTGGACAAGGAGATGAAGGAGAAATTCAGTAGCGACGACTGCGATCCCACTTACAGATGCCCAAATGGTCTCGGAATATGATGATTACAGTCTGGAATGAAAGTGTGATAAAGTAACAATTAGATGACTAAAAATCGACCCATTCAGACATCAAATGAGCAAATATGAGCGCCTCCATTGGATCGCGCATTTTAGAAAGATTAACAATCAAAATTACAAAATGGCGAGCGAAGAGTTCCAACATGCTTTTGGGATATCGAATGGTCTAGAAATTACCCAATTCTGATCTCATTTAAAAGCTTGTCAAGTTACCATTCCAATGAGCTCAAAATAGTCTAAATTCGACCACTGAAGAGGGAGTTATGAGGGTTACTGTTGGACAAGGAGATGAAGGAGAAATTCAGTAGCGACGACTGCGATCCCACTTACGGATGCCCAAATGGTCTCGGAATACGATGATCGCAGTCTGGAATGAAAGTGTGCTAAAGTACCATTCAGATGACCAAAAATAGACCCATTCCGACATCAAATGAGGGAGTTATGAGCGCCTCCATTGGATCGCACAATTTAGAAAGATTAATGATCGAAATTAGAAAATGACGATAGAAGAGTTCCAACGTGCTTTTAGGATATCGAACAGTCTCGAAATTACCCAATTCTGGTCTCATTTAAAAGCTTGTCAACTTATCATTCCAATGAGCTCAAAATCGTCTAAATTCGAGAACTAAAGAGAGATTTATGAGGGTTACTGTTGGACAAGGAGATGAAGGAGAAATTCAGTAGCGACGACTGCGATCCCACTTACAGATGCCCAAATGGTCTCGGAATATGATGATTACAGTCTGGAATGAAAGTGTGATAAAGTAACTATCAGATGACCAAAAATTGACCCATTCAGACATCAAATGAGCGAATTATGAGCGCCTCCATTGGATCGCGCATTTTAGAAAGATTAACAATCCAAATTACAAAATGGCGAGCGAAGAGTTCCAACATGCTTTTGGGATATCGAACGGTCTAGAAATTACCCAATTCTGGTCTCATTTAGAAGCTTGTCAAGTTACCATTCCAATGAGCTTAAAATAGTCTAAATTCGACCACTAAAGAGAGAGTTATGAGGGTTACTGTTGGACAAGGAGATGAAGGAGAAATTCAGTAGCGACGACTGCGATCCCACTTACGGATGCCCAATGGTCTCGGAATATGATGATTACAGTCTGGATTGAAAGTGTGATAAAGTACATTCAGATGACCAAAAATCGACCCATTCAGACATCAAATGAGCGAATTATGAGCCCCTCTATTGGATCGCGTATTTTAGAAAGATTAACAATCCAAATTACAAAATGACGATCGAAGAGTTCCAACGTGCTTTTGGGATATCGAATGGTCTAGAAAATACCCAATTCTGGGCTCATTTAAAAGCTTGTCAAGTTACCATTCCAATGAGCTAAAAATAATCTAAATTCGACCACTGAAGAGGGAGTTATGAGGATTACTGTTGGACAATGAGATGAAGGAGAAATTCAGTAGCGACGACTGCGATCCCACTTACGAATGCCCAAATGGTCTCGGAATACGATGATCGCAGTCTGGAATGAAAGTGCGCTAAAGTACCATTCAGATGACCAAAAATCGACCCATTCCGACATCTAATGAGGGAGTTATGAGCGCCTCCATTAAATCGCGCATTTTAGAAAGATTAACAATCAAAATAACAAAATGACGATCGAAGAGTTCCAACGTGCTTTTGGGATATCGAACGGTTTATAAATTACCCAATTCTGGTCTCATTTAGAAGCTTGTCAAGTTACCATTCCAATGAGCTCAAAATAGTCTAAATTCGACCACTAAAGAGAGAGTTATAAGGGTTACTGTTGGACAAGGAGATGAAGGAGAAATTCAGTAGCAACGACTGCGATCCCACTTACGGATACCCAAATGGTCTCGGAATACGATGATTGCAGTCAGGAATGAAAGTGCGCTAAACTACCTTTCAGATGACCAAAAATCGACCCAATCCAACATCAAACGAGGGAGTTATGAGCGTCTCTGTTGGATCGTGCGATTTGGAAAGATTAACAATCCAAATTGCAAAATGACGATCGAAGAGTTTCAATGTGCTTTTGGATATGGAACGGTCTTGAAATTACCCAATTCGGGTCTCGTTTAGAAGCTTGTCAAGTTACCATTCCAATGAGCTCAAAATAGTCTAAATTTGACCACTAAAGAGAGACTTATGAAGGTTACTGTTGGACAAGGAGATGAAGGAGAAATTCAGTAGCGACGACTGCGATCCTACTTATGGATGCCGAAATGGTCTCAGAATACGATGATTGCAGTCAGGAATGAAAGTGTGCTAAAAAGGACCTTTCAGATGTCCAAAAATTGAGCCAATCCGACATCAAACGAGGGAGTTATGAGCGCCTCCATTGGGTCGTGTGATTTGGAAAGATTAACAGTTGAAATTGCAAAATGATGATCGAAGAATTCCAATGTGCTTATGGGATATTGAACGGTCTCAAAATTACCCAATTCTGGTCTCATTTATTAGCTTGTCAAGTTACCATTCCAATGAGCTCAAAATAGTCCAAATTCGACCACTGAAGAGAGAGTTAAGAAAGTTACTATTGGACAAGGAGAGGAAGGAGAAATTCAGTAGCGACGACTGCGAGCCCACATACGGATGTACAAATGGTATCGGAAAATGATGATTGCACTCAGGAAGGAAAGTGTTCTAAAGTGCCATTCAGATGACAAAAAATCGACCATTCCGACAACAAATGAGGGAGTTATGAGCGCCACCATTGGATCATGCAATTTTGAAAGATTAATGATCGAAATTATAAAATGATGATTGAAGAGTTCCAACGTGCTTTTGGGATATCGAAAGGTCTCGAAATTACCCACTTCGGGTCTCATTTAGAAGCTTGTCAAGTTACCATTCCAATGAGCTCAAAATCGTCTATATTCGACCACTGAAGAGAGAGTTATGAAGGTTACTGTTGGATAAGGAGGTGAAGGAGAAATTCAGTAGCGACGACTGCGATCCCACTTATGGATGCCAAAATGGTCTCGGAATGAGAGTGCGCTAAAGGACCTTTCAGATGTCCAAAAATTGACCCAATCCGACATCAAATGAGGGGGTTATGAGCGCCTCCATTGGGTCACGTGATTTGGAAAGATTAACAGTTGAAATTGCAAAATGATGATCGAAGAATTCCAATGTGCTTATGGGATATTGAACGGCCTCGAAATTGCCCAATTCTGGTCTCATTTATTAGCTTGTCAAGTTACCATTCCAATGAGCTCAAAATAGTCCAAATTCGACCACTAAAGAGAGAGTTAAGAAGGTTACTATTGGACAAGGAGAGGAAGGAGAAATTCAGTAGCGACGACTGCGATCCCACATACGGATGTACAAATGGTATCGGAAAATGATGATTGCACTCAGGAAGGAAAGTGTTCTAAAGTACCATTCAGATGACCAAAAATCGACCCATTCCGACATCAAATGAGGGAGTTATGAGCGCCACCATTGGATCGTGCAATTTTGAAAGATTAATGATCGAAATTATAAAATGATGATTGAAGAGTTCCAACGTGCTTTTGGGATATCAAAAGGTCTCGAAATTACCCACTTCGGGTCTCATTTAGAAGCTTGTCAAGTTACCATTCCAATGAGCTCAAAATCGTCTAAATTCGACCACTGAAGAGAGAGTTATGAACGTTACTGTTGGACAAAGAGATGAAGGAGAAATTCAGTAGCGACGACTGCGATCCCACTTACGGATGCCCAAATGGTCTCGGAATATGACGATTGCAGTTAGGAATGTAAGTGCGCTAAAGTACCATTTAGATGACCAGAAATCGACCCATTCCGACATCAAATGAGGGAGTTATGAGCGCCTCCATTGGATCGCGCATTTTAGAAAGATTAACAATCCAAATTACAAAATGAAGATCGAGGAGTTTCAACGTGCTTTTGGGATATCGAATGGTCTAGAAATTACCCAATTCGACCCTCATTTAAAAGCTTGTCTAGTTACCATTCCAATGAGCTCAAAATAGTCTAAATTTGACCACTAAAGAGGGGGTTATGAGGGTTTTTGTTGGACAAGGAGATCAAGGAGAAATTCAGTAGCGACGACAGCGATCCCACTTACGGATGCCCAAATGGTCTCGGAATACGACGATTGCAGTTTGGAATGAAATTGCTTTAAAGTATCATTTAGATGACCAAAAATCGACCCATTCCGACATCAAATGAGGGAGTTATGAGTGCCTCCTTTGGATCGCGCATTTTAGAAAGATTAACAATCTAAATTACAAAATGACGATCGAAGAGTTCCAACATGCTTTTGGGATATCGAACAGTCTCCAAAATACCCAATTCTGGCCTCATTTAAAGGCTTGTCAACTTTTCATTCCAATGAGCTCAAAATCGTCTAAATTCGACCACTGAAGAGGGAGTTATGAGGGTTACTGTTGGACAAGGAGATGAAGGAGAAATTCAGTAGCGGCGACTGCGATCCCACTTACGAATGCCCAAATGGTCTCGGAATACGATGATCGCTGTCTGGAATGAAAGTGCGCTAAAGTACCATTCAGATGACCAAAAATCGACCCATTCCGACATCTAATGAGGGAGTTATGAGCGCCTCCATTAAATCGCGGATTTTAGAAAGATTAACAATCAAAATTACAAAATGATGATCGAAGAGTTCCAACGTGCTTTTGGGATATCGAACAGTCTCCAAAATACCCAATTCTGGTCTCATTTAAAAGCTTGTCAACTTATCATTCCAACGAGCTCAAAATCATCTAAATTGACCACTAAAGAGAGAGGTATGACAGTTACTGTTGGACTAGGAGATGAAGGAGAAATTCAGTAGCGACGACTGCGATCCCACTTACGGATGCCCAATGGTCTCGGAATACGATGATTACAGTCTGGAATGAAAGTATGATAAAGTAACATTCAGATGACCAAAAATCGACCCATTCAGACATCAAATGAGCGAATTAAGAGCGCCTCCATTGGATCGCGCATTTTAGAAAGATTAACAATCCAAATTACAAAATGACGATCGAAGAGTTCCAATGTGCTTTTGGGATATTGAATGGTCTAGAAATTACCCAATTCTGGTCTCATTTAAAAGCTTGTCAAGTTACCATTCCAATGAGCTCAAAATAGTCTAAATTCGACCACTGAAGAGGGGGTTATGAGGGTTTCTATTGGACAAGGAGATGAAGGAGAAATTCAGTAGCGACGATAGCGATCCCACTTACAGATGCCCAAATGGTCTCGGAATATGACGATTGCAGTTAGGAACGAAAGTGCGCTAAAGTACCATTTAGATGACCAAAATTTGACCCATTCCGACATCACATGAGGGAGTTATGAGCGCCTCGATGGATCGCACATTTTAGAAAGATTAACAATCCAAATTACAAAATGGCGATCGAAGAGTTCCAACGTATTTTTGGGATATCGAATGGTCTAGAAATTACCCAATTCTGGTCTCATTTAAAATCTTGTCAAGTTACCATTCCAATGAGCTCAAAATAGTCTAAATTCGTCCACTGAAGAGGGGGTTATGAGGGTTTCTGTTGGACAAGGAGATGAAGGAGAAATTCAGTAGCGATGACAGCGATCCCACTTACGGATGCCCAAATGGTCTCAGAATACGACGATTGCAGTTAGGAATGAAAGTGCGCTAAAGTATCATTTAGATGACAAAAACTCGACCCATTCCGACATCAAATGAGGGAGTTATGTGCGCCTCCATTGGATCGCGCATTTTAGAAAGATTAACAATTGAAATTACAAAATGACGATCGAAGAGTTCCAACATGCTTTTGGGATATCGAACGGTCTCCAAAATACCCAATTCTGGTCTCATTTAAAAGCTTGTCAACTTTTCATTCCAATGAGCTCAAAATCGTCTAAATTCGACCATTGAAGAGGGAGTTATGAGGGTTACTATTGGACAAGGAGATGAAGGAGAAATTCAGTAGCGACGACTGCGATCCCACTTACGAATGCCCAAATGGTCTCAGAATATGATGATCGCAGCCTGGAATGAAAGTGCGCTAAAGTCCCATTCAGATGACTAAAAATTGTCCCATTCCGACGTCTAATGAGGGAGTTATGAGCGCCTCCATTAAATCGCGGATTTTGGAACGATTAACAATAAAAAAACAAAATGACGATCGAAGAGTTCCAACGTGCTTTTGGGATATCGAACGGTCTAGAAATTACCCAATTCTGGCCTCATTTAGAAGCTTGTCAAGTTACGATTCCAATGAGCTCAAAATAGTCTAAATTCGACCACTAAAGAGAGAGTTATGAGGGTTACTGTTGGACAAGGAGATGAAGGAGAAATTCAGTAGCGACGACTGCGATCCCACTTACAGATACCCAAATGGTCTCGGAATACGTCAATTACAGTCAGGAATGAAAGTGCGCTAAACTACCTTTCAGATGACCAAAAATCGACCCAATCCAACATCAAACGAGGGAGTTATGAGCGTCTCCGTTGGATCGCGTGATTTGGAAAGATTAACAATCCAAATTGCAAAATGACGATAGAAGAGTTTCAATGTACTTTTGGGATATCGAATGGGCTTGAAATTACCCAATTCGGGTCTCGTTTAGAAGCTTGTCAAGTTACCATTCCAATGAGCTCAAAACTGTCTAAATTTGACCACTGAAGAGAGAGTTATGAAGGTTACTGTTGGATAAGGAGGTGAAGGAGAAATTCAGTAGCGACGACTGCGATCCCACTTATGGATGCCCAAATGGTCTCGGAATGAAAGTGCACTAAAGGACCTTTCAGATGTCCAGAAATTGACCCAATCCGACTCAAATGAGGGGGTTATGAGCGCCTCCATTGGGTCGCGTGATTTGAAAAGATTAACAGTTGAAATTGCAAAATGATGATTGAAGAATTCCAATGTGCTTATGGGATATTGAACGATCTCGAAATTACCCAATTCTGGTCTTATTTATTAGCTTGCCAAGTTACCATTCCAATGAGCTCAAAATAGTCAAAATTCGACCACTGAAGAGAGAGTTAAGAGGTTACTATTGGACAAGGAGAGGAAGGAGAAGTTCAGTAGCGACGACTGCGATCCCACATGCGGATGTCCAAATGGTATCGGAATACGATGATTGCACTCAGGAATGAAAGTGTGCTAAAGTACCATTCAGATGACCAAAAATCGACCCATTCCGACATCAAATGAGGGAGTTATGAGAGCCACCATTGGATCATGCAATTTTGAAAGATTAAAGATCGAAATTATAAAATGACGATCGAAGAGTTCCAACGTGCTTTTGGGATATCGAACGGTCTCGAAATTACCCAATTCGGGTCTCATTTAGAAGCTTGTCAAGTTACCATTCCAATGAGCTTAAAATCAGCTAAATTCGACCACTGAAGAGGTAGTTATGAACGTTACTGTTGGACAAGGAGATGAAGGAGAAATTCAGTAGCGACGACTGCGATCCCACTTACGGATGCCCAAATGGTCTCGTAATACGACGATTACAGTCTGGAATAAAAGTGCGATAAAGTACTCTTCAGATGACCAAATATTGACCCATTCCGACATCAAATGAGGGAGTTATGAGCGCCACCATTGGATCGCGCATTTTACAAAGTGTAACAATCAAAATTACAAAATGACGATCGAAGAGTTCCAACCTGCTTTTGGGATATGGAACGGTCTCGAAATTACCCAATTCTAGTCTCATTTAGAAGCTTTTCAACGTATCATTCCAATGAGCTCAAAATAGTCTAAATTCGACCACGAAAGAGAGAGTTATGAGGATTACTTTTGGACAAGGGGATGATGGAGAAATTCAGTAGCGACGACTGCGATCCCACTTACGGATGCCCAAATGGTCTCGGAATACGACGATTGCAGTCAAGAATGAAGGTGCGCTAAACTACCTTTCAGATGACCAAAAATTGACCCAATCCAACATCAAACGAGGGAGTTATGAGCATCTCCGTTGGATCGCTCGATTTGGAAACATTAACAATCTAAATTGCAAAATGACGATTGAAGTGTTCCGATGTGCTTTTGGGATATCGAACGGTCTTGAAATTACCCAATTCGGTTCTCATTTAGAAGCTTGACAAGTTACCATTCCAATGAGCTCAAGTCGTCTAAATTCGACCACTGAAGAGAGAGTTATGAAGGTTACTGTTGGACTAGGAGATGAAGGAGAAATTAAGTAGCGACAACTGCGATCCCATTTACGGATGCCCAAATGGTCTCGGAATACGATGATTGCAGTCAAGAATGAAAGTACGCTAAATGAATTTTCAGATGTCCAAAAACTGACCCATTCCGACATCTAATGAGGGAGTTATGAGCGCCTCTATTAAATCGCGCATTTTAGAAAGATTAACAATCGAAATTACAAAATGACAATCGAAAAGTTCCAACATGCTTTTGGAATATCGAACGGTCTCCAAAATGCCCAATTCTGGTCTCATTTAAAGGCTTGTCAACTTTTCATTCCAATGAGCTCAAAATCGTCTAAATTCGACCACTGAAGAGGGAGTTATGAGGGTTACTGTTGGACAAGGAGATGAAGGAGAAATTCAGTAGCGGCGACTGCGATCCTATTTACGAATGCCCAAATGGTCTCGGAATACGATGATCGCTGTCTGGAATGAAAGTGCGCTAAAGTACCATTCAGATGACCAAAAATCGACCCATTCCGACATCTAATGAGGGAGTTATGAGAGCCTCAAGTCGTCTAAATTCGACCATTGAAGAGAGAGTTATGAAGGTTACTGTTGGACTAGGAGATGAAGGAGAAATTAAGTAGCGACGACTGCGATCCCATTTACGGATGCCCAAATGGTCTCGAAATATGATGATTGCAGTCAAGAATGAAAGTACGAAAATGACTTTTCAGATGTCCAAAAATTGACCCATTCCGACATCTAATGAGGGAGTTATGAGCGCCTCTATTAAATCGCGCATTTTAGAAAGATTAACAATCAAAATAACAAATGACGATCGAAGAGTTCCAACGTGCTTGTGGGATATCGAACGGTCTAGAAATTACCCAATTCTATCTCATTTAGAAGCTTGTCAAGTTACCATTCCAATGAGCTCAAAATAGTCTAAATTCGACCACTAAGAGAGAGTTATGAGGGTTACTGTTGGACAAGGAGATGAAGGAGAAATTCAGTAGCGACGACTGCGATCTCACTTACGGATGCCCAAATGGTCTCGGAATACGATGATTGCAGTCAGGAATGAAAGTGCGCTAAACTACCTTTCAGATGACCAAAAATTGACCCAATCCAACATCAAACGAGGGAGTTATGAACGTCTCCGTTGGATCGCGCGATCTGGAAAGATTAACAATCCAAATTGCAAAATGACGATCAAAGAGTTTCAATGTGCTTTTGGATATCGAACGATATTGAAATTACCCAATTCGGGTCTCGTTTAGAAGCTTGTCAAGTTGCCATTCCAATGAGCTCAAAATCGTCTAAATTTGACCACTAAAGAGAGAGTTATGAAGGTTACTGTTGGACAAGGAGATGAAGGAGAAATTCAGTAGCGACGACTGCGATCCCACTTATGGGTTCCCAAATGGTCTCGGAATACGATGATTGCAGTCAGGAATGAAAGTGCGCTAAAAAGAACCTTTCAGATGTCCAAAAATTGACCCAATCCGACATCAAACGATGGAGTTATGAGCGCCTCCGTTGGGTCGCGTGATTTGGAAAGATTAACAGTTGAAATTGCAAAATGATGATCGAAGAATTCCAATGTGCTTATGGGATATTGAACAGTCTCGAAATTACCCAATTCTGGTCTCATTTATTAGCTTGTCAAGTTACCATTCCAATGAGCTCAAAATAGTCCAAATTCGACCACTGAAGAGAGAGTTAAGAAGGTTACTATTGGACAAGGAGAGGAAGGAGAAATTCAGTAGCGACGACTGCGATCCCACATACGGACGTCCAAATGGTATCGGAAAACGTTGATTGCACTCAGGAATGAATGTGTGCTAAAGTACCATTCAGATGACCAAAAATCGACCCCTTCCGACATCAAATGAGGGAGTTATGAGCGCCACCATTGGATCATGCAATTTAGAAAGATTAATGATCGAAATTATAAAATGATGATTGAAGAGCTCCAACGTGCTTTTGGATATCAAAACGGTGTCAAAATTACCCACTTCGGGTCTCATTTAGAAGCTTGTCAAGTTACCATTCCAATGAGCTCAAAATCATCTAAATTCGACCACTGAAGAGAGAGTTATGAACGTTACTGTTGGACAAGGAGATGAAGGAGAAATTCAGTAGCGACGACAGCGATCCCACTTACGGATGCCCAAATGGTCTCGTAATATGACGATTACAGTCAGGAATGAAAGTGCGATAAAGTACTCTTCAGATGACCAAATATTGACCCATTCCGACATCAAATGAGGGAGATATGAGCGCCACCATTGGATCGCGCATTTTACAAAGTGTAACAATCAAAATTACAAAATGAAGATCGAAGAGTTCCAACCTGCTTTTGGGATATCGACCGGTCTCGAAATTATCCAATTCTAGTCTCATTTAGAAGCTTTTCAACGTATCATTCCAATGAGCTCAAAATAGTCTAAATTCGACCACTAAAGAGTGAGTTAATCAGGTTACTTTTGGACAAGGAGATGAAGGAGAAATTCAGTAGCGACGACTGCGATCCCTCTTACGAATGCCCAAATGGTCTCGGAATACGATGATTGCAGTCAGGAATGAAAGTGCGCTAAAAGTCCTTTCAGATGTCCAAAAATTGACCCAATCCGACATCAAACGACGGAGTTATGAGCACCTCCATTGGATCGCGAGATTTGGAAAGATTAACAATTGAAATTGCAAAATGATGATCGAAGAATTGCAACGTGCTTATGGGATATTGAACGGTCTCGAAATTGCCCAATTCTGGTCTCATTTATTAGCTTGTCAAGTTACCATTCCAACGAGCTCAAAATAGTCTAAATTCGACCACTGAAGAGAGAGTTACGAAGGTTACTGTTGGACAAGGAGATGAAGGAGAAATTCAGTAGCGACGACTGCGATCACACTTACGGATGCCCAATGGTCTCGGAATACGATGATTACAGTCTGGAATGAAAGTGTGATAAAGTAACATTCAGATGACCAAAAATCGACCCATTCAGACATCAAATGAGCGAATTATGAGCGCCTCCATTGGATCGCACATTTTAGAAAGATTAACAATCCAAATTACAAAATGACGATCGAAGAGTTCTAATGTGCTTTTGGGATATTGAATGGTCTAGAAATTACCCAATTCTGGTCTCATTTAAAAGCTTGTCAAGTTACCATTCCAATGAGCTCAAAATAGTCTAAATTCGACCACTGAAGAGGGGGTTATGAGGGTTACTGTTGGACAAGGAGATGAAGGAGAAATTCAATAGCGACGACAGCGATCCCACTTACAAATGCCCAAATGGTCTCGGAATATGACGATTGCAGTTAGGAACGAAAGTGCGCTAAAGTACCATTTAGATGACCAAAATTCGACCCATTCCGACATCAAATGAGGGAGTTATGAGCGCCTCGATGGATCGCGCATTTTAGAAAGATTAACAATCCAAATTACAAAATGGCGATCGAAGAGTTCCAACGTGCTTTGGGATATCGAATGGTCTAGAAATTACCCAATTCTGATCTCATTTAAAATCTTGTCAAGTTACCATTCCAATGTGCTCAAAATAGTCTAAATTCGTCCACTGAAGAGGGGTTATGAGGCTTTCTGTTGGACAAGGAGATGAAGGAGAAATTCAGTAGCGATGACAGCGATCCCACTTACAGATGCCCAAATGGTCTCGGAATACGACGATTGCAGTTAGGAATGAAAGTGCGCTAAAGTATCATTTAGATGACCAAAAATTGACCCATTCCGACATCAAATGAGGGAGTTATGAGCGCCTCCATTGGAT
This sequence comes from Magnolia officinalis, assembly GCA_021015155.1. Lineage (NCBI taxonomy): Eukaryota > Viridiplantae > Streptophyta > Magnoliopsida > Magnoliales > Magnoliaceae > Magnolia > Magnolia officinalis. Next base: position 43,182,342 of record JAJHSJ010000001.1, read on the forward strand.
CGTGCATTTTAGAAAGATTAACAATGAAATTACAAAATGACGATCGAAGAGTTCCAACATGCTTTTGGGATATCGAAAGGTCTCCAAAATACCCAATTTTGGTCTCATTTAAAAGCTTGTCAACTTTTCATTCCAATGAGCTCAAAATCGTCTAAATTCGAGCACTGAAGAGGGAGTTATGAGGGTTACTGTTGGACAAGGAGATGAAGGAGAAATTCAGTAGCGACGACTGCGATCCCACTTACGAATGCACAAATGGTCTCGGAATACGATGATCGCAGCCTGGAATGAAAGTGCGCTAAAGTCCCATTCAGATGACCAAAAATCGTCCCATTCCAACGTCTAATGAGGGAGTTATGAGCGCCTCCATTAAATCACAGATTTTATAACGATTAACAATAAAAAAACAAAATGACGATCGAAGAGTTCCAACGTGCTTTTGGGATATCGAACGGTCTAGAAATTACCCAATTCTGGCCTCATTTAGAAGCTTGTCAAGTTACGATTCCAATGAGCTCAAAATAGTCTAAATTCGACCACTAAAGAGAGAGTTATGAGGGTTACTGTTGGACAAGGAGATGAAGGAGAAATTCAGTAGCGACGACTGCGATCCCACTTACAGATGCCCAAATGGTCTCGGAATACGTCAATTACAGTCAGGAATGAAAGTGCGCTAAACTACCTTTCAGATGACCAAAAATCGACCCAATCCAACATCAAACGAGGGAGTTATGAGCGTCTCCGTTGGATCGCGTGATTTGGAAAGATTAACAATCCAAATTGCAAAATGACAATCGAAGAGTTTCAATGTGCTTTTGGGATATCGAATGGGCTTGAAATTACCCAATTCGGGTCTCGTTTAGAAGCTTGTCAAGTTACCATTCCAATGAGCTCAAAATCGTCTAAATTTGACCACTGAAGAGAGAGTTATGAAGGTTACTGTTGGATAAGGAGGTGAAGAAGAAATTCAGTAGCGACGACTGCGATCCCACTTATGGATGCCCAAATGGTCTCGGAATGAAAGTGCGCTAAAGGACCTTTCAGATGTCCAAAAATTGACCCAATCCGACATCAAATGAGGGGGTTATGAGCGCCTCCATTGGGTCGCGTGATTTGAAAAGATTAACAGTTGAAATTGCAAAATGATGATCGAAGAATTCCAATGTGCTTATGGGATATTGAACGATCTCGAAATTACCCAATTCTGGTCTCATTTATTAGCTTGCCAAGTTACCATTCCAATGAGCTCAAAATAGTCAAAATTCGACCACTGAAGAGAGAGTTAAGAAGGTTACTATTGGACAAGGAGAGGAAGGAGAAGTTCAGTAGCGACGACTGCGATCCCACATACGGATGACCAAATGGTATCGGAATACGATGATTGCACTCAGGAATGAAAGCGTGCTAAAGTACCATTCAGATGACCAAAAATCGACCCATTCCGACATCAAATGAGGGAGTTATGAGCGCCACCATTGGATCGCGCATTTTACAAAGTGTAACAATCAAAATTACAAAATGACGATCGAAGAGTTCCAACCTGCTTTTTGGGATATCAACGGTCTCGAAATTACCCAATTCTAGTCTCATTTAGAAGCTTTTCAACGTATCATTCCAATGAGATCAAAATAGTCTAAATTCGACCACGAAAGAGAGAGTTATGAGGATTACTTTTGGACAAAGAGATGATGGAGAAATTCAGTAGCGACGACTGCGATCCCACTTACGGATGCCCAAATGGTCTCGGAATACGACGATTGCAGTCAGGAATGAAGGTGCGCTAAACTACCTTTCAGATGACCAAAAATCAACCCAATCCAACATCAAACGAGGGAGTTATGAGCATCTCCGTTGGATCGAGCGATTTGGAAAGATTAACAATCTAAATTGCAAAATGACGATTGAAGAGTTCCGATGTGCTTTTGGGATATCGAACGGTCTTGCAATTACCCAATTCGGTTCTCATTTAGAAGCTTGACAAGTTACCATTCCAATGAGCTCAAGTCGTCTAAATTCGACCACTGAAGAGAGAGTTATGAAGGTTACTGTTGGACTAGGAGATGAAGGAGAAATTAAGTAGCGACGACTGCGATCCCATTTACGGATGCCCAAATGGTCTCGGAATACGATGATTGCAGTCAAGAATGAAAGTACGCTAAATGACTTTTCAGATGTCCAAAAATTGACCCATTCCGACATCTAATGAGGGAGTTATGAGCGCCTCTATTAAATCGCGCATTTTAGAAAGATTAACAATCAAAATAACAAAATGACGATCGAAGAGTTCCAACGTGCTTGTGGGATATCGAACGGTCTAGAAATTACCCAATTCTTATCTCATTTAGAAGCTTGTCAAGTTACCATTCCAATGAGCTCAAAATAGTCTAAATTCGACCACTAAGAGAGAGTTATGAGGGTTACTGTTGGACAAGGAGATGAAGGAGAAATTCAGTAGCGACGACTGCGATCCCACTTACGGATGCCCAAATGGTCTCGGAATACGATGATTGCAGTCAGGAATGAAAGTAAGCTAAACTACCTTTCAGATGACCAAAAATCGACCCAATCCAACATCAAACGAGGGAGTTATGAACGTCTCCGTTGGATCGCGCGATCTGGAAAGATTAACAATCCAAATTGCAAAATGACGATCAAAGAGTTTCAATGTGCTTTTGGATATCGAACGGTATTGAAATTACCCAATTCGGGTCTCGTTTAGAAGCTTGTCAAGTTGCCATTCCAATGAGCTCGAAATCGTCTAAATTTGACCACTAAGAGAGAGTTATGAAGGTTACTGTTGGACAAGGAGATGAAGGAGAAATTCAGTAGCGACGACTGCGATCCCACTTATGGGTTCCCAAATGGTCTCGGAATACGATGATTGCAGTCAGGAATGAAAGTGCGCTAAAAAGAACCTTTCAGATGTCCAAAAATTGACCCAATCCGACATCAAACGATGGAGTTATGAGCGCCTCCGTTGGGTCGCGTGATTTGGAAAGATTAACAGTTGAAATTGCAAAATGATGATCGAAGAATTTCAATGTGCTTATGGGATATTGAACGGTCTCGAAATTACCCAATTCTGGTCTCATTTATTAGCTTGTCAAGTTACCATTCCAATGAGCTCAAAATAGTCCAAATTCGACCACTGAAGAGAGAGTTAAGAAGGTTACTATTGGACAAGGAGAGGAAGGAGAAATTCAGTAGCGACGACTGCGATCCCACATACGGACGTCCAAATGGTATCGGAAAACGTTGATTGCACTCAGGAATGAAAGTGTGCTAAAGTACCATTCAGATGACCAAAAATCGACCCCTTCCGACATCAAATGAGGGAGTTATGAGCGCCACCATTGGATCATGCAATTTAGAAAGATTAATGATCGAAATTATAAAATGATGATTGAAGAGTTCCAACGTGCTTTTGGGATATCAAAAGGTCTCAAAATTACCCACTTCGGGTCTCATTTAGAAGCTTGTCAAGTTACCATTCCAATGAGCTCAAAATCATCTAAATTCGACCACTGAAGAGAGAGTTATGAACGTTACTGTTGGACAAGGAGATGAAGGAGAAATTCAGTAGCGACGACAGCGATCCCACTTACGGATGCCCAAATGGTCTCGTAATACGACGATTACAGTCAGGAATGAAAGTACGATAAACTACTCTTCAGATGACCAAATATTGACCCATTCCGACATCAAATGAGGGAGATATGAGCGCCACCATTGGATCGCGCATTTTACAAAGTGTAACAATCGAAATTACAAAATGAAGATCGAAGAGTTCCAACCTGCTTTTGGGATATCGACCGGTCTCGAAATTACCCAATTCTAGTCTCATTTAGAAGCTTTTCAACGTATCATTCCAATGAGCTCCAAATAGTCTAAATTCGACCACTAAAGAGTGAGTTAATCAGGTTACTTTTGGACAAGGAGATGAAGGAGAAATTCAGTAGCGACGACTGCGATCCCTCTTACGAATGCCCAAATGGTCTCGAAATACGATGATTGCAGTCTGGAATGAAAGTGCGCTAAAAGTCCTTTCAGATGTCCAAAAATTGACCCAATCCGACATCAAACGACGGAGTTATGAGCACCTCCATTGGATCGCGTGATTTGGAAAGATTAACAATTGAAATTGCAAAATGATGATCGAAGAATTGCAACGTGCTTATGGGATATTGAACGGTCTCGAAATTGCCCAATTCTGGTCTCATTTATTAGCTTGTCAAGTTACCATTCCAACGAGCTCAAAATAGTCTAAATTCGACCACTGAAGAGAGAGTTACGAAGGTTACTGTTGGACAAGGAGATGAAGGAGAAATTCAGTAGTGACGACTGCGATCACACTTACGGATGCCCAATGGTCTCGGAATACGATGATTACAGTCTGGAATGAAAGTGTGATAAAGTAACATTCAGATGACCAAAAATCGACCCATTCAGACATCAAATGAGCGAATTATGAGCGCCTCCATTGGATCGCGCATTTTAGAAAGATTAACAATCCAAATTACAAAATGACGATCGAAGAGTTCTAATGTGCTTTTGGGATATTGAATGGTCTAGAAATTACCCAATTCTGGTCTCATTTAAAAGCTTGTCAAATTACCATTCCAATGAGCTCAAAATAGTCTAAATTCGACCACTGAAGAGGGGGTTATGAGGGTTACTGTTGGACAAGGAGATGAAGGAGAAATTCAGTAGCGATGACAGCGATCCCACTTACAGATGCCCAAATGGTCTCGGAATATGACGATTGCAGTTAGGAACGAAAGTGCGCTAAAGTACCATTTAGATGACCAAAATTCGACCCATTCCGACATCAAATGAGGGAGTTATGAGCGCCTCGATGGATCGCGCATTTTAGAAAGATTAACAATCCAAATTACAAAATGGCGATCGAAGAGTTCCAACGTGCTTTTGGGATATCGAATGGTCTAGAAATTACCCAATTCTGGTCTCATTTAAAATCTTGTCAAGTTACCATTCCAATGTGCTCAAAATAGTCTAAATTCGTCCACTGAAGAGGGGGTTATGAGGGTTTCTGTTGGACAAGGAGATGAAGGAGAAATTCAGTAGCGATGACAGCGATCCCACTTACAGATGCCCAAATGGTCTCGGAATACGACGATTGCAGTTAGGAATGAAAGTGCGCTAAAGTATCATTTAGATGACCAAAAATTGACCCATTCCGACATCAAATGAGGGAGTTATGAGCGCCTCCATTGGATCGTGCATTTTAGAAAGATTAACAATTGAAATTACAAAATGACGATCGAAGAGTTCCAACATGCTTTTGGGATATCGAAAGGTCTCCAAAATACCCAATTTTGGTCTCATTTAAAAGCTTGTCAACTTTTCATTCCAATGAGCTCAAAATCGTCTAAATTCGAGCACTGAAGAGGGAGTTATGAGGGTTACTGTTGGACAAGGAGATGAAGGAGAAATTCAGTAGCGACGACTACGATCCCACTTACGAATGCACAAATGGTCTCGGAATACGATGATCGCAACCTGGAATGAAAGTGCGCTAAAGTCCCATTCAGATGACCAAAAATCGTCCCATTCCGACGTCTAATGAGGGAGTTATGAGCGCCTCCATTAAATCGCGGATTTTAGAATGATTAACAATCAAAAAACAAAATGACGATCGAAGAGTTCCAACGTGCTTTTGGGATATCGAACGGTCTAGAAATTACCCAATTCTGGCCTCATTTAGAAGCTTGTCAAGTTACGATTCCATTGAGCTCAAAATAGTCTAAAATCGACCACTAAGGAGAGAGTTATGAGGGTTATTGTTGGACAAGGAGATGAAGGAGAAATTCAGTAGCGACGACTGCGATCCCACTTACAGATGCCCAAATGGTCTCGGAATACGACGATTGCAGTAAGGAATGAAAGTCCGCTAAACTACCTTTCAGATGACCAAAAATCGACCCAATCCAACATCAAACGAGGGAGTTATGAGCGTATCCGTTGGATCGCATGATTTGGAAAGATTAACAATCCAAATTGCAAAATGACGATCGAAGAGTTTCAATGTGCTTTTGGGATATCGAACGGGCTTGAAATTACCCAATTCGGGTCTCGTTTAGAAGCTTGTCAAGTTACCATTCCAATGAGCTCAAAATCGTTTAAATTTGACCACTGAAGAGAGAGTTATGAAGGTTACTGTTGGAAAAGGAGGTGAAGGAGAAATTCAGTAGCGACGACTGCGATCCCACTTATGGATGCCCAAATGGTCTCGGAATGAAAGTGCGCTAAAGGACCTTCCAGATGTCCAAAATTTGACCCAATCCGACATCAAATGAGGGAGTTATGAGCGCCTCCATTGGGTCGCGTGATTTGGATAGATTAACAATTGAAATTGCAAAATGTGCTTATGGGATATTGAACGGTCTCGAAATTACCCAATTCTGGTCTCATTTATTAGCTTGTCAAGTTACCATTCCAATGAGCTCAAAATAGTCAAAATTTGACCACTGAAGAGAGAGTTAAGAAGGTTACTATTGGTCAAGGAGAGGAAGGAGACATTCAGTAGCGACGACTGCGATCCCACATACGGATGTGCAAATGGTATCGGAATACGATGATTGCACTCAGGAATGAAAGTGTGCTAAAGTACCATTCAGATGACCAAAAATCGACCCATTCCGACATCAAAAGAGTGAGTTATGAGAGCCACCATTGGATCGTGCAATTTAGAAAGATTAAAGATCGAAATTATAAAATGACGATCGAAGAGTTTCAACGTGCTTTTGGGATATCGAACGGTCTCGAAATTACCCAATTCGGGTCTCATTTAGAAGCTTGTCAAGTTACCATTCCAATGAGCTCAAAATCATCTAAATTCCAAAATGACGATTGAAGAGTTCCAACCTGCTTTTGGGATATCGAACGGTCTCAAAATTACCCAATTCTGGTCTCATTTAGAAGGTTTTCAACGTATCATTCTAATGAGCTCAAAATAGTCTAAATTCGACCACTAAAGAGAGAGTTAATCGGGTTACTTTTGGACAAGGAGACGAAGAATAAATTCAGTAGCGACGACTACGATCCCCCTTACGGATGCCCAAATGGTCTCGGAATATGACGATTGTAGTCAGGAATGAAAGTGCGGTAAACTACCTTTCTGATGACCAAAAATCGACCCAATCCAACATCAAACGAGGGAGTTATGAGCATCTCCGTTGGATCGCGCGATTTGGAAAGATTAACAATCCAAATTGCAAAATGACGATTAAAGAGTTCCAATGTGCTTTTGGGATATCGAACGGTCTTGAAATTACCCAATTCAGGTCTCATTTAGAAGCTTGACAAGTTACCATTCCAATGAGCTCAAATCGTCTGAATTCTACCACTGAAAAGAGAGTTATGAAGGTTACTGTTGGACTAGGAGATGAAGTAGAAATTCAGTAGCGACGACTGCGATCCCATTTACAGATGCCCAAATGGTCTCGGAATACGATGATTGCAGTCAGGAATGAAAGTGCGCTAAAAGACCTTTCAGATGTCCAAAAATTGACCCATTACGACATCAAACGACGGAGTTATGAGCACCTCCGTTGGATCGCGTGATTTGGAAAGATTAACAATTGAAATTGCAAATTGATGATCGAAGAATTCCAACGTGCTTATGGCATATTGAACGGTCTTGAAATTACCCAATTCTGGTCTTATTTATTAGCATGTCAAGTTACCATTCCAAGGAGCTCAAAATAATCTAAATTCGACCACTGAAGAGAGAGTTATGAAGGTTACTGTTGGACAAGGAGATGAAGGAGAAATTCAGTAGCGACGACTGCGATCCCACTTACGGATGCCCAAATGGTCTCGGAATACGATGATTGCAGTCAGGAATGAAAGTGCGCTAAAGTACCATTCATATGACCAAAAATCGACCCATTCCGACATCAAATGAGGGAGTTATGAGCGCCTCCATTGGATAGTGCATTTTAGAAAGATTAACAATCGAAATTACAAAATGACAACCGAAGAGTTCCAACGTGCTTTCGGGATATCGAACGGTCTCGAAATTACCTAATTCTGTTCTCATTTAAAAGCTTGTCAACTTATCATTCCAGTGAGCTCAAAATCATCTAAATTCGACCACTAAAGAGAGAGTTATGAGGGTTACTGTTGGACAAGGAGTTGAAGGAGAAATTCAGTAGCGACGACAGTGATCCCAGTTACGGATGCCCAAATGGTCTCGAAATACGACGATTGCAGTTAGGAATGAAAGTGCGCTAAAGTACCATTTAGATGACCAAAAATCGACCCATTCCGACTTCAAATGAGGGAGTTATGAGCGCCTCCACTAGATCGCGCATTTTAGAAAGATTAACAATCGAAATTACAAAATGACGATCGAAGAGTTCCAACGTGCTTTTGGGATATTGAACGGTCTCGAAAGTACCCAATTCTTGTCTCATTTAGAACCTTGTCAAGTTACCATTCCGATGAGCTCAAAATAGTCTAAATTCAACCACTAAAGAGGGAGTTATGAAGGTTACTGTTGGACAACGAGATGAAGGAGAAATTCAGTAGTGACAACTGCTATCCCACTTACGGATGCCCAAATAGTCTCGGAATACGATGATTACAGTCTGGAATGAAAGTGCAAGAAAGTACTCTTCAGATGACCAAATATCGATCCATTCCGACATCAAATGAGGGTGTTATGAGCGCCTCCATTGGATCGCGCATTTTATAAAGTGTAACAATCGAAATTACAAAATGACGATCGAAGAGTTCCAACGTGCTTTTGGGATATCGAACGGTCTCAAAATTACCCAACTCTGGTCTCATTTAAAAGCTTGTCAACTTATCATTCCAATGAGCTCAAAATAGTCTAAATTCGACCACTAAGTGAGAGTTATGAGGGCTACTTTTGGACAAGTAGATGAAGGAGAAATTCAGTAGCGACGACTGCGATCCCACTTACGGATGCCCAAATGGTCTCGGAATACGACGATTGCAGTCAGGAATGAAAGTGCGCTAAACTACCTTTCAGATGACCAAAAATCGACCCAATCCAACATCAAACGAGGGAGTTTGAGCGTCTCCGTTGGATCGCGCGATTTGGAAAGATTAACAATCCAAATTGCAAAATGACGATCGAAGAGTTCCAATGTGCTTTTGGGATATTGAACGGTCTTGAAATTACCCAATGCGGGTCTCATTTAGATGCTTAAAAAGTTACCATTCCAATGAGCTCAAATCGTCTAAATTCGACCACTGAAGAGAGAGTTATGAAGGTTAATGTTGGACTAGGAGATGAAGGAGAAATTCAGTAACGACGACTGCGATCACACTTACGAATGCCCAAATGGTCTCGGAATACGATGATTGTAGTCAGGAATGAAAGTGCGCTAAAGACCTTTCAGATGTCCAAAAATTGACCCAATCCGACATCAAACGACGGAGTTATGAGCACCTCCGTTGGATCGCGTGATTTCGAAAGATTAACAATTGAAATTGCAAAATGATGATCGAAGAATTCCAACGTGCTTATGAGATATTGAACGGTCTCGAAATTACCCAATTCTGGTCTCATTTATTAGCTTGTCAAGTCACCATTCCAACGAGTTCAAAATACTCTAAATTTGACCACTAAAGAGAGAGTTATGAAGGTTACTGTTGGACAAGGAGATGAAGGAGAAATTCTGTAGCGACGAGTGCGATCCCATTTACGGATGCCCAAATGGTCTTGGAATACGATGATTGCGGTCAGGAATGAAAGTGCGGTAAAGTACCATTCAGATGACCAAAAATCGACCCATTCCGACATCAAATGAGGGAGTTATGAGCGCCTCCATTGGATCGTGCATTTTAGAAAGATTAACAATCAAAATACAAAATGACGATCGAAGAGTTCCAACGTGCTTTGGGATATCGAACGGTCTCGAAATTACCCAATTCTGGTTTCATTTAAAAGCTTGTCAACTTATCATTCCAACGAGCTCAAAATCATCTAAATTCGACCACTAAAAATAGAGTTATGAGGGTTACTGTTGGACAAGGAGATGAAGGAGAAATTCAGTAGCGATGACTGCGATCCCACTTACGGATGCCCAATGGTCTCGGAATACGATGATTACAGTCTGGAATGAAAGTGCGCTAAAGTACCATTCAGATGACCAAAAATTGACCCATTTAGACATCAAATGAGCAAATTATGTGCGCCTCCATTGGATCGCGCATTTTAGAAAGATTAATAATCCAAATTACAAAATGACGATCGAAGAGTTCCAACGTGCTTTTGGGATATCGAATGGTCTAGAAATTACCCAATTCTGGTCTCATTTAAAAGCTTGTCAATTTACCATTCCAATGAACTCAAAATAGTCTAAATTCGACCACTGAAGAGGGAGTTATGAGGGTTACTGTTGGACAAGGAGGTGAAGGAGAAATTCAGTAGCGACGATAGTGATCCCACTTACGGACGCTTAAATGGTCTCGGAATATGACGATTATAATCAAGAATGAAAGAGCGATAAAGTACCATTCAAATGACCAAAAATTGACCCATTCCGACATCAAATGAGCGAGTTATGAGCGCCTCCATTGGATCACGCATTTTAGAAAGATTAACAATCGAAATTACAAAATGACGATCGAAGAGTTCCAACGTGCTTTTGGGATATCGAACGGTCTCCAAAATACCCAATTCTGGTCTCATTTATAAGCTTGTCAACTTTTCTTTCCAATGAGCTCAAAATCGTCTAAATTCGACCAATAAAGAGGGAGTTATGAGGGTTACTGTTGGACAAGGAGATGAAAGAGAAATTCAGTAGCGGCGACTGCGATCCCACTTACGGATGCCCAAATGGTCTCGGAATACGACGATTGTAGTTTTGGAATGAAAGTGTGCTAAAGTACCATTCAGATGACCAAAATTGACCCAATCCGACATCCAATGAGGGAGTTATGAGCGCCGCCATTGGATCGTGAATTTTAGAAAGATTAACAATCAAAATTATAAAATGACAATCGAAGAGTTCCAACTGTTTTGGGATATCGAACGGTCTCAAAATTACCCAATTTTGGTCTCATTTAGAAGCTTGTCAAGTAACCATTCCAATGAGCTCAAATAGTCTAAATTTGACCACTGAAGAGAGAGTTATGAAGGTTACTGTTGGACAAGGAGATGAAGGAGAAATTCAGCAGCGACGACTGTGATCCCACTTGCAGATGCCCAAATGGTCTCGGAATATGACAATTACAGTCAGGAATGAAAGTGCGCTAAAGTACCAATCAGATGACCACAAATCGACCCATTCTGACATCAAATGTGGGAGTTATGAGCTCCTCCGTTGGATCGGGCGATTTGGAAAGATTAACAATCGAAATTAGAAAATGTCGATCGAAGAGTTCTAACATGGTTTTGGGATATCGAACGGTCTCGAAATTACCCAATTCTGGTCTCATTTAGAAGCTTGTCAAGTTACAATTCCAATGAGCTCAAAATCATCTAAATTCGACCACTGAAGAGAGATTTATGAAGGTTACTGTTGGACAAGTAGATGAAGGAGAAATTCAGTTGTGACAACTGCGATCCCACTTACGGATGCACAAATGATCTCGGAATACGATGATTGTAGTCCGAAATTAAAGTCTGCTAAAGTACCATTCAGATGTCTAAAAATTGACCCAATCCGACATCAAACGAGGGAGTTATGAGTGCCTCCGTTGGATCGCACGATTTGGAAAGATTAACAATCGAAATTTCAAAATGACTATCGAAGAGTTCCAACGTGCTTTTGGGATACCGAACGGTCTCGAAATTACCCAATTCTGGTCTCATTTAAAGCTTGTCAACTTTTCATTCCAATCAGCTCAAAATCGTCTAAGTTCGACTACTGAAGAGAGATTTATGAAGGTTACTGTTGGATAAGGAGATGAAGGAGAAATTCAGAAGCGACAACTGCGATCCCACTTACGGTTGCCCAATTGGTCTTGGAATACGACAATGTAGTCAGGAATGAAAGATACTAAAGTGCCATTCAGATGACCAAAATATGACCCAATCCGACATCAAATGAGGGAGTTATGAGGGCCGCCATTGGATCGTGCATTTTAGAAAGATTAACAATTGAAATTATAAAATGACAATCGAAGAGTTCCAATGTACTTTTGGGATATCGAACGGTCTCGAAATTATCCAATTTTGGTCTCATTTAGAAGCTTGTCAAGTTACCATTCCAATGAGTTCAAAATCGTCTAAATTCGACCCCTGAAGAGAGAGTTATGAAGGTTACCGTTGGACAAGGAGATGAAGGAGAAATTCAGTAGTGACGACTTCGATCCCACTTATGGATGCCCAAATGGTCTCGAAATACGACGATGCATAGTGGAATGAAATGTGCGCTAAAGTACGCATTACCATTGACCCAAAATCGACCCAATCCGACATCAAATGAGGGAGTTATGAGCGCCTCCATTGAGTCGCGCACTTCAGAAATATTAATAATCGAAATTATAAAATGACAATTGAAGAGTTCTAGCGTGCTTTTGGGATATCGAATGTCTCAAAATTACCCAATTCTGGTCTAATTTAGAAGCTTGTCAAGTTACCATTCCAATGAGCTCAAAATAGTCTAAATTCGACCACTGAAGAGAGAGTCATGATGCTTACTGTTGGACAAGGTGATGAAGGAGAAATTCAGTAGTGACGACTGCGATCCCACTTATGGATGCCCAAATGGTCTCGAATACGACGATTGCAGTTAAGAATGAAAGTACGCTAAACTACCTTTCTGATGAACAAAAATCGACCCACTCCGACATCAAACGAGGGAGTTATGAGCGTCTCCGTTGGATCGCGCGATATGGAAAGATTAACAATCCAAATTGTAAAATAACGATCGAAGAGTTCCAACGTGCTTTTGGGATATCGAACTGTCTCAAAATAACCTAATTCTGGTCTCATTTAGAAGCTTGTCAAGTTACCATTCCAATGAGCTCAAAATTATCTAAATTCGACCACTTAAGAGAGAGTTATGAAGGTTACTATTGGACAAGGAGATGAAGGAGAAATTTAGTAGCGACGACTGCGATTACACTTACGGATGCCCAAATGGTCTCAGAATACGACAATTGTAGTCAGGAATGAAAGTGCACTAAAGTACCTTTTAGATGACCAAAAATCGATCCAATCTGACATCAAACGAGGGAGTTATGAGCACCTCCATTGGATCGCGCGATTTGCAAAGATTAACAATCGAAATTCCAAAATGACGAACGAAGAGTTCTAACGTGGTTTTGGGATATCGAACGGTCTCAAAATTACCCAATTCTGGTCTCATTTAGAAGCTTGTCAAGTTACCATTCCAATGAGCTTAAAATAGTCTAAACTTGACCACTGAAGAGAGAGTTATGAAGGCTACTGTTGGACAAGGAGATTAAGGAGAAATTCAGTAGCGACGACTGCGATCCCACTTACGGAAGCCCAAATGGTCACAGAATACGACGATTGCAATATGGAATGAAAGTGCGCTAAACTACCTTTCTGATGAACAAAAATCATCCCAATCCGACATCAAATGAGGGAGTTATGAGCGTCTCCGTTGGATCGCCCGATATGGAAAGATTAACAATCCAAATTGTAAAATGACGATCAAAGAGTTCCAACATGCTTTTGGGATATCGAACGGTCTCAAAATAACCTAATTCTAGTCTCATTTAGATGCTTGTCAAGTTACCATTCCAATGAGCTTAAAATAGTCTAAACTTGACCACTGAAGAGAGAGTTATGAAGGTTACTGTTGGACAAGGAGATTAAGGACAAATTCAGTAGCGACGACTGCGATCCCACTTACGGCTGCCCAAATGGTCTCGGAATACGACGATTGCAGTCTGAAATGAAAGTGCGCTAAAATACCATTCAGATGACCAAAAATCGACCCAATCTGACATCAAACGAGGGAGTTATGAGCGTCACCATTGGATCACGCGATTTGCAAAGATTAACAATCGAAATTGCAAAATGACGAACGAAGAGTTCTAACGTGCTTTTGGGATATCGAACGGTCTCAAAATTACCCAATTCTGGTGTCATTTAGAAGCTTGTCAAGTTACCATTCCAATGAGCTCAAAATCGTCTAAAATCGTCTACTGAAGGAGAAATTCAGTAGCGACGAATGCGATCCCACTTACGGATGCCCAAATGGTCTCGGAATACGATGATTGCAGTCTGGAATGAAAGTGTGCTAAAGTACCATTCAGATGACCAAAAATTGACCCAATCCGACATCAAATGAGGGAGTTATGAGCGCTGCCATTGGATCATGCATTTTAGAAAGATTAACAATCGAAATTATAAAATGACAATCGAAGAGTTCCAATGTGCTTTTGGGATATTGAACGGTCTCGAAATTACCCAAATCTGGTCTCATTTAGAAGCTTGTCAAGTTACCATTCCAATGAGCTCAAAATTGTCTAAATTCGACCACTGAAGAGAGAGTTATGAAGGTTACTGTTGGACAAGGAGATGAAGGAGAAATTTAGTAGCGACGACTGCGATCCAACTTACGGATGCCCAAATGGTCTTGGAATACGATGATTGCAGTCAGGAATGAAAGTGCGCTAAACTACCTTTCAGATGAACAAAAATCGACCCAATCCGACATCAAACGAGGGAGTTATGAGCGTCTCCATTGGATCGCGCGATTTGGAAAGATTAACAACCCAAATTGCTAAATGACGATCGAAGAGTTCCAACGGGCTTTTGGAATATCGAACGATCTCAAAATAACCTAATTCTGGTCTCATTTAGAAGCTTGTCAAGTTACCATTCCAATGAGCTCAAAATCGTCTAAATTCGACCACTGAAGAGAGAGTTATGAAGGTTACTGTTGGACAAGGAGATGAAGGAGAAATTCAGTAGCGAGGACTGCGATCCCACTTACGGATGCCCAAATGGTCTTAGAATACGACGAATACAGTCAGGAATGAAAGTGCACTTGTTTCGACAAGGAAACATATGTATTTGATTTGGGAGAATCATCTTATTCGAACATAACAACAGAATAATTACAAAGACAATCATCACACTTTATTGATCCTGAATTCATTTACATCCTCTGATATCCCTTGATTCTAAGATAGATTGTTCAAACAATACAAATAATGTTTAAAGATTTGATCCAAATAGCAAATTCGGCAGCATTTCGTCAGGAGTTTCAGTCATCTCCTAGGACTTAGGGGGAATTGCTGATAATCTGATCAACTAATCTTCAAGGAGATAGGAATTTTGACAGCATTCCGGCGCTATTCTGATTATCTCCTAATACTTAGGAAGAATAGATAAATCAATCAACAATCTTCAAGAGAACGAAGATTCCGGCAGCATTTCGGTGCTATTTCGGTCATCTCCTGAAACTTAGGAGGAATACGCCTTTTCATCGATGATTCTTCCTTTTCTCCTGAACAAGAAGAACCTGAATACTTGAAGACTCTAGCCATTCTAGCAGCATAACAGCCCATTGCTGTTGTAGACTGTCCAGCAGTCGGTTTGCGCGGGTCCGCGGAAACTATATCAACTCAGTGCCGCTTTGCGTGGGTCCGCGCAAACTTCAGGAGTCCAATACTCCTTTGCGCGCCGTCGCGCAAAGTGCAGGAGTCCAATACTCCGCACCTTCTATCTTCTCTTTCGTCTTTCTTTCACTTCTGAAATCTTCCAACCCCTTTTGAGAGGAGGAAGGGGGTGTTTATAGACATTTTCTTCAATGGAAATCTCTGTTCTGGTTGACGTGGGACAAAATAATCAACCAACCTTTTTGATCCCACCGTCATATACTTTGCGTGGACACGTGCAAACGATATGCTTTGCGCGGTCTCGCGCAAACCATCAGTCCCCGTGCAAACTGTCTTCATAATCCTCCACGCAAACAGTTCACTTTGCGTGGTCTGGCGCAACCATTTCACTTTGCGCGAACCCGCACAAAGTGGTCTTGAAGCTGATTTCTTGATCTTTCAAATTGATTTCTTGATTTTTCTCGTCTTCACTTCCTTGCTTATTTTATGCCTCAACAGATGCCCCCTTGATCCGTTCTTTATTTTTTCAAAAAATCAAAGAAAAAGGATCAACCAATTGTTTTCTGCAGGGTTGCGCGACCCCGCGCAAAGCTCTGGTCGAGTACCGTACTCGGCCATAAAGGCTATAAATAGTCCAACTTCTTAGTCATTTTCACGAACTTCTCTCTGCTGAAACTCTGTTCTGGCGATTTTCTTCCGCGCAAACCTTCCACTTTGCGCGACCCCGCGCAAACTGTTTCACTTTGCGCGACTTTCTTTTGAACTTGAAGTTTATCCGCGCAAACTATATACTTTGCGCGACCCCGCGCAAAGTACTCTGTACTTAGCCAATTTTCTTTTTTGAACTGTTTCCAACACTTAGCCATTTTCTCTCTTCTTCCTTTCTTACTTCCTTTATCTTACTTTCATGGCTCGTGTTAAACAAACGGCTCGTCTTGTAACTCCTTCTGACTCTCCTTCTGATCAGCCTCCTGCTAAGCGGACAAAGACCACTTCCAGAAATCCCGCTTACTTCAAAGAACCTGTTCTTCCCACTTTCGACTTTTCTGACCGTATTAGATCTTTACCTTCCCCCATTCACAGATCTATATCTTTGGGAGACATCAAATGTCCGCCTAAGCATGGCAGAGAGTATGACTGGGATGAATGGTTGAAGACCACCGCTCATATTCGGACTGATAGTGAGAGAGCACCTCTCCGTGAAGATACTCCTCCTGCTTCTCATCCAAAGAAAACTCACCGCAATAAGGCGAAAGAATTTACAGAAAAGATCAAGGAACACAAGAAGAAGAGGCTTCAAAACTCGTGGGACTCAGTACGAGTTGTCGAAGGTATTATGAAGTTTGATAATCCTCATGCGGAGGGCATGACAATCATTCCCATCAAGGTATATCGCCATCAGTCCATGCTAGACTGCGAGTCCAAAGATTACGTCCATGGCGAGAGATTAATGTATACTGAATCATGGACCTCAAGAGAGCCCCGAATCCTGGAGGGAACTATCCGAACTCAGAAACCGCGACAAAGGATAGGAGAAGCTCATCCCATAATCTTCTTAGCTCCTTTTCACAGTCCTCATGATCTCTTTCCTTCTCATTTTTATGAGACGGTGCGACAGCGCTTCAGAGATCGAGAGCAACTCTGGGGACAGGCAGAATTCCGCATCAGAGGCATGTTAACTGCTCGTCGATACTATTCTGAATGGGCGGAGGCTATATTGCTGAAGCATACGAGCACTCTTGCAAAGATCGGCCTTTATGATGCAATAGAAGTGACCTCCAAATACTTCTATAGGGAACCCAATATTCTGAAAGGCTTCCTTGAATACTGGTCGCCTACAACCAACTCCTTCCATCTTCCTTATGGTGAAATGAGCATATCACTTTGGGACCTTCATCGCATAGCCGGTCTCACAATAACAGGCAAATTCTATGATGAATTCATTCCGACAAATAGAGAATTGGCCTTCGTATCTTCTCCAGATCGCAAGCCTTCCATCTCTGAGACTACTATAGAGTTATTCAAAGAGATGGGCAAATTTCCCAACTTCCACAAAATTCCCCCTCTGCAATGGCTAGCACATTTCTCTAGGGGTCTCAGGTATTTACCAATCCAACAACTGATCTTCCTCCTTGTATTCTTGCTATTTAGCCATTCCTGCATATTAACCTCCTTATTTTCTTTGAATGTTTCACGACTGCCACTCTAAAGAACTAACGAAGCTTCGAGATGCAATAAGAAGAAAGCCAGAATATAGTTCTTTCGGAGAGCTTGCAGCGTTCTTGGCTTACTGGCTAAGCTTGGTCGTATTGCCCAGCTCCAAGTGGGCAGATGTTGTTCGTCCCAGTGTCTTCGTTGTGGCTGGTGCTTTAGCGGAGGGCCATAAATATTCTCTTGCTCCTCCCGTATTATGTTCTATCTACAGGGCTCTTGGAGAAGTAGCTACCCACATAAAAGACCCAATTCTTGGAGCTTCGTCTGCGCATACTTCTTGGCATTATATTACGGGGTGGCTTGGAGTTTATTTTCCCTGGACTTTTGATGCTCCGGAACAAGCATATACTCATCCTTCTCACCTTCCACTCTGATTCTTTCAGCAAAGAGCGATGGCAAAAAGAGCATATGAGTGGGTTGCCAACAAAATTCGAGATGATGATCAGATAAACTTCTTTCAGTTCCGCCTACATCGCTACACACCGAAGATACAGATATGGTGGACAACGAAACACTTACTGCAGCAGAAAGAGCTTTCTTCTTTTCTATTCGCTCATACAGTTTGCCTCTTCGGGAAGGGACAGAATTCTGGAGAGAACCTTACTACCCCAGTCGCTTTGCTCGTCAATTTGGTTATGATCAAACTGTACCACAAGACTGCGGGCTGGTTACCAGAAAAATGCGCTGCTATGGAACTGGTCCTCTTAACTGGGCCATGATATGGAAACAGTTGCTGAATGGTTGCGTTGGATCCCTCTTCATAATTCCAAGCTGTGATCGCATAGTCCGTACATCATATAGCTGGATGCGATGGTGGGATCACCAATCATACCTGGTTGCTAAATGCTTGCCAGTGGATTCTTCTATCTTTCTTCATCCGCCCAGGCTGAAGGGCAGAAATTTAGAGAGCGGAATTGGCTATATTCCAGAAAAGAGCCATGCATCTCATCCCGGAGAAATTTGTAGGAAGATATCATTGGAAGATCCCATCCGTGAAATCAAGCCCATCAATACTTTGGATGGCTGGTTTGCTCACGGAGATCTGAGAGAATTTGAGAAATCTCGTCGAGACTCTTCAAACCAAGCCGCAGACGATGCTGTAGGTACATCTTCTCCAATTCCTGCAGAGACTGCAGTGGTTCAAGAAGGACTAGCTATTGGTACTTCCATATCTCCTCCACAACCCCTTGGTCCTAGTCCATCGTCTCCGATGACTAGATCAAGAACGCGTTTGCAAACATCATCCCCTATTCCTTCAGAAATGACCCGCCAAGCATCTGCTTCCCCTATGGTCCAAGAGTCTGCACCGGAGAGCAGCCAACCCATTTCTTACAAAGGGAAGCAGATTATTATTGAAGAAGTTGACGAAGAAAATTTGGAAGATGAAAGTTCAGCTTCATCATCAGAGACAACTGAATCTTCACAATACGAAGACAGCGGAGATAGCGATAGTGGTGAAGATAAAGATGATGACTTTGAAGAAGGTGAAGTTGATATTGGCGAAGAAGAGGAAACAGCTGTGAAAGAAGTTGAGATGGAATCTTCCCCTGCAATTGCTAAGACTTTTCTTGGCGCCAATGTTCCTGCTAAATCTCCTGCAGCTGAGAAAGATGACGAGGATCTTTTAGATTATGGAGAATATGGGTATTCACCAGGTAAAGGAAATTTTCATATGCATATTTTTATTTTAACAACTATTATTTAAAATCATTGCGTCTCCCTTTTTAGGCGCCCAAGTTGCAGAAATAGGTGCTATCTCTTCAATGAACCCTCTTGTGGTAACTTCACCAAAAGCACCCGTAATTCCATTGGTAGTGCAGAGAGTAGTGGCTCGTGAAATCATATTTCCCACAGAGACTACAGACTTGCCAACTCCGACTACCAGAGATTCAAGCACAGAAGCTAGAGCACCATCTTTTGCTGATATGGTGGAACTCGGTCTTTCCATGACTCAGGGAGCTTCTGCCTCTATAGGTCATATCCAGGTGACAGGTACATATTTATGCACTGATTATCTTCATTCACGACCACATATTTCATAATAATATTTTGAATATCTTTCTTCTTTTATTATAGGAACTCATCATTGCAGTGGTGCGGCCAGTTCTGATTCTGTGGCCACTACTTCTGAATTGTCATCCTTTGTAAAAATCCCTGTTCATAAAATGCTTATGGTGAAACATTCTTTGTTAGCAATAATCCATATCTTCAGAAATCCCGATCAATGGTTGGATTTGGATGTTGCTATAGAGATTTTGGAGAGCTCTGCCAAGATGGCTAGACTCGATATATCTCCTTTGCGTGATTCACTCCTCAAGTTTCGCGATTCAGTAATTTCTCTGGCGTCGGTAGAGAACGTTACAATTGCCCCTGAGATTTTAGAGTACAAGAAGCAGCTGGTTTCATCTCAAGAACAAGCCTCTCTGACAGCTTCATCAATTTCTAGACTTGAACAAGAGCATATGATTCTTCAAGATCAATTAAAGATTCATATGGATGAAAATAAGACTATCCAAGATCGTATTGCAGCCCTGAAGGAAGAAATTTCTCAACTGGAGAGAAGGAATCATGAAAAAGCCTTGATCATTCAAGATGTTGAAGAAAGGATACAGGCGAATGTTCAATCTATTAATTTTGAAAAATCCGCGCAACTTCGAAGTAAAGGAATGATCGCTTCTCTGGAGAACAAACTTGCTGGCGTCCCTGATCAAGCGAAACTTATTCTTGAAGAAAAATCTAAACATGATATAGCCCAGGCACAGTTGAAAGAAGATTTGCGCAGATATTCGGAAGCAGTGGGAATTACAGAAGATCTTTAAACATGTAATTTTGAACATGTGATTTTTTTTTGTTTGCATGTTTTTTGGACATGTTTTTTTTTTTTTTATGAAAGCATTTTGAGATGTTTATAATAGCATTTTCTTATTGTATGTTGATGATATTTATACTAACATTATTAAATTATATTCGTACTTTATATAATAATTTCATTACATCCTTTAAAATTTCTAAACCTTTTATGCTTTGTTAGTGCGGGATTCTCTATATGAGTATTTAAATTGGCGGTACTAAGTTTCAATTTAATTAGCCACACACAGTTTAAGCTCATGAGTAGTGGAGCGTGCGCACACACACAGTTTAAGCTCATGAGTAGTGGAGCATTTATGGGTCTTATGTAATGGCCACTGTAACTCTCTAGAGTTCGCTTTTGGGCTTTTCACTGCCTTGAGCTCACGGCCAAGGTCCATCAGAGGGGCCCATTGACGCTACCAGGCGGTGAACTGTTGGTTTTACGCACAGGGTTGGCCACGGTAACTCTCTGGAGTTCGCAAGGCTCACAAGGCTACCTTTGGGCACCAAATCTAGGGTCGCCAGTCCATCAATGAGTAGGTTTAAGCCCTTCCTCACGAGTTACTACTGAAATCAAACCCTAGATCTGGAGGGTCTTACGCACGGTTGGCATAAAGCTCGCACTGCGGCCCCTGTTTTCTTCGTCTGCAAGGTCGAGCCCATTCAGAGGAGGGCATTTTCATCCGTTCCCCGTGGCACTGCCGGAAGCTATACAGATGGCATGGGAGTTACGGTGACTAGTCTTCGCGGATTTATGGCCTTTTAGGCTTTGAATCCTTGACTTCGTCAGCTGCCCGCATGGGTGCGTACGATGGTCTTCGCGGGCTTTTTAGGGCCACTGACTCCTCGCCGCTGCCCGAATGGCGATCTTCATAGGTCTTATGTATAGTTGGCCAGCTCTTTTAGAGCTTGATCCTTTGAGAGCATTTTTTTTATTATTATTTTTTTTAGAGCTTGATCTTTTTTATTCTGCTCAATTTAGCTCTTTTAGGATTTGGCTTGGCTATACTGCCCCTTTAACTTGTAAGGCAATAATATCTATGATCATCATCATTGCCAGTATAACAGTAGTAGATATTTCTACTTGAGATAATATCTTCAAGAAGATCCATGCCTTGTAAAGCGATATATATCAATTTTGTCAGTATCTTCAAGAGAATCTTCAAGATGATATTGATTTTGTCAAACTTGTTTGGCGATGATGATGATCATATTTTCGGATTTGATGCTTGATAATTGACGCGCTGTTGAGGCATAAAATAAGCAAGGAAGTGAAGACGAGAAAAATCAAGAAATCAATTTGAAAGATCAAGAAATCAGCTTCAAGACCACTTTGCGCGGGTTCGCGCAAAGTGAAATGGTTGCGCCAGACCGCGCAAAGAGAACGGTTTGCGCGGGGGGATTATGAAGACAGTTTGCGCGGGGACTGATGGGTTGCGTGAGACCGCGCAAAGCATATCGTTTGCGCGTGTCCGCGCAAAGTATATGACGGTGGGATCAAAAAGGTTGGTTGATTATTGTGTCCCACATCGACCAGAACAGAGATTTCCATTGAAGAAAATGTCTATAAATACCCCGTTCCTCCTCTCAAAAGGGGTTCGAAGATTTCAGAAGTGAAAGAAAGACGAAAGAGAAGACAGAAGGTGCGGAGTATTGGACTCCTGCACTTTGCGCAACCGCGCACAAAGGAGTATTGGACTCCTGAAGTTTGCGCGGACCAGCGCAAAGCGGCACTGGGTTGATATAGTTTGCGCAGATCCACGCAAAGCATATCGTTTGCGAGAACCCGCGCAAACCGACTGCCGGGCAGTCTATAACAGCAATGGGCTGTTATGCTGTCAGAATGGTTTGAGTCTTCAGATCTTCAAGTTCTTCTTGTTCAGGAGAAAAGGAAGAGTCATCGATGAAGAGACATACTCCTCCTAAATTTCAGGAGATGATTGAAATAGCACTGAAATGCTACCGGAATCTTCGTTCTCTTGAAGAGTGTTGATTGATTTATCTATTCTTCCTAAGTATTAGGAGATAATCAGAATAGCGCCGGAATGCTGTCAAAATTCCTATCTCCTTGAAGATTAGTTGATCAGATTATCAGCAATTCCCCTAAGTCCTAGGAGATGACTGAAACTCCTGACGAAATGCTGCCGAATTTGCTATTTGGATCAAATCTTTAAACATTATTTGTATTTTGAACAATCTATCTTAGAATCAAGGGATATCAGAGGATGTAAATGAATTCAGAATCAATAAAATGTGATGATTGTTTTCTGTAATTGTTTCATTGTTATGTTTGAATAAGATAATTCCCAAATCAAATACATTGTTTTCTTGTCGAAACAAAATGGCGACTCTACTGGGGAATAATATCTTATTTAACACTAACATTGGAAAGTTACAAGACTCTCATTACTATTTTTGGCGTCTTCTAGACGCCAAAATGGCGACTCTCAGTGGGAACATCCTCCCCTTCATCTCTAAGATAGTTTACTTAATCTTCCATATATTAATTTCATGAATGTTTTGTTATTGAAGGTACCCAAATTCAATCACACTACATTGCTAATGGCTAACGTTGCGAGAAAAGTGAACTTCCGATTCACCGCTACCGGATTTATAATTGAATATGCGCCGAACCAAACTCCTGAGCATACGAAAGCAAGCACTATAAGCAGGCGCAAAGCGACTCAAGTAACAGTGGGAGTTATTTCCGTCTCACCTCAACTACAAGAAAGTGATGAGAATTGGACTTTGGTCCTGTCCAAGAAGACAAAAGCAAAGACTTTAAAGAACCGCAAAGCGAAAGTACTTGTACCAAGAACTGAGGGACCGGTCATGCACAGCATAGCTAGAAGAAAACCTGAGCTCGCTCCTCCGGCAATTTATCCCGAACAAACTACTTCGCAGTTCTCGTTGCATGATTTTCCAGCTTTGGTTACTCCAAAGACCAAATGGACAGAATCGCAAAAAGGCAAAGCACTGATGATAGGATCACCGATGACTGTGTCACCTCAAACAAGCTCGCCCATAACTGTATCACCTCGATCGGTTAAAAGCACGGGAAGTACGCAAGAGTCAAACGAGACTCCAATGTCTCCCCTCTTTATAAGTCCTGTTACGTCAACATATTCTCGTTTTACTCAAAAACGACTTCGACAAACAGTCAAGAGGCCGCAGTATATATGGCAGAAACGGGTCAAGGAAATAGGCCATCTACTGAAGAACGTGTTGATCAAATGGCAGAGGCACAAAGAGTGCTAATGGATGAATGCCGGAACCTCAGAGAAGCTCTGGCAACTCTGGCACATAATGTAGCCCAGATAGTGGCTCCACCCATGATGGGAGCAACGAATGGACAAGAGAACCAACCTGAAGGCTCTCGTCCGCAAGAGATAGGATCACGAGGATCAGTTCCAGCAGCAAGAGCTATAACGCAAGATGATGTAAGACAAGTCGTCGAAGAAGCAGTCAGAATAGAAAGAGAGCGAGCGAATACCGGTCGTTTCAGATACCGAACACCCTACCCGAGAGAGGTAGAGGATGTTCCGTTTCCAGCCAATTTTAAGCATCCAGATTTCCAGAAATTTAATGGGGAAGGATCACCAGAAGAACACCTGATGCATTTCATCACCAGCATGGGAAACTTCTCCACAATACCTCAATACTGTTTACGCTTATTTGGATCATCATTGACAAGTAAAGCTTTCAGGTGGTATTCAAATTTGGCACCAGGATCTATACGCACATGGGAAGAAATGCAAGATGCTTTCATGTCAAACTTCTTCTCGTCAGAACGCGATGTTAGCATCACAGAGTTAGCTTCAGTACGACAGCGAGAAGGAGAACCAGTTGAAAAATTCATAGACAGATGGAAAACACTGGGGGCATCGTGTAGGACAATTGCCGGAAGAAAAGGAACAAGTCAAAATGTGTCTGAATTCTATGGAGACAGGAATTGCGTTCGGACTCACCAGTGCTGATATCGGAACCTTTCGCGATTTGGCTACCAAAGCCCATGCATTGGAATTAATGACTCGTAAGATGCCAGCATTTCATCATGAAACTGTCAGAAGAATACCTGGCAGGACAACCGTCAACACCATCGATCGGGATAAGAAAAATCAAGAAGTAAAGGGCTCAAGAGACAAAAGGCCGGAAGGAAAAGAAAACTGGAATCAATCAAGGGACAGATACGGTGGAAAAAAGCTCAGAATGCTCGATTCTCATGAAGGATTTGAGTTTGATAAAGAGGACGTGGTGCCTATGATGCAACATTGTTAAAAGCAGGTACCCTAGAATTACCGGAACCGAAACGCCCTGAAGATGTGACAATGACTCGAGAAAGAAACTTTTGTCGTTATCATCGCTTAGTGGGACATCCGACAGAAAATTGTTACACGTTAAAGTGCATCATACAGCGAATGATAAATAGAGGAGATATAATAACCAGCGAAAGCAAAGGAAAGAATACAAGGGCGACAGTAAATGTATTGTCAATTCAAGAAAAGACTCGAGGAATGAAAGAGAAAGGAGACCGAAGGCCGATATAAAAAGCGCGACAATGATTACGTTGCGATCGGGGAAGCAGATAACAAGTCCGGTAAAGCAAAAAGCAGAAGTTATAAGGAAAGAAGTGACTGAAAGACAGAACATCAAGGATAGAAGTAGAAATGAAGATACATCGACAAAAGTGGCTTACGATGTAGTTAGTCACTTGAAAGGTATATCTGCACGTTTGAGTATTTATGATGCGCTCAAGTTATCAGAAGAGTTTCGACAGAGTTTGATTCAAGCACTGTCTGATCACGATGTGAGAGAAAATTTACTGACAGAAATGAAGAATGAAAGAAGCAAGGAAAAGGTGGATTGTCTACCATAATATCTTTCTCTGATGATGACTTAATTGGTGAAACAGAACATAACAGGCCATTGATGATAGAAGGGTATATTTGCGAAAAGAAGATAAAACGAATCATGATAGACAATGGGTCAGCAGTGAATCTTTTGCCACTTCCATGATTACTAAATTGGGTTACCGCCGTTCAGATTTGCGCCCCAGCGGAATGATGATACAAGGGTTTAATCAAGATGGACAACGCGCACTCGGTAAAATTACAGTAACATTGGAAGTGGGAGAACTAATACTACTGTTGTATGTCACGTTATAAATGCTGTGACGACATATAATCTTCTCTTAGGAAGGCCATGGATACATCAGTACAATATTGTACCTTCTACTCTACACCAATGTTTCAAATACTATAAGGATGGAATGCAGTGTAAAGTAATGGCTGATGCGAAACCATATACAGAAGCTGAGTCTTTCTTTGCGGATGCTAGCTATTATAAATGTTTCTCTAAAGAAGTGGGAAATGATGATGGAAAAAGAGTCTTGAAAGATGTCCAAATAAATAAAGCTAGAGAAGAAAGGGGGAATCTCCTGAGACTACAGAAGCAAGGAAAAAGTTCTATTTTGTACCAAAGCGCCTGAGACAACCGGGACAACCGCCATTGACATTGTTGTCGACAGAACAGTTGAAAGTCTTACAGTCCAATTACACGATGCCCTTACCCAATATCGAAAGATGTAAGCCATTTGCAGCCGCCCCAGGCACATTTCAAGTCAGAGCCAGTGCTAAATATCCTGAAGCAATAAAGTTCCACGTTGCAGCAGAGGTGAAGAATGAAAACACAAGCAATATATATCATGGAGAGTTAGCACCGCAGAATTTGGGAAAATACAGTGCAGTAAGCAAGAAAATCATGAGAAATATGGGTTTTGATTGTGACAAGCCCACTGGATTGAATCATGGGAAAGGAATTCAAATCCCTCTCGGAGTTAATCAAGAAAAACGGAGAAAATTCCAAGGATTAGGAGCAGAATCATCAGTAAATATGATTCCAGCCAAACAGATATCAGAACAAGATGCTGAGGTAGTCAAGTGCCCTGAAAGCGCTCCAAGACAAATAGAAGATGGGGGACAGCCGACGATAGATGGCTTGCGAGAAATAAATTTGGGAACAGCAGAAGAGCCAAGGAACACATTTATCAGTGTCAGTCTTTCAGAACAGGAATTTGAGAAATATGGCCAGCTTCTCAGAGAAAATAAAGATGTCTTCACTTGGACATATGAAGAAATGCCAGGATTGGAACCCTCTGTAGCAATGCATCGATTAAATATTTCCAAAGAAAAGAAACCAGTAAAGCAAGCTCAAAGGCGATTCCACCCAGACCTGATTCCATTAATCAAAAAAGAAGTAAATAAATTAATAAAGGTTGGATTCGTCAGAGAAGTTAAATATCCCAAGTGGATATCAAACATTGTTCCAGTGAAAAAGAAGAATGGGCAGATTAGAGTATGCATCGACTTCAGAGATCTGAATGAAGCATGTCCAAAAGATGACTTCCCTCTCCCGATAACAGAATTATTAATTGATAGCACTACTCAGTATGCTATTATGTCTTTTATGGACGGATACGCAGGTTATAATCAAATCAGGATGGCGCCTGAAGATGAAGAGGCAACGGCTTTCAGAACACCGCTTGGAATTTATTGTTATAAAGTTATGCCTTTCGGTCTCAAAAATGCTGGGGCAACATATCAAAGGGCAATGAAAAATATTTTTCAAGATATGATGCATAAACATGTCGAATGCTATGTTGATGACTTGGTGGTCAGGTCGGGAGATCATCAAGAACACCGCGAACATTTAGCATCAGTCTTCCGTCGTCTCAGAAAGAAGCAATTAAAAATGAACCCTGCTAAGTGTGCATTTGGAGTATCTTCTGGAAAGTTCCTCGGCTTTGTGTACGACACAGAGGGATCGAGATTGATCCAGAAAAAATTAAAGCTATTCAAAATATGCCGCCGCCAACGACGTTGAAGGAATTAAAAAGCTTACAAGGAAAATTGGCATACATTCGCCGTTTCATTTCAAACCTCGCAGGAAGGTGTCAGCCATTTTCTCAGTTAATGAAGAAAGACACAGAATTTGTATGGGATCACGCCTGTCAAAATGCATTTGACTCAATCAAGGAATTGTTGAAACAGCCGCCGGTGTTAACAGCTCCAGTGAAAGGTAAGCCACTTATCTTATATACATCTGCAGCTACGAATTCTTTGGGTGCTTTGTTAGCACAGGTAAACGAAGCCGGAAAAGAGACTGCTCTTTATTATCTAAGCCGAACATTGATGGGGGCAGAATGCAATTATTCCTCGATCGAAAAAGAGTGTTTGGCGCTGATATTCGCTGTACAAAAGTTGAGGCATTATTGTCTCTCTCATGATATAACTCTAATCTCAAGAGCAGATCCGATAAAATTTTTGATGACCAGGCCAATGTTGTCAGGAAGACTAGCCAAGTGGATGTTATTGCTATCAGAATATACTATTTCATATAAACCGGCGAAAGCAGTAAAAGGACAAGCCATGGCAGACTTCCTCGCGGCACATCCTATAGCAGAAAGTGAAGAAATCAATGACGAATTTCCAGATGAACAGGTTATGTTGGCTGAATCTCAGAATCTTTGGCAAATGTATTTTGATGGTGCTGCTCGAATATCGGGAGCGGGGGCAGGAATAATATTCATTACACCTCAAGGCGATTTATTGCCATATTCCTTCACACTGGGTACCGCATGTACAAACAATGAAGCTGAATACAGAGCTCTTATCATCGGAATGGAAATAGCCCAGCAAATGGAAATAAAATTATTGCATATCTTTGGAGATTCTAAATTGATTGTAAATCAGTTGACAACAGAATTCGAAGTAAGGAAAGAAGAACTTCTGCCCTATTATCGGAAGGCACAAAAGTTGCTTGAACAATTTTGTCATGTGGAAATTAAACACATACCACGCTCTGAGAATGCAAAAGCGGACGCTTAGCCGGTCTGGCAGCAGCTCTGTCCTGTACAAATCGAAGTCCTCTTCAGGTAACTATAGAAGAAAGAAGATTCCTGCCGTCTGCAGAAGTTATCGAAGAAACCGTAGAAATGTTTCCTATATCTTGTCTAGAAGTAATGATAGATGATTGGCGTCAGCCTTTCGTTGATTATCTAAAGTATAATATCTTGCCAGAAGATAATGCGCAAAGACAGCAGATTAAGCAGCGATCGGGCAAATTTGTCATATGTAGTGAAGTATTGTATAGAAAATCTTACAATGGAATGCTGCTAAGATGCTTAGACAAGCAAGAAGCAAACCAAATGCTGCGGGAAGCACATTCAGGTGAATGTGGAGCACATCAAGCCGGCCGAAATTTGTGCCATAGAGTGCATCGAATGGGTTATTATTGGCCTACTATGTTCAAAGATGCGATAGAATATGCAAAGCGGTGTCATGAATGCCAAATACACGGAGATGTAATACATGTTCCCCAGAAGACTTACATCAATCTGTTGCTTCCTGGCCTTTTTCAGCATGGGGACTCGATGTGATTGGTCCTATAAATCCCCCTTCATCTAAAGGAAAACAGTATATTTGGCAGCAACAGATTATTTCTCCAAATGGACCGAAGCAATTGCCTTGCGTAATGTTAAAGAGACAGATGTGGTCAATTTCATTCGACATGCTATAATATACCGTCATGGTATTCCGAAAAAGATCGTCACTGATAATGGCACCCCTTTTAAAAATAGAGGCATGGAAAAGTTGTGTCAGAAGTTCGGTATCCAGCATTCATTTTCAACACCTTAATATCCTCCAGCCAATGGATTAGCGGAAGCATTTAACAAAACGATCGTCAAAATAATGAAAAAAACGGTGACAGGCAATAAACGCGATTGGGATGAAAAGTTACAAGAAGCATTATGGGCCTACAGAACTACCCATCGTACAGCAACAGGGGCGACACCGTATTCATTAATCTATGGTATAGAGGCAGTTATCCCAATTGAAATGCAGGTGGCATCACTCCGGATAGCAGTACATCAGTCTATAACAGATGATGAAAATGCAAAAATAAGGCTGAAAGAATTAGATTGCTCGATGAGAAGCGTCTTGCAGCTCAGCAGCGGTTGCAGTCATATCAGGCCAGAATATCGGCTGCCTTTGATAAACAGGTTAAATACCGCTCTTTCAAAAAAGGGGATATGGTGTTAATGTTGAAAAGACCTATAGTGGTCACTCGCCGGACAGGGGGCAAGTTCGAGCCTAAATGGGACGGTCCATATGTAGTAAAAGAAGTATACTCCAATGGGGCATATAGAATCGCAAATCAAGAGGGACAGGGTATCAGTATACCTGTCAACGCCCGCTTCATCAAAAGATACTACCCCTGAAGATAGACATGCTGATTTTGACCCAGAATATTATCGGCATAATGATTCTGTATCAAAAGGGGGCAAGGATGAATAAGATCATGTCTATATGTCAACAAAAGAAGCTATGAAGAAAAAGTTCACAAACATGTCAATTATCAAGCATCGAATCTGAAAAATATATATATGATCATCATCATCATCAAATAAGATTGACAAAGTTAATATCATCTCGAAGATTCTCTTGAAGATATCATTTAAGCTGGAAATATCAGGCCTTACAAGGCATGGATTCTCTTGAAGATATTATTTAAGCTGAAAATATTTTGCCTTACAAGGCATGGGTCTTCTTAAAGATATTCCGAAAATATCTATATATTTTGCAAATGATGATGATCATATATATATATATATATATATATATATATATATATTATGCCTCACAAGGCAGGATCTTCTTGAAGATTGAAGATAAATATTATTGCCTCACAAGGCACAGACCTTCTTGAAGATAAATATTATTGCCTTACAAGGCACGGATATTCTTGAAGATATTATCAAAAGCAAGGATACATCAATAACAATCAAAGAGGCAGTATAGCCAAGCCAAATCCTAAAAGAGCCAAATTGAGCCAAATAAAAAAGATCAAGCTCAAAAAAAAAAAAAAAAAAAAAATGCTCTCAAAGGATCAAGCTCTAAAAGAGCCGGCCAACTATACATAAGACCTATGAAGATTGCCATTCGGGCAGCGGCGAGGAGTCAGTGGCCCTAAAAAGCCCGCGAAGACCATCGTGCGCACCCATGCGGGCAGCTGACGAAGTCAAGGATTCAAAGCCTAAAGGCCATAAATCCGCGAAGACTAGTCACCGTAACTCCCATGCCGTCTGTATAGCTTCTGGCAGCGCCACGGGGAACGGATGAAAATGCCCTCCTGTGAATGGGCTCGACCTTGCAGACGAAGAAAACAGGGACCGCAGTGCGAGCTTTATGCCAACCGTGCGTAAGACCCTCCAGGTCTAGGGTTTGATCTCAGTAGTAACTCATGAGGAATGGCTTAAACCTACTCATTGATGGACTGGCGACCCTAGATTTGGTGCCCAAAGGTAGCCTTGCGAGCCCTGCGAACTCTAGAGAGTTACCGTGGCCAACCCTGTGCGTAAAACCAACAGTTCACCGTCCGGTAGCGTCAATGGGCCCCTCTGATGGACCGTGACCGTGAGCTCAAGGCAGTGAGAAGCCCAAAAGAGAACTCTAGAGAGTTACAGTGGCCATCACATAAGACCCATAAATGCTCCACTACTCATGAGCTTAAACTGTGTGTGGCTAATTAAATCAAAACTTAGTACCGCCAATCTAAATACTCACATAGAGAGTCCCCGCACTAACAAAGCATAAAAGGTTTAGAAATTGTAAAGGATGTAATGAAATTACTGTATAGAGTATAAATATAATAATAATATTAAGTATAAACATACAATATGAAAATGACATACAATATGAAAATGCTATTATAAACATCTCAAAATGCTATCATGAAACATATGTAAAGCCAAATAAATTATGTCAAAAAAAAGAAACATGAAAGCAAAAGCCAAATAAATTATGTCCAAAAGAAACATGAAAGCAAAGATTACATGTTCAAAATTACATGTTTAAAGATCTTCTGTAATCCCCACTGCTTCTGAATATCTGCGCAAATCTTCTTTCAATTGTGCCTGAGCTGCATCATGTTTAGATTTCTCTTCAAAAATAAGTCTTGCTTGATCAGGAACGCCAGTAAGCTTATCCTCCAAAGAAGCGATCATTTCTTTTCCTTGAAGTTGTGCAGATTTTTCAATATCAATGGATTGAGCATTTGCTCGTATCTTCTCTTCAACATCTTGAAGGGCTAAGGATTGCTCATGATTCCTTCTCTCCAGTTGAGAGATTTCCTCCTTCAGGGCTGCAATACGATCTTGGATAATCGCTTTTCCATCAATATAAGCCTTTTGTTGATCTTGAAGAATCATATGCTCTTGTTCAAGTTTAGAAATCGATGAAGCCGACAGAAAAACTTGTTCTTGAGATAAAGTCAGCTGCTTCCTGTACTCTAAAATCTCAGGTGCGATTGTAACATTCTCTACCGACGCCAGAGAAATTACTGAATCACGAAATTTGAGGAGGGAATCCCGCAAAGGAGATATGTTTATTCTGGCCATCTTGGCAGAGCTCTCCAAAATCTCTATGGCAACATCCAAATCCAACCATTGATCAGGATTTTTGAAGATATGGATTATGGCTAACAAGGAATGTTTCACCATGAGCATTTTATGAACAGGGATTTTCGCGAAAGACGACAATTCAGAAATAGTGGTCACAGAATCAGAACTGGCCGCGCCACTGCAAGAATAAGTTCCTATAGCAAAAGAAGAAAGATATTCAAAATACTATTATGAAATAGGTAGTATTGGGTAAAATAATCAATGCCTATATGTATACCTGTTACAGGAATGCGACTAATAGAAGGAGAAGCTCTCTGAGTCATGGAAGGGCCCAATTCCACCATATCAGCAAAAGATGGTGCTCTAGCTTCCGTGCTTGAATCTCTGGTAGCCGGAGTTGGCAAGTCAGTAGTTTCTGTAGGAAATATAATTTCACGAGCCACTACTCTCTGCACTACCAATGGAATTGCGGGTGCTTTTGGTGAAGTTACCACAAGAGGGTTCATTGAAGAGATAGCACCTATTTCTGCAACTTGGGCGCCTAAAAAAGGGAGACACAATGATTTTAAATAATAGTTGTTAAAATAAAAATATGCATATGAAAATTTCCTTTACCTGGTGAATACCCATATTCTCCATAATCTAAAAGATCCTCGTCATCTTTCTCAGCTGCAGGAGATTTAGCAGGAACATTGGCGCCTGGAAAAGTCTTAGCAATTGCAGGGGAAGATTCCATCTCAACTTCTTTCACAGCTGTTTCCTCTTCTTCGCCAATATCAACTTCACCTTCTTCAAAGTCATCATCTTTATCTTCACCACTATCGCTATCTCCGCTGTCTTCGTATTGTGAAGATTCAGTTGTATCTGATGATGAAGCTGAACTTTCATCTTCCAAATTTTCTTCGTCAACTTCTTCAATAATAACCTGCTTCCCTTTGTAAGAAATGGGTTTGGCTGCTCTCCGGTGCAGACTCTTGGACCATAGGGGAAGCAGATGCTTGGCGGGTCATTTCTGAAGGAATAGGGGATGATGTTTGCAAACGCGTTCTTGATCTAGTCATCGGAGAAGATGGACTAGGACCAAGGGGTTGTGGAGGAGATATGGAAGTACCAATAGCTGGTCCTTCTTGAACCGCTGCAGTCTCTGCAGGAATTGGAGAAGATGTACCTACAGCATCGTCTGCGGCTTGGTATGAAGAGTCCCGACGAGATTTCTCGAATTCTCTCAGATCTCCGTGAGCAAACCAGCCATCCAAAGTATTGATGGGCTTGATTTCACGAATGGGATCTTCCAATGATATCTTCCTACAAATTTCTCCGGGATGAGATGCATGACTCTTTTCTGGAATATAGCCAATTCCGCTCTCTAAATTTCTGCCCTTCAGCCTGGGCGGATGAAGAAAGATAGAAGAATCCACTGGCAAGCATTTAGCAACCAGGTATGATTGGTGATCCCACCATCGCATCCAGCTATATGATGTACGGACTATGCGATCACAGCTTGGAATTATGAAGAGGGATCCAACGCAACCATTCAGCAACTGTTTCCATATCATGGCCCAGTTAAGAGGACCAGTTCCATAGCAGCGCATTTTTCTGGTAACCAGCCCGCAGTCTTGTGGTACAGTTTGATCATAACCAAATTGACGAGCAAAGCGACTGGGGTAGTAAGGTTCTCTCCAGAATTCTGTCCCTTCCCGAAGAGGCAAACTACATGAGCGAATGGAAAAGAAGAAAGCTCTTTCTGCTGCAGTAAGTGTTTCGTTGTCCACCATATCTATATCTTCGGTGTAGCGATGTAGGCGGAACTGAAAGAAGTTTATCTGATCATCATCTCGAATTTTGTTGGCAACCCACTCATATGCTCTTTTTGCCATCGCTCTTTGCTGAAAGAACCATAGTGGAAGGTGAGAAGGATGAATATATGCTTGTTCCGGAGCTTCAAAAGTCCAGGGAAAATAAACTCCAAGCCACCCCGTAATATAATGCCAAGAAGTATGCGCAGACGAAGCTCCAAGAATTGGTCTTTTATGTGGGTAGCTACTTCTCCAAGAGCCCTGTAGATAGAACATAATACGGGAGGAGCAAGAGAATATTTATGGCCCTCCGCTAAAGCACCAGCCACAACGAAGACACTGGGACGAACAACATCTGCCCACTTGGAGCTGGGCAATACGACCAAGCTTAGCCAGTAAGCCAAGAACGCTGCAAGCTCTCTGAAAGAACTATATTCTGGCTTTCTTCTTATTGCATCTCGAAGCTTCGTTAGTTCTTTAGAGTGGCAGTCGCGAAACCTTCAAAGAAAATAAGGAGGTTAATATGCAGGATTGGTAAATAGCAAGAATACAAGGAGGAAGATCAGTTGTTGGATTGGTAAATACCTGAGACCCCTAGAGAAATGTGCTAGCCATTGCAAAGGGGGAATTTTGTGGAAGTTGGGAAATTTGCCCATCTCTTTGAATAACTCTATAGTAGTCTCAGAGATAGAAGGCTTGCGATCTGGAGAAGATACGAAGGCCAATTCTCTGTTTGTCGGAATGAATTCATCATAGAATTTGCCTGTTATTGTGAGACCGGCAATGCGATGAAGGTCCCAAAGTGATATACTCATTTCACCATAAGGAAGATGGAAGGAGTTGGTTGTAGGCGACCAGTATTCAAGGAAGCCTTTCAGAATATTGGGTTCCCTATAGAAGTATTTGGAGGTCACTTCTATTGCATCATAAAGGCCGATCTTTGCAAGAGTGCTCGTATGCTTCAACAATATAGCCTCCGCCCATTCAGAATAGTATCGACGAGCAGTTAACATGCCTCTGATGCGGAATTCTGCCTGTCCCCAGAGTTGCTCTCGATCTCTGAAGCGCTGTCGCACCGTCTCATAAAAATGAGAAGGAAAGAGATCATGAGGACTGTGGAAAGGAGCTAAGAAGATCATGGGATGAGCTTCTCCTATCCTCTGTCACGGTTTCTGAGTTCGGATAGTTCCCTCCAGGATTCGGGGCTCTCTTGAGGTCCATGATTCAGTATACATTAATCTCTCGCCATGGACGTAATCTTTGGACTCGCAGTCTAGCATGGACTGATGGCGATATACCTTGATGGGAATGATTGTCATGCCCTCCGCATGAGGATTATCAAACTTCATAATACCTTCGACAACTCGTACTGAGTCCCACGAGTTTTGAAGCCTCTTCTTCTTGTGTTCCTTGATCTTTTCTGCAAATTCTTTGCCTTATTGCGGTGAGTTTTTTGGGCGAGAAGCAGGAGGTATCTTCACGGAGAGGTGCTCTCTCACTATCAGTCCGAATATGAGCGGTGGTCTTCAACCATTCATCCCAGTCATACTCTCTGCCATGCTTAGGCGGACATTTGATGTCTCCTAAAGATATAGATCTGTGAATGGGGGAAGGTAAAGATCTAATACGGTCAGAAAAGTCGAAAGTGGGAAGAACAGGTTCTTTGAAGTAAGCGGGATTTCTGGAAGTGGTCTTTGTCCGCTTAGCAGGAGGCTGATCAGAAGGAGAGTCAGAAGGAGTTACAAGACGAGCCGTTTGTTAAACACGAGCCATGAAAGTAAGATAAAGGAAGTAAGAAAGGAAGAAGAGAGAAAATGGCTAAGTGTTGGAAACAGTTCAAAAAAGAAAATTGGCTAAGTACAGAGTACTTTGCGCGGGGTCGCGCAAAGTATATAGTTTGCGCGGAAAAACTTCAAGTTCAAAAGAAAGTCGCGCAAAGTGAAACAGTTTGCGCGGGGGGTCGCGCAAAGTGGAAGGTTTGTGCGCGAAGAAAATCGCCAGAGCAGAGTTTCAGCAGAGAGAAGTTCGTAAAAATGACTAAGAAGTTGGACTATTTATAGCCTTTATGGCC
Source organism: Magnolia officinalis (assembly GCA_021015155.1). NCBI lineage: Eukaryota > Viridiplantae > Streptophyta > Magnoliopsida > Magnoliales > Magnoliaceae > Magnolia > Magnolia officinalis. The sequence continues at coordinate 43,218,277 of JAJHSJ010000001.1, forward strand.
GAGTACGGTACTCGACCAGAGCTTTGCGCGGGGTCGCGCAAACCCTGCAGAAAATAATTGGTTGATCCTTTTTCTTTGATTTTTGGAAAAAAACAAAGAACGGATCAAGGGGGCATCTGTTGAGGCATAAAATAAGCAAGGAAGTGAAGACGAGAAAAATCAAGAAATCAATTTGAAAGATCAAGAAATCAGCTTCAAGACCACTTTGCGCGGGTTCGCGCAAAGTGAAATGGTTGCGCCAGACCCGCAAAGTGAACGGTTTGCGCGGGGGGATTATGAAGACAGTTTGCGCGGGGACTGATGGTTTGCGCGAGACCGCGCAAAGCATATCGTTTGCGCGTGTCCGCGCAAAGTATATGACGGTGGGATCAAAAAGTTGGTTGATTATTTGTCCCACATCGACCAGAACAGAGATTTCCATTGAAGAAAATGTCTATAAATACCCCGTTCCTCCTCTCAAAAGGGGTTCGAAGATTTCAGAAGTGAAAGAAAGACGAAAGAGAAGACAGAAGGTGCGGAGTATTGGACTCCTGCACTTTGCGCGACCGCGCACAAAGGAGTATTGGACTCCTGAAGTTTGCGCGGACCCGCGCAAAGCGGCACTGGGTTGATATAGTTTGCGCGGACCCGCGCAAAGCATATCGTTTGCGCGGACCCGCGCAAAACCGACTGCTGGGCAGTCTATAACAGCAATGGGCTGTTATGCTGTCAGAATGGTTTGAGTCTTCAGATCTTCAAGTTCTTCTTGTTCAGGAGAAAAGGAAGAGTCATCGACGAAGAGACATACTTCCTCCTAAATTCAGAGAGATGACTGAAATAGCACTGAAATGCTGCCGGAATCTCGTTCTCTTGAAGATGTTGATTGATTTATCTATTCTTCCTAAGTATTAGGAGATAATCAGAATAGCGCGCGGAATGCTGTCAAAATTCCTATCTCCTGAAGATTAGTTGATCAGATTATCAGCAATTCCCCCTAAGTCCTAGGAGATGACTGAAACTCCTGACGAAATGCTGCCGAATTTGCTATTTGGATCAAATCTTTAAACATTATTTGTATTGTTTGAACAATCTATCTTAGAATCAAGGGATATCAGAGGATGTAAATGAATTCTAG